>JAWWTY010000077.1:132679247-132696266 GCA_035222235.1 Margarornis squamiger
CTCCTCTCCTCTCCTCTCCTCTCCTCTCCTCTCCTCTCCTCTCCTCTCCTCATCTTGCAAGCACAAACAAGCATCTGCTTTCAGGCTGCTTGGGAAATGTGATGGGCCCACACTGACATTTCAAAGGAGCTAAAGCTCGTGGGAAGCCAGAATTCCTTACAACTTCTAGTTAAGAAGAGATATCTACATCAGCTTAAGCTGCACTTCAGTACAACTACTGTTCTTATACCACCACAATGAGCCATGCAGACCTCTCCAAATCCCACTGTCCAGACCCAGAAAAGTATTGTGTCTGCCCAATGTTTTTATCATCTCTGGTCACTTGCTTTGACTAATATTTTTTTTTAATTTTAGCTAATGTATGTCACAGCTTGCATACTGAGTTATATACTGACATACTCTTGTAGGAGCCAGCACTGCTGCTATCCTGTCAACACCAGGTTTCAGAAGGAATTCCTTTGGTGAGTCTGCCTTCAGTGCTGTTCCCCTCAAATTTGCAGTTCAGCCCTGTGAGGGTTGTCTTGCTGCTTCAATGTCTGTGTTTAAAGCAAGACTTTGATTTCAGTTTTTTTTCTAATGCTTTCCACTTACTGGATTACTGTTTTCTTTAGGGAGTGCCTTGAAGGACATTTGAAAAGATATATTTTAATAAACATACACATGGGATGGGATGGGGATGGGGGCAAGAAAGAGGCAGATACCTATACACAAATCTACATGAATCTTTCTTATGCTACTATACCTTTGAAAATACTTCAGTAAAAGATATGTAGTGAATTATTGTTCCATGCCATACATTTAAAACTAAAACCATCATGAAACAAGAATGTTAGGAAGATCAGTACTATCTCCTTAAATAATATTTTGATACACTTGGTATTGTTTTATCCATATTGAGTAAAATACTTTAATTGTTCTAAATGAGCATAAATGTTCTAAATGTTCTAAATAGACAGTATATTTTGGATCTGTTACAAGAACTGTTAAAGTGAAGAGGTATAGAGGTGACCTAAATAATTTTATTGAAGCTTTACTACTCTTGAGTAACCTGATTAACTCACACAAGTGCCAACACAGCCTTCATGCCAATCCACACCACATTATCAAGTTATTTTTCTCTCCCTCATCTAATCTAGTTTTCAGCACCTATACCAAAGCCAACTGCCAGGATGAGAGTCTCAAGGTTGGAGAAGGAGAGGTTGAAAACTACTTGAGCCTGAGAATATTTTGGCACAAAGGTGGTAAGACAGATATTTGTGTGGAATTTACCAAAAGTGCAGGTCATGTAGAAGAGATGGGAACAAATTATTACTCATGTAACAACCAAACTGTGCTATAACTTGTAGGTTTCTTTATGTAAGTGAGAGGTAGGCTTTGGTTGGGCACATTTATCTAATAGGTTAAATGCAAATGGAGTTCAGTAGAGAACAGTATTTTCCAAACTAATCTGAATTACTGCTGGGAGTTAAACTATGTCTGTCCCTTTCTTATATTAAAGAAAATGAGTAGGAGAAATATAATCTAATCACTTGCTGATATTTCATAGAGATGGGAGTAGAAAGAGGCTTTAGGTTTCTTCTACTGTTTATTCTGCTTTATTTTTCTTTTGAACACGATTCTCTCTTCTCAGGAAAACTGCTGTTTCGGATGCAGTCTTACTGAACCCCTGCCCAGTGCTTAAGCCAAACTGAATTTGAGCCTTTTCCTGGAAGACTGGGAGGAGATGTGAAAACTGTTTAGAACTAAGATTAAAAAAATAAATGTGGTGTCTCTGCACTGCTGCTTTCACTTGGGATTCGAACTCAGGTCAAATGGGTCATCCTTACCACAACTCCTGAGAGGATCCAGCCAGGACAAGTTCATTCTTCTTAAGCTGTCAAGGGTGACAAGGCATTTTTTAAGTGACCTGGATTCCGAATTTATAGACCTAGTTCTGTTGTTCTTTACACATAGGTTTGGAAGGAACACCTAGTATGGCAGGGAAGGAGGAGGGAAACTCTGGCCAAGCAACTTCCTGCCCTGTAGGGAAAACTGGACCACTGTCTGCCAGAGGAGGAATGACATTTCTTAAAAGAAGGATTGTGTCATTAGCTAAAACAGAACAAACCCAATACCAGAGGCATCTTTTTCAATTGCACAAGAAAAGTTGGGAGGAGCATGATGATCCATTAGTATTTCATGTGTCAGGGAAGAGATTCAACTAGACCAGACTAAAGAACTAGGTGTTAAAATATTTCACTGTTCAAAGGCACACCATCTGTTGATATTTTAGCTTAGATTTATAAAATAGCTAAATTACTCTAAATTGCATTCTTTTCTATGTAAAGCTCAAAAGCAAAATGTTTGCTAATAGCAGAAAATATTTACAACTCTTTATGACCAACAAATCTAATGTGAACAAGAAAGGGCACTTCTAACCTACCTTGTAAACTTTATTTTCACTTTCTTTCGTGCTGCCAAAATGAATATAGGAGGAATGAAGGGAGACACATGGTGGCAAGATTTGACCTGTGCAATAAAGTTTATTTTTTGTAAGTCCTTGGTATATATACACTGTTGAATTTTTTCCCACACCTCTTCAGGCTCTAGTGTTGCTGCTGCTGCATGTCATTGTTCAGTTGTGGTAGCAGTGACAAGAGAAAGCTCTCTCTCTTTCTGAGTGCCAAAGAAGAGCAACATGAGTTCTCTCTCAAGGCACCAAGAAATGGTATAAGGAGGAGGAAAGGGAATAGGGAGGGGAATTTTCTGTAGGTGTCATTCCATTATCATTACTGTGATAGAGCAAGCACGCAGGTGTTAGTTGGATGTTTCATAGAGAGAAGGATATAAGCTCTCTTTCTTCTCTGCTTGTAGAAACACTTTTCAAATCTCTCTAATCCCATAATCTATTTTTGTACCTTTTTTTTTTTTTCTTTTTATTCTGAGGATATAGACACAGAGTTTCTCTGAACTAAGGTTGTGCAATTAGGGGTTGAAGAAACTTATCTAGGCTATGGATTGATGAGTCAGTTATGGATAGCACCAGTGATTTATGAAACATTCTGGCTAATATCTAAAAGTAAGTAATGAACCTAAAGATACCATTAAATAATTTAAGTGTAACAGTTCTCTCCCCGGTCCCCACTTGTTATCTTTTTAATGCCTTCTTATTTTTCAACTAAATTAGTGAATTAGTAGAAAGTGTCATTCATTTGTACATTATCAATAAAGAATTACACCTATTCCTTTTCTTGCTTGTATGCCTTAGTGTGGCTGAGTCACATGTAAATCTGTTTAGTGTCTCGGTAAAGATCATATTTATCCACAATTTTAGTTGTTAACACAGACCACTAAATATGTTTTTGGTGTTTTCAGCAGTTTCCTAAGTCTGGTTAAGAAGAGTTTCCTGCTTCAGAAAGGAGATTTATACCTCTAATGGAATGGAACACAATCCCTCCTCATCCCCTTCTGATCCCTTTCTATCTTCTCCTCTGCCTATTTCTGTAAAGAGAAATCTGCAGGCATCCAGAAGAATGTTTCTCTACATTTCTGCACTGATTCCCTTTCTGTCTGGTTTTGCAGATTATAGCAAGCAGACAATTAGAACTCAGAATAGGTTAAACTCAACCATATTACCTCCTACCTCTCACTGTTCTCAGTATCTCGGATGAAGTTAGTAGTGCAGAAGAACTAATGCATTCAAGAACAAAACCTAACACCCCTAGGTTTTATCATTTATTTTCAAATTAGGGTAACTTTGTACTTCTCCCTTAATTCAAAGTTCCTTATTTTGACTGTAAGTCATCAAAAGGAGGAACAGCACTACTAGATCTTATTTTTTACTATGAAAGGGTTATATCAGCAAACAAGTGGAAACTTCTGGATCTGGAGGACTTCATACAAAAATGGGTTAAACCAAGTGAAAACCACGTCTAGTGCCAAATACTTATCTTTTGACCTATGACTGTGAAAGTGACAACACTGTCAAAATAAAGAGGAGTACCTTAACACCTTAACAGGTATAGGTATTAGGGTTTTAGAGTTAGACACAGCTGGAGCTGGTTTAAATAACATACAGTAAAAAATCTTAATAAAGAAATAATATTTTCTTTTTTAATCCTTTTAGGTGGCTTTTTTCTGTGGGAAAATTAGTTTTCAATATAAATGAAGGTTGTTCAAGCTTACACATTACGTGAATTTTCTCTTTAATCAGTTGCCAAGTCAATGAAAATTCTTGGTAAATTGAGCTCTTAGAAGCAATTCTGTTGGTCATATGAATAGCTGTCTACCAAGTTAATTTCTCACACTTATGTTTAGAGTGTTCTTAACTGTGTATCTGATTCTAACAAGTACTCCTACTGTTTTGTTAATATACAGATTCTTAAAAGTCACCTTACAATTATGTTACCTTCTTTGTGTCCACATTTTTTTGTTTGTAGATATCTGTAGATCTTTTACTCCCTTCAGCTGAATCAACTATTGATCCCTGCTTTGGAGCTTATGCTGTCCAAGAGGCATTTATAATTTTATCCACAATGGGCAAAAGAGAATGAAAGAAGGGTTATGTTTCTCATTTTCTATATATTAAGGACTGGATGGAAGCACAAGTTGCACGAATACTGCTCCTATCTGTAGATTTATACATATGGTACTATTCAAATTCTATTCATGATGAAGACTGTTTCAAATTTTATTGATTTTCTAAATGAGTTCTCCTCTATCTATACATGGTACTGAAATCTCTATAAGAACCAGACCAAGCTTCTCCTCTTTACCAGATCTAGCTCACTTCAGGAGAGATAACCAATATTGCTTTCTTCCAGAGGGAAAATGTGTTGGATGGATGAAGTTCTTTTTTCACTTCATTGTTCTATTTTACTTCGAGTGAAGTGTGATTTTTCCTCATTTGCTACTAGCAAGCAATAAGACTCTTAATTTCATTTGCAATTTAAACAAAATTTATGTCTTTCATACCTATATGTGGAGACTTACTATCATATACAGACCAGCAAGCAGAACATACGATTTGGAAAAACAGTTTGCAGAAGAAATCTTTTACATGTGGAAAGGTCTGTTTCCAAGCTACAGCAGTGTAATATGCAACAAAGAGGACTATCTGTATTTGGGGGAAGTCTGATATGTGCTGAGCAGGCAATAAACAGAGCGTCAGTGTAGCACCATATACTCTAGGAGGTGCATATGTCCTGCACCGACTTTGTCCTCCTATGTCAGAAAAGATACAAGAATGGAGTAGGGTCAGAGAAGGATGCCTGAAAGTGTGGAAGAGTTTCTGTACAAAGAGCATCTTGTGTAGACTATGACCTGTCAAGTTGAAAAAGAGATGACTAAGGGTCTGTAACTGAAGCCAGTAAAACTATGAGAAAAAGAGATTGGAAGTAATCAGTTCACCATTCCTAGTACAGGATCAAATGAAACTTAACCAGTTAACAGGTTAAGAATTCACAAAAGCAGGCATTTTATATATGAAGCAGTCAAACCAAAAACTACTCACCAAAAGTTGTCACAGACAGTCCACTAGTGAATGAATCATGTATGGCAGGTGAGATATACACTGAGTGGTAGAAATGTTAATTCCAACTTGTTAAACTCTAGGTAGAGCAGCATTGTTCCTCTGGAGATATTTCCCTGCACCTGAAAATCAGCACATAATTGTCTGACACTAGGGACTTGGCTTACCTGGTTTTTAAGCCCATATGATCATTTGGCTTTCATAGTGCTGCCCAGTTCCTCAGAGCTCTGTATGACAGAATTTTAAATCAACTCATTAAACATAAAATAGAGGTCTGGGGGTTTTAGTTGTTTTGTTTTCTGTTTTGTTTTTGTTTTCATTCTACCTTTACTAATTGTCTTCTTTGATAAAAATATTGCATAAAATGAAATCTTGTTATAAAATAACTGCTGTATTCAACATCTGTCTAGGAGTTACTCCTTCTGCAGAAGAGTTTTCAACTTATTCTGCATGGATGTAAGAGAATCTCCCTTTCTGACTGACATGAGATCTTCATTCCTTGCCAGTGAGATGAACTCCTCCTTGGAAAGCCGTATGGATGAAAGTGGAAATCACATTTTTCTTGGGTTTAGTTTTGTTTTGGTTTTGGTTTTCTTCCACCACTGGAATTCTATCTCAATTACAATTCAGGTTTTCCTTAAAACCTTCCATTTAAAGAGGCTTTGCATGTGAAGTGATAAATGAAAACCACTGGAATAGATTTTATGTTTTGTTACATTCATGTCAATTGACAATAGTAGCTTTACCAAATAAAACAGTTGCAACTTCGTGCCAATAGTACAAAAACACCTTTTGCCTCTGGCTCTCAATTTTAGGTGTTTTAACAAACTGTCATCTAATCATAGGAAACAAGACATTCTGTTCACCTTTTCACATCAGTAAATGGCTTCATCAATATACTGAAACCATACTTAGAAACTGAAGGTATATTTGTAAACTATTGCAGTAACAAGACAATTACCAGATTCTCTGTGGTAGAAGTGCTTTCAAGAAGTTTAATGTTGTTTGATGAACGTACTTGGCTTTCAACAAGAGGCTCTTATTTCTCATGAAAATGAGAGAAGTTGAAGAAATTTCTCAGTTCAAACAAAATCTCCATCAAACCAAAAATTACTGAAAAATCCTTCATGAATGATGTTCCCCGAGGAGCTTTATCAGAGCTTCATAGGAACAACGAATGAAAATTGATGTGCTAGGATTTGTAAATCTATGGCAACTAACCTGTAGATAGAGGTGCAAGACTGTCATTAGCACACAGAGTATTAAATCGATGCTACACATCTCCTTTTAACACTTGTCACTGGCATAAATTTGAGAGAGACATGGTGAACTGGCTGAGAATTTTCTTTCCCTCCTACTTTGGATCTCTTTCTTTCTTTCCAATGAAAGTTTGATTTTTCTAATGCCTGCTGTACAGAAGGTAGAGCATTTTCTAAGGGCATTCCTCTTGTCACCTGAAGGTGTAATTGCCACACTGTATGTTCACAAATCTATTTTACTATAATTTTTTGAAGCATAATTATAACACAAGGTAGGGCTTGGCTCAAAATGTCCTGCATCTAATTTTTACTTTTTTTTTTTTTTTTCCCCTGCATGATTTAACACTGTTAATTGATGCTGTGAATAGCTCTAATGGAGAGTAATGCTAATGCTTTGGACTGCAGCATTCTGATCTTGTTTTTAAATTTTAGGGTATTTTTGAACTTGTAATAGTGTATTGCAAAGAAAAACAGTACAATAAAAATAGATAGTCATTGTAGCCAGCATCAACAAGTAAGGTTCCAATTTTTCTGGATGTGTCTATTTAATTTTATCCTTGTCAAATTAATTGCTCCTTCATTCTCCACAGTCTGAGAAGTATAAAAAATACATGAAAATGAGCTCATTGCGATAATGTACGTTACCAGTAGAGCTGGCCTAATGTGAGAAATGTCTGAGCATATGAAGAAAACATAGGCCAATTCCAATACTGAAAGCCTGGGTGAGAAAACATTTTCATTAGAAATACAAATATAGTCTCACTGTCTATTAGCTAGTTCTCCATTGAAAAATCTTGTCAGTATCTAATTTTAATGAGACAGCACATCTTCAGCTGCTGTAAATTTGTTAGTTCAATTATTAAATCCAGATGAGGATTTAGTCACATAACCTGTTCTTTTCAAATTCTAAGAAATTAAGTGTCTGTAATAGACATTACCACTTGCATTTCAGAACCTGGGTGTATTTAGTGCTCAGGAAAGCAGAGTCAAAACCAGCCCTAGCTGATGTTTGGGTCTAGTGCATTATGCAATCTTTATCTCTGTGCCTCTCCAACTCTGACTTGTATTGACTTACTAATTCAAAATAAATGTTGGCAAATTAAAAGAAGAGTTTGAAATGCTGACAGTAGCTAAAGACGATGATACAGCATACATTTTAGATGCCTTTGGCAAAAAGGTAAGATAAATGGTCTCTTTGTTTCCAGCTAGATATAAAATGCTTATTGTTCAAAGCAGCTCATAAGCTGACCTCTTCATCAGTGAACGCCTCTTAGCCTTTGCTGAATATTATAGCCCTCCACCTGAGTAGGTTAATCCACTTGCTCCTCAGTGGCTCCTGGGATATTCAGGTTTCCTCAGTGAAAATCAGTTATTCTGAGTTTTAAACCAAATCTTAGCCGATAAATATCTGTTTCCATAAGGAACATACCAAAATAGTAGTCAGTAAAACAACAGGTACTATTTACAGTAGTCATACTAATGTATTAATTTGGGAAAAACCTTATACTGTAAGTGATTATATCAGTTAAAGTAGATGTATCATTTTTACTTCAATGTGTTTATCATATTACAAAAAAACAGAGACAGAATGAGATCATGAACCATTAGAATTATGACTCTAAAAGTCCAGAACATGTTTACATAGCTGTAATTGTGAATTCAGTGTGAAAATAATGCTGCAACGTTAAGCTTTGTAATATGATTTGTTAACATCCTCTGGAACCCAGACAGGTAGCCCCACTGACGACTATAAGGAGAATACAGGAGATTTATTTTTCTTGTCAAGGAGTTAGTCAAAAGTACTGGGGCAAGTAAGGGTTTCAGATGTTGCAGACATAAACCTTTTGCAAAAGAAAATATTTAGATACCACTCCCAGCTGCTCAGGAAAGCCAAGAGGGTTAATGTACTTTTTTGACTGAAACTAATACAAATTTAATATCTTTTCTGATTGCATATGTCTATAGGAATTTTGAATATCTCCATCCCATGAGATTACCAAGAAGCTGAATAATGAAATGGCTGCAAGAGCATCTCCTTGCAGTCAGAATTAAAGACCAGGCAGCATAGGAGAGGTCTCATGCAGCTGAAAGTTAATTTCAAAAAATGTGAGTCACCTATCTGGAAATGAGGGTGATGATATGAAGTGTAATTCTAATTTTAGTTTTCTATGATTGTGACTCCAAAATACTGGGCACCTTCTAAGCAAACTATAGACTTTTTCAATTGTGAATTATCAAAACAACAACTGCTTTGTCTCCCAATGAATTCTAATCTACTGAGATTTTTCCTTACTGGTTTGAACCAATTTTCCCTAAATTTTTGTGTGTTGCATGCACCCCTTACAGGGGAAAAAAAAAAAAAAAAAAGGAAAAAAAAAGAAAAAAAAAGAAAAAAAAAGAAAAAAAAAAAAGTTGTATCAGACCTTTCTGTATTAGGAAACATCAGAAAACATAGACATCTCTCTAAAAAAAGACACAGTAAAAGAGAAAGGAAGCAAAATTTCCTTCTGCCAGTTGAACAGAGCTAATACTGCTTCTGTAGGCTTGGGAATGTCATTTCCCATTCATGTGCTGGAGAGCCCACTAGCCCACTTCCTTATGAAAATCAAAAATTTGATCACCCTTAAAACTAGTGCCATCTTGCTCTTTTGCCAGTCTTCATGGAGAGGCCAGAAATAGTGGTCTCACCCCTCCCCAACCCAAAAAAACAATTAATAAATTCTCATCTTACCAGATTTGACTCTACAGGATAGAGCTGCATGTTTCCTGCTGTCATGTGTTGTACCAAGAGCATTTCCTTAGACCCTGATGTATGCGGGTGATCACCCACCTCTTCCTCCGGCTGAGACTCAGGACATTTCAGACTCAGTACTGAGACTAAAGACTTCAGTAGCCCTGCTTAATTCTGTGGTCCCAAAGCCTGATGTAGATTTTCTCCAAAGCTAATCAGAATCACATAATGGAAACTTAAGGAAGCAGCTATCATTATTGCAAGGAACAACATTTTTATTTTTTCTAAAATAAGCCAAGTTCCTTATAACACTACAGAAAGATAACAAAAACTTTAAGAAAACAAGGTGATTTGTTTTTGGTTTTTGGAGTGGGTTTGTGTGTGTGGGTTTTTTTTTTGTGTGTGTGATTTTAGTTGTTTGGTTGGGTTTTTTTTGTTTGCTTGTCATATAACAACAGAAGGTGGTCACCTTTCTTTTTTGGCTTCATTTCTTCTCTCAGATCTTTCACTGAGCTCTCATTTGGTGGATCAGCTACTTCATCAGCAGAAATAACTCAATCACCCAAATGAACTCTTTGACCACCTGTGTCTGCTCCATGTCACAGATTCCAATTAAGGTGCGCCAGCGGTCTAAGTGGTTTAAGTTGATGCTGTCAGCATGGGAATGCACTGGTTATTGCCTTCTGGTTTTGTCTTAAAGAGTAGGGAAGAGAATTTTTAGCTATCTTTCTGATAGTAAAATTTAAGCCAGGGAAAATGCGCAGGATATTTTGTTGATACTTCTGAGGGAAACATGTCTTGGCTTGATGTCAAGATGAGATTTTCATTCTTATTGAGTGCTCCTTCTACTTTGGCTTTCTGGCTATGTTTTACTAGTAATACAAAATCAGGTGCTGTTTTTATTTTCAGTTGAACCAGGGTTTTACCTCAAGTACAAATCATTGACACAGAATAGGAAACATTTAGAAGACTTGGTTAGATCTGAAACTTCCTGATGAGTATCAGAAGACTGGAGATGGGAAAATGAAATTATGAAAAAGAGAAAGTGTTATTAAAATTTCAAATATTTGCTATCTCATGAAAATCAAACTAATAAGATAATTTTGTCCACTTTCTAACAGGCCTTTCATATACTGGAACAAAACAAAATACAGCCTGGAATTTAACACAGAGCTGAGTTGCTACAGGATTTTCAGTACTGTCTTGAAAAACTTCAGTGTAGTAGAAGCAAAAAAACACTGAGCCTCTGAAAGCCAGGGGCCATTCCCTCAGATGAAGTGACAGTAATAAACCCAAGTCTGGCTTTCAACCTGCCTCAAATAATGAGCAAAATCAAGCAATAGATCACTTCAAATGCTTTCCAGAACTATCCCGGGGAGATATGTTGTAAATCTGCAGCAAATGTAGAAAATTTTACTGTTTTATTACTAATGACAGTTTATACAATGGAATAGTATTGTTATAATAGTACAATGTAATAGTTTATGGTTGAAAGATTAAAAGCAATATCTTTTCCCCTCATTTTTGACAGTATCACCTAATTCTATTAGGAGCAAACCTATGAAGCTAGTTTTATTATTGTTGATAACTGCAAAATCAGCTTTTTTTCCTTCACAACTAAGCCTTTTTGAACTTCATAACTAGAATAAAATGTTATTGAGTGAATTTCAAGCATGTGAGAGCAGTTCACATTCAGATTTTTTCTCTAGGACAAATTTCATTCCTCATTCAGACAGTTACTTACAGAAATTAAGATTTTTAAGAATGCCTAAAAGATATAAATAAATAATACCCTCATTATTTCGTAGGATCCCTCAAAGCCAGTCAGTCACCTTGAATTTAGATGGAAAAAAACAGGGCTACACCTCCTTTGAAAACTGTGGTGTGGTGTCTCATCAGAACTATTTTGAGGAAAATGTTTTGCTTTATATTATAAGTTCAAGAAAGCTGCACTGCTCATAGGAAACAATTCCATGCAGAAAACTGAAAATCTTATGATGTTTTCAATTAGTTTGGGTTGGGTTTGTAGATGCTGAAGATTAACTGATAGTTGAGTGCCCTGAGTCCTTAAGTATTTGCAATTGCGTGTGTTATAAGGAACAATGAAAGCAATATCTGATGATTTTGCTTAAGAAAACTCAGCTTGACTGCCATATCATTCTCCGTAATATTTTGTGGCATAATAGTTATATTGATATTTTATATAAAATATTCCAAAATATTTTAAGGTAAGAGAGAATATATAGTGCAGATAACTTAGAGAAAATAACTGAAGATCCTGAACTCAATAATTATTTATTAACAGAAATATATGGCTTCCACAGTCTCACAACACCAGTGACATGCAGATGGGGAAGAGGCTGTGAAGCTCAGTAAGCAAAATATAAATTTTGCTGTAGCTATACCAGTGACTTTTCATAGTCATTTGAAAAGTATATTCAGTGACTACTATGAATTAAAAGGAGGGAAACATTGTGAGGCAAAAGAGTAGATAAGTGACTTAATTAAAAATATCTCATATTAAAACAAAAACAAGCAAAAAACCCCAGTTTGAAGTACTGCAATTTTTTGCATGGTTTCAGTACTCTTTCCCACTGATCACTGTATGATAAAATCAAAAGAATAAACTGACTTACTACTACTAAAAATAATATGTAATGAGCTGTTAAATACCAGAGGGAAACTGAAGCTACATAGGAAGATAGCATGTTCTTTCTTATCTCCATTGTTGTAACCTTACATGTTTCAGACGACATTGGATAGTGTTCAAGTGAATAAATAATTAAATATTTTTTTTTTTATTTTTCAATGTTTTTATGTTTCTGTTTTAACTGATAATCTGGTAGGAAAAAATCTGTTTGGATGGTATTTTCTATGGTATGTTTTTCAAGCATATTTTGACATTTTCACAGTTGCAGTCCTTATAAATTCTAGAATTGATCAATATGCACAGTTAAAAAAGTTTGTTACTGTGGTCATGAAGAAGTGTCACAGATAGTATAGTACACACAAACTACATTATACAAATGAAAGCATTTCTTAAAAAAAATTAAAACTAGTTTAATGTGGACTGAGAATATAGTTCCTTATTTTTAGCTATTTTATTTGAAGATGCAATTTCTATCCAATGCTACAATCAAATAATATGCAAGATTAATTTTACAATATAATAATATTAAACTGTGCTTAAACCCAAGGTTTTAACACAACTTTTTAATGAAGGTTTTTTTAAAGGTTTTGTCATTTAAGAGTAAACGTCAACCAAAATTATTTTGGCTTTATCCAGTTGAAAACAAATACTTAACACAGAGTATGCAGCTTAGCCAGATAAAGAACAACCAAGGGAACATTGGTATGAAATAATTCTTCTTTCTTAGAAAAACAATCCTTCAGTCAGGATTTTGGCCCTAATCCTGTCCTCATTAAAACCAGTGGCAAATATTCCATTGCTTTTAATATCAAAAAATTAATGACTTTGTGACATTCTGGTGATACTGGAAAAGAAAGCAATTTCCCTAGAAACTCTCTGACAGATGAAGTGAAAGACATGCATAGAACTTGTCTAAGGATGCTCAAAAATATTCTTGGTTTTCAGTGAAAAAAAAAAAAATAAAAAAAAAATGCTTGGCATGGACTGAAAGTCCAGTAGTGGAATCAGGACACAGAGAAATCTTGGGGACCTTTTTATTCAAGTGATCTCAAACTAACTCTCCAGTAACAATAACAGGCTACATAATCAATGACTGGGTGCCACAGGGGTATCTTTGGTGTCCAATAGCAGAAAATTTCCTGATTTGGAGCTTTCTTCCAAAGTATCCTAAAATGTGGCAAGAGGGCTAAAACCCCCAGGAAATTAAAAGACAGAAGGATGTAGGCCAAAGGAATTAACAGACCACTCACTTTATTGCCTGCTGAATGGGGGTGAGCAAGGCTGAGCTTTTGCCCTCTCTGCTCTCTGCTAACCTGACAAGGGCCAGTCCTGGACAGGACATCACCCAGTGGCATCTGGCTGTTCTGTTTCCAGTTTTTCAGCTGGAAATTTTGGATTAGATATATCAGCCCATTAATGCAGCCTCTGGGTTTGCAGCAGAGAGCTGAGTCACATCTGGATAGTGCTGACCATAGGTAAACTAAGTGACACCCACCTGGGCAGGACATAGCCTTTGCCTCCCATGACACCCAATGGTAGCTAAAACAAATTAAATAATCTTTATGAATAAAACAAATGAATGAAAGGAAGAAGAAAGGAAACAAACTAGCAACTTTTGGTTTTGCTTTGAACTATGGATGATCTTAGTGGAAAACATTGACTTGTGCTAAGGTGTCATATAAAGACATGTTTTTGAAATAATTTCTTGTGAAGAGCAAGCATTTTAATTCCAGTTTTAATACGGATTTACATTCCAAGTATGAAAGTAGTAAAAGGAAACATGTTTCCCTCTTTGTTTTAAAGTGTTAATGAGTTATTGCTTTGATAATTTAGGACTAAGTTGGGGATATTTTTGAAATCTGCCTTTATTATACAACAAACTTGAGAAAATATTTCAGCTTGACCACTTCTCCATGAAAATGATAGTGTGTAAATCTACACTTCTGGCTAAGGAGGAGAATGTTATAAATGAACTCTGACAATGTGACTTGAAAATTGAAATGTCCAGACATGAGTCTGTACATATTGTTTAATCCCTGAGTTTATAGCATTAGTCTTAGCTGGTAATAAAAAAGTTGTCTAATACCCTTCTTGACTGATCAAGTCCTTGTGGTAAATCACACAAATATGAGGTTATGCACAAAAACTTCTCAGAATCATCATAAATCAAATACACTGAAATGGGTTGGGAAGTAGGTAACGAGCTTTTTTACTACTACCCTTTATTCTGTTTATATTTAATTCAGAAGCTCTACATGTCTTGAACACGCTTAGTAAAAGATCTGATCTTTGTGATCATTTGAGGGGACAAATTTAATTTTTATTGTGGATAAGCAACATAACAGAACAAACAGAAAAATAAATGGAAGGAGTGACTTTTACCAAGGAGCTGAATAACCACATTAAAAAAATTATTTTAATTATTTAGCTGAAATCAATTTAATTTTAAAAGCCAAATGAGCTGTTTGCCAGAGTTATATGAGGTGACATTGTCAACTTGAAAAGTACAACTTTTACAAAATTGTTGCTAACAAAGTCCTAAAAAATTTAAACTAATATTTGCTTTGAAATTAAGACAACCTTTTTTACATTGATTTTGTGTGTGTGTGTGTGAGTGAGAAGAAATGTAATTTTTTTGTTATTATCTTGGTACTTTCTGGTTTGTATTCACAGTCATGGAATATGCTGTTACATGTAGGAAGTTGTCAGCATGAGCTACAGATATCACAGTTGACAGAAACTCCCCAAAGCCCATTAATCCACTTTGATAACCACTGCTGTTCCAGTTACTCCTATTATATCAAACTCAAAATTGTTCACATGAGAAAATTATGCAGGTTTTAATCATCCTATGAAAATTACTTGGTGCCTCAGATGGAATTACTTCTGTACAGTAAAGGATTCAGGGTGATGGCTGCAGTGTGCCAGAGACTTCCAGTAAAGTCTGAGCAAGAGAGGCCACTGAAGTCAATAAGCCCTGAATTAGAGCCTTTGAATTCAGTTCATCTCTTATCCCAAGGGTAAAATAACAGCACTGCAAAATAAATAAGTGGAAGTCATCTTTTAAAATAGAATAAAGGGTCAGGTCAAATTATCTGTGGTTCTCCTGTAATGAGTATATAAAATCTGCTCAGATCTCTACTGCAGAAACAAAGATTGCCAAACAAAAATTCCTCCTTTCTTGTCCCTCAGATACAAGCAAATGTATGTAGCCATTGTGATCTCTTCCATGACAGCTCTTTTTGTCTTAATTAGCCTAAAATTTCTTAGTATTATGAAGAACTTTTGTGCCCATGCAAGCAAAAGAGACACGGGCACCAAAAATGCTGATATCTGGAACTGCCTTAAATTTTCTTATTTCTGTTGCTGTCCAGACAAATGCTGCTATGCACCCAAGAAAATGAATAAGATTAAGGCTGAAGGAAATCAATTAAAAAAAATCTAACCATTTACCTGCATATTAGTCATCTTCTCTCTTCTGCTGTCAGATACAATGTATAACTCAAGTTTGGAAATTGCAGTAAGTGAAATGCTTTGAGAGAAGACCCATCCTGGATGGTGAATGGGAACAGTTTCTGCTGCCCTCTCTTTCAGAGCAGGCAGTGGCTGGTCTGCCTTTCCCCATGCCCGGATGCAACATGCCCAGCTCCATTGCATCCTCCTCCTGAGGTGCTGCAGAGGAAGGATGTTTCTTCAGAATTCCCTTTCCCAGCAGTTCCTTTCAGCCTCTGGTGGCCGAGTAAGACCCTGTGTCCGCATCAACTCAACATAAGCATTTCCAGAGGATTTAAACTCAATGGGGAGCTGAGGCATAAGGTGAAAGGGCAAATACCTTGGGCTGAGGAGGCTCACATCATATACCAGAAATGCAGAAAATCAGACCAGGCAGGAGGGGTTGCGGGCAGTGGAGGCAATGTCTCAAGGGTTGAGGCATGGGCTTGGGAACAAATGCAGATCCAGGGCTGTGCAGACTCAGGGGACACTTGCTGCCTTGAGGAGCAAGCTGTGAGCCTGACAGTTGCATATATTGAGACATTCCTGTAATTAACATGAGAAGTTACTTGTGTTCAGAAAATATTTGGAAATATATATATATATATATATATATTTGAATTATTTCTCCCAGAAATCCCCATGAAAAGAATTAATCTTGAATGCTTTCAGCTATCCATCTTTGAAGAGTCGATCTTCATTATCTTGTAGAGGTCTTGGGCTTCACACTGGCCAATAATTGCCTGGTGTTTGTGTATTTAACCAGAGTATTGAGAAACCTTAATTTGAATATTAAAATGGAAAAGAAAGGGGTCCATGTGTTTGACATTTCTATGTGTCTCATATTCTTTCTCCACTGTAATGATGACTGAACTCTCATCCAGGAGAACTCTCATGGTCAGTCCTAGATCAAACACTCTAGAAGGGAAAATAAAAACCTAAATACTTGTATTTTGCAACTTTGGTTTATTCTGCCCATGTCAATTTTTGTGTGAAATATATGTGTCCAGATACAGCATCTCTGTGCTGGATGAACATGCTTTTCAGTATTCTTGTACTATTATATATGTATGTGCTATATATTAAATATGTCTATATATTTATGTATACTGCTGTATCATTATTGATAAATTCTATTTGACAGGAAAATGGTTGCACAATTATGTTCTTTAGACTGTGCAGCTTTTTGACGATGTCGTGGTTTGACCCTGGATAAACACCTGGTGTCCAGCAAAACTCCTTCAGGGCCTTTTCACCCCCCTCTCCCCCCTCCCTTTTTTCACCTTCCAGAGGGAAAGGGAAAAAAAAAACTAGCTTGGAATTTATGGCTAGAGATAACAACCCAAAGAAGAGCTTTGATTAACACCACGGGCAAAAC
>JAWWTY010000077.1:132701698-132757014 GCA_035222235.1 Margarornis squamiger
CTGGTGTTGTTCACTTGCTTGAAACTGTTCACCCTGGTTGTTTTGGCAGCCTTTGAGACAGTGTTCTCCAACACATGTCCATGCTTAAGAAATTAACAAGTCATTTGTCATCTCATTGCAACAGTTTCTGTACTTGTGTGAGGGCACCTATGCTCCTTTCACAAAAACAGCAAACAAAGATCTCTAGTTTTTTGTAACAATGGGCAAAGGATGACTTGAGAGGGTGTTTAAACAGAGCAAGGTTGAGATGCAGGGAAGTATCTCCTCAGGGAACATGGTGGATATAAGAGAAGTTTTGGGCTTTATAGAAGACAGTGGATATTCTGTTGTGTGTAGAATTTTATTATTTTCTTTTCTCTTCTGTAGTATTTATTTAGTATCTGATTATCGCCTTCAAGGCACCTAGCGTATTGCGTGCAAATAAGAGCATGTGGCATTCTTTAATAAAAAATAAAGAAAAAAATGCTGAAGACTGCAAAATTGGACCTTCTGCTTGCCTCAGAAAGGGATCTCCACAAAACCTCATAAACCATGAAAAGTAGACAGTCAGCTTTCCTGTCATCTACTGTCCTTTTTCCCAAATAATGACACTTCTTTCGCCTATGCAAATCTTCAGTGCATAACTGGCTTCAGATCAGCTAAAATTCTACCATCAGCAAATATATTGCTTTTCCTTCTGCAGTGGCTACTGCCAGATTGACAACTTATTTTTTTTTCTCACAGAGATGTGATGTTCTGGCTAGTTTCTGCAATGATTTTTTTTTTTTTTTTTTTTCACCTGCAAACTGCTGACTGTCAATCTCATCTTTTCTTAGGATATATAGTTTACAGTTGAATAAGGCATTAGTATATACTTAACTGACAATTATATTATTGTTTCCTTTCTAATTTCAAGTGCAATATTATCAGTCTTGGGAATTTTCTTCAAAAATATTCAAAACATGTGATCGCAATTTTCAACGAGGTCTTTGAACATCTCCAGTTCAGGTTATCATCTTCTCTTAGGATGATTTTGTAGAGACAAAACACAGATGAATAAAGTTGATCATGTGAATTAATGTACAGTATTCATATGGTGCCATTACTGCTTTTGTAGCTATTTGATTTTAATCCTGCCTCTTAATCCTTACTTTAGCTGGCTTTTTATTATTACTATTTGATGCTTTCCATGCATAACCACTTAAGGAAAAATGTTCTTAAAAATAAAACCAAGGTCTCTCCACAAGTGTGAGAATGTTAATACAAGTATTGCTACATCTTTGTACAAAGGAAAATACAAGAAATACCTATTCTTATCCGTATTCTCATTTGCAAAGAAACATGGACATATCATCTACTGCAAATGTCTCTTACCAGCTAGTTGTGACCTTCACTATATACTAGACACAAATTAGACAGCTGAGGAAAAGGAATTAAAATAGATGTTTTCCTGCTGTCTGTGTTCAGCTGCTGCTGAGGGTGATACAGTTGGTAGTGCTTCTGGTGGCTGTTTCTGTCGAGGAAGTAACATGATTTCTGGCACTGTGTTTTTTCTGGGATTTGCATCTATACCTCTGAGCATCTCCAAGCCGGTATGAGCTCACCCAGCCTGTGGCACATCCAACTCCTGAGGGGCAGGAGGGCAGCTTCCATCTTGCCCTCCTCTCTCCTGCATGCCCTACACCCCCTGTGCTGTCACACAAACCACCACATCATCAAGGGCTGAACATTCAACAGCACATGACAAGGAGGCACCGGGATGTGTGATGGGGGACAGTTATGATGGCTACACAAATGCAGAGTTCTTCTCCCCTATCTCACTCCCCTCCTGTGCTTCCCATACTCTTCTTAATTACCAGGAGTTCTTCTACAGGTAGTTTAAAAGCACCAAAAATGACAGAAGATATAATTTCTATACATTGAACATGATGCTATGTTCCAAACTCACATTTTGAGCCAGCACTTCATGGCAAAGCTTCCATGGCTTAATGATACTTCATCCCTATTTCTAACACTACCGCTCACTGCCTAACAGATGTTGAAACCTATGGGGATCTTTGTGGTTATGAAACCAGTCACTACAGCAGTACAGATTTCTCCAATGTTTTACTCAAAGACAGCATTGAAGAGCAGCTTTCACACCTGAAAAGAAGGGAGTGATATAAATTGCCTCTGGCAAACAGGGATTAGTCAACACATTTTAAAGGAGAGGGCTGCAGCATGACAAAACCGCTCATGGGTCTGTCATAGGAACTGTCACTCACTGTCAGTTACAGTTATTTTCAGGGTTACACAAGTGTTGACCCTGAAAATACATTATGAGAAGTAAAGGTGTCAACAGGTTCTTGTGCTTGGTCCTAGATACCACACGGACTTGTGCTGGCTATTTACTCACTCCAAGTACTGATGTTTGCTTATATCTATATGCTCAGCAAGACATAAGAGAAGTCAGGTCCAAAAAAGGAAAGGGTCATGACTGTCTACTTCAGAAATATTTCTGCAGTAAATTCAGCTCTCCTTCCTTGTTACCAAAGAGTGCTGGAATTCTCTTTGTCACACTCTAGCTGCTCAGAGATGCTAAGCTGTGAGACTGTCTGCATGATCCAAAATACAACAAAGTGATTCAACTGTTCTTGAGATTGCTGTAACTAGAGTAACTTATCACATCCTTAAAGATATTATCATGATCTTTCTGTAATTTCTTTGCTTATTTTTCCAATTATCTGGAATCATCCTAATGTCTAAAGGCTCAGTCAGGATTAGGTTTGTAATGTGTTGTACATTCTGTACAGGCACAGAATAATCTGTGTATATCTGACTGTTTACATGATCCTAATGCCTCTTCCTGAAGACTGAATTCCTGACCTGGAGCACTTTCTTTCTAAAAGTAAATATAAAATCCTAACTTTCAACTAAGTAAATGAAAAATCCTAGGTGTTCTAATGCCAAACATTTAAATTTCAAGATTTGGAAAATGTAAGATTGTATTGTGTGTCTTCTTTAGAATACCAGGTGTCCATTTTGTATAGATGTTTTCTCTTACCTACTTTGTTTCCAGAACAAAGGTTTTGGATGGTTTCTTTTTTTTTTTTTTTTTTTTGGCTTTGTTTTGGTTTGGTTTGGTTTGGTTTGTAACACTGCAGATCATGTAAGATCTTATTTTTATGTTCTCAGCATAGCAACTATTGAATTCAGTTCAAAGACCTATTTGTATGATGTATGGACTATCCTCCTACTCTAATAGGCAAAGGAGAGGTATTCAGAGGAATGGAAGTACAGAGGAGGGGGCTGTGATGGTGTCATTCTTGCTGCAGAGGGATCTATAAGTCTCAAATCCTCTTAAGTGGTCAGGGTGGAAGAAAAAACATCTTAAAGTGAACTTTGTGGTGTCTGTCATCTCGAATGAAAATGGAGAGGTGGTATCTTGAAACTGTAAAGTATTAGAAAAGGTCATGCTACCACTAAGATATTGTGGAGTAGGACAGACAGAAGCTGATGGAGCACATTGTGATCAAATAATTTGGTATCATGACTTGTAAAAGGAGCAGGACATTTCCTATAGGCACAGATTTCAATTTGAAATTCTGTTCTGTTACCTGCCTTTATGTGAAGTGGTGCTACAGGACATGATTTTGCAACTTTCAGAGCATATTCCATGCAGGAGAAGGTGAAGATGGATGTTTCTGGAACTCTGAGGGGGGAAGAAAGTTCCTTATAGAGATCAGCTGAGGTTCAGAATGCTATTTGACAAGCAGCATCATCCCTTTCAAAGAGATGCTTAAGAGTGACTCAGTGGGAAAGGCAGTATCAAATATTTTGATGTCTTTAGAGTCACTTAATATCCTAAAATATTGGATCTTCATGAGCTCCTATTGACATCATTCCACCATGTTATTTAAAAATGGCAAACTAAATTACCAGCAAGCTCACTTATTTGCAGTCTTTCCAAAAACAAATCAGCTTCATTTATTTATAATTTAATTCTATTATTTTATTCTTTGTTATTCTTACATACACAGTATGATTTATTGCCTTTCCTCTTAAAAATAAAAAAGCATTTCCTTGATCATATTTAAGTCTCCATTTATCAATAAAACATAAATATGTTCTTGACATTTTTATTTTATTTTTAGTGGGATATAGTTTATAGCTTTTTAAATTTATTCTTCTTGATATTTCTCATCCTTCTTCATCAACAGGGTTTCACAGTGAATTTCAGAGTCTGTTGTCTATAGTTTTTAATATGTTTGATTTTTCACATTTGTTATGTGTTTAATTTATTTTTTTCTTCTCAAATGTTTTATAGGCACTATACCAATGCTGATCCTGTATTTGTGTTGGCTTGGATGTTGCATGTAATTTAAAATCCCATTGGTAGATCTGTGGGAGGAGACTGCCGTGGGCTTTCACATCCAAGAAATATAATCCATACTGTGTTTCTGCAGGTTTACTGTCTCAATGATGTATGGCATCTGACAGAACTTCTTTGAAGACTCTCTGAGAAATTTCTTGGATTTGGGTACATGACATATAGTTTTGATCCACATGTGTGTCAGCATTTTTTCTTTTCATTCCACCAGTAGCTCAGATGTCTTACCTGAATCCATCATTCACTGCTTAATTCAGAATCAGCCCATAACTGTGCAGGGTCACTTCAAGGTCCATACTCAGCCTGGATTTTCCAAAAGTGCAAGTGAGCAAAGTGCACTGTTCAGAGAAGCTGACTGAAGCTGTGAATCTTTTATTTTCCCAGAATCCCAGTCTTGTAAAGTCTGGGATTGTATAGTTGTTTCTTTTACTTGATACATTATAGTTAAACAAAAAAAGGGAGTTGTTAGTCAGTTATACTCCTGACCCGCTTTGAGCCATTTTCCATTGAGCAGCCTGAGATCCAACACAAACTTCTTTATCAAACACTTGAAGTGTGGACTTCTTGTATGGTCAGTGTTACATCCAGTACACCACAGTGCCCCCACAAGTGCATGCGTATGGGTGAAATGCCTAAAACCTACTGCCAGTCCAAAGTTTTGGATTTTGAAATATTTTGGATACTTAAACTTCATAAGTCTATGAGATAAGCTGAAGACCACTGCCCCTGAAAATGAAACATTTAATTTCAGATTTGTATCATTGACCTTTAGCAGACATTAAAGCTTTAATTTTGGTAGAAGAGGATTATATAAATGTGATGTTGAATAGTTCAGTATTTTTTTAATTTTTTTGCTGTTATTTTCTCTGTTCACTCTGCTGGGATCTAGTCTCTTACTTTCCTTGCAGAATAAGAGCTAAAATTCTTGCAATCAGGAAAAAAGCTCTATAAAAAGTCATCAGATTAGCAAATGCATTTCCAGTTTAGGCTTTCTTGAAATAAATTCACTGTACTCTCTCACCTTATTTTTCCTGATATTTCCTATTAACTGAAATAAAAATAGTTATCGCTTTTCTCTTACTGTAAATAATTTTCACAGAAGTGTGTATTTGGTATATAAACCACGCAGAGGGGATCTCTTTCCCTAGTTTTGAAGGTGTTTTAGTGTTGCAGCCCAGGAGGAGTTCTTGGGACTACATCTTTACTAGTGAGTAAAATGCTGCCAATTACTGCTCGCAGACGCTGAAACTCCATCATCCATACCACTAAATTTGTGGAGTGGTCTCCAGGACACTCACAGACATGACCAAGTTCCAGGAATAATTTAGGACTCAATACAGGCCAGGAACTGTTCTCAGTGGGCAGTTTGGATATGGCCAACAATGTTTTGAAGGGAAACAAAATTTAGTATGGGCAAGGGTTATTCTGTGCCAAGTACCAAGATATACTAGAGGCTGTTTCTAATAAAAACCAGAATTTTTCCCAAGATGTACTTTTTAGTGTTATTTCTGAGATATTAATATTTTGCAAATGTTCCTTCCTGTTCTCTGATATCTAATCTATGATCTGTGTTCTGTTATGATGCTGCAATTGCCTGCAAGTCAACAAATAAAGAGCACATATTCTTACATCCAGGCCAGCTAACTCCAAGTGAGGTGGCACTGCTGTCACAGGGCCCGAAATGTGTCTCATGCTTAGAGAAACAGTTAAAGAAATGTTGAGAAGAAAAACAGAAGGTGTCTACCTTTCTGTAGATATAAAAGAGCCCAATAAAGTTGTGGTAGTTAATAGCTGCTCTTTCACCTGTTGCAGTTTTATTTCTGATGCAGAGTTGCTTTATTCTTTGGGAAGTGGAGGGTACTTATAACCATGGAATACTACATGAGCACATTGTATTTTTACTCTGACTTTTTAAAAAAGAACAGCCCTAAGTCAGTGTGCATTGTTGTTTGAAAAATGTTGCTAGCAATCTTCATGACTTTCTGAAAAAACAGCATTTTCTGGATGATATTTTGGCTAGACGGCCAATTCACTAGCAAAATCCTACTGATGATATTACTGTATGGTCAATATTTTAAGGTCAAAACAACTTGAATGAATCTTTTGAACAGTAAAGCTATTATTTCACACAATATTTACTTTCTATTTAAATATCAAATTATTAAATCAATACTAAGTATATAATAAATCTTATATTTAGAAATTTTATGTTGAAGACTGAGATTCAACAGAATCCTAAAGCTATACCATTGCAGTTGCAAAAGCACTGTCACAATAAAATCTTGCCTTTCAAGTTCAACTTTCATGTACTAATGCACAACACTTATTTTGGACTAGTTTTAACTGCAGAATTATTTACAGCACCTTTGTGAACCTACAGGCTTCTCCTGGATCACTTCTGGCAAACTATTTTATGATTGTGATGGCTTTGATTATAAAATGTCAAGTACACGAACTTGCATTGTTTGGCATTACCCACAGTTGTCACAGCTCACGTGTCCGTTAACATATTTGGAATAGCATCAATATAAATAATCTATGAATAAAAACCAGTATATGATCATGTTTGCTTCATAAACATCTATAAAAATTGGGAGCAGTATCTTTTTAAGAGAAAGGGGCATTTGTGTTGCATGAGTGTCATGGTTTAGGAATGTTATTCCCCAGTTCAGTACTCCCACTAAAAAAGAGTACATAAACAGCTCCCCTACACACTCCAAGGGGAGACACAAAAGGCAGAGATCACGGGCTGAGATAAGAACAATTTACTGGAAACAGCAATAAGATAAGAAAACAAAGGGTAATAGCAACAATACTAATAACAACAGTGCACAAAAGAGAGGGTGATTTACATGCAGAATGCACACCAAGATGAGACAAATAATGGTGGTGGACAGACCCTGTGCCAACCACACTTGCTCCCACGACCATGAAAGGACTCCACTCCTTCCCTGTAGTGAGAGAGAGTCCCTTTTCCCCTCTTCTGGTAATGGGGTAATGTAGTATCAAATAATACATTGTTGTGGCCATGCCCTCTCTCACTGGGCTGCAAACAGGACAGTGGGTCATGCAACAGAGATCTTCATCTGTGTCTCAGGACTCAAACTGAACACTCACTTCAAATCTGTAATGGCTTTTGAGAAAGCAGAGAACCTGAGAAAGAGCAAATGACGTAGTCCTTTGTGGTCTGTGACATCACATTTCTTGTTCCATGAACAAGAAATACATGATGTCTGATTACTAGTCTTGATTTTTTTTTCCAAATCTGATACCCAAATAGGTGGTCACTAAAGAAGTAAATAATTAATTATTTCATGGAAAATAAAGGCAAAGTTGAGACATGGCCCATAATATGGCACAAAGGAATCACCAGAACAAGGCATTAAGTTTACAGTACTGGCTAGGATTCAAAATTGAAGTTTTTTAAAGGTTATTTTCTGCTCATCATATTATAACAGTGATTTATGCGCTACCATTGTCACCCATGTCTCTCTTACTCTCATCAGCAGAGCTGCAGCTGACACCAGGTCAAGCACAAGGGTCACTGTTCTTGCCTGTCACAATGTAAGACACCGGTGGTCAGTAATCAGAAATAACATTTATAACACAAGCCATTTCTGCTGCAATAATCGTGTTCCTGCCAACCATTTTCATCTGAGAAAGATTTAAAAAATATTATCATTTGACAACAGGTCACATTTCACCTTGATAGAAAGAGCAAGCTTCCTGACAAAGAGAAACTAGTGAGATGGCAGACCGCCAGGGATTTATCCTTAAGGTAATGAGGAAATTGAATTCTTAACAGACATTTAGAAATTAGTTATAAATGGGTAAGCTGGGAGGTGAACAGTCATAACCCTTTGCTGCACACTTCCCATAAGCCTGCAGAGCTAAGTACCAGAGAACTCTTCCAAAGTTGATTGTTGAATTACTGACCAGGAAAGGAAGAAATAAATAACTACGTGATGCCTGTATATATAGGTGCCTACACTGCCAAAATGACATGTGCCCACACGAGGGAACAGAAACTGAATAACCAAACACAAAATGGAAAAAAAAAACAACAAACCCAAAGCAACCAGAAAACCCAGCCCAAGCAGAAAATAGCAAACAAAGGCCCTCAGCATTTTAGAATGTTAAGTGTGGTTCATCAGGAGAATCTGAAAACCTGGAATTCTGCTAAAAAGGGGAATCAGTGTTGGAGTTAAGTTTCAAGACAAGGCGGTGAGAAGCTGCTGATAAAGTAATGGTTTGGTCCTCTGTTCACCAAAAGTGGCATGGAATAATTTTGGGAGACCCACAGCAATGAAAATATTCTCTTTATCTTCTTGACCACCTTGCAGCAGATTTGCTTTAACAGATCTGACAAAGTAACATTCAAATGGATTAGCAATATATACAGAACACAGAATACTTACACAAAACTTTATTAATCTTTATTTTTCAACTGCACAGAAACACACTTTCTCAACTGCACATTGCTACTGGACAAGAAGAAGGAAAAGGGAATATCTCTCCTCTTCTATCTCCCAGTAAATACTTGGTTTTGTTTCTACTGCCTTGGGCAGCACAAAGAAAGTAGCCTGTGGCTTTTTCTGGCTGTGCAATTCAAACACTAACTCAAGGTCAGTGAAAGATCATTACTGCATTATTCCCTGAGAGCCTTCTTTAGGCATAACTTTGTAATAAGCTCACATGTGTACACCTGGAAGTAAAATTATTTCTACATGCTAGTTAATTCTGTTCTATTTCTATATGTCATTATTTCTAACACTCACATTTGAATGACAAGAGACCAGCTTTAGGCAAATGACCTAAATATATCTTTAAATATTATTTAATTGAATGAAACAGACTTTTTTATTGCCTGGCTATATTGCAAAGGAATCAGAAAGTTTTAAATGGTTACTTTATTGAAAACACCCTTAGAAAGAGAAAACAAATGGGTTTTGACTGTTGAAAGCTAAATGTTTTAGAAATTTTACTTTAACACAAGATTGTATTCAGAACATAGAGATAATTTCATTTCTTTAGGGTTGGAAAGTAGTTGAGCACCTCATAAAAATTTTCTGTGAAATTGGCCAGGTTTCAGGTAATTTCACCCTGTGATAGCAGAAAATTCTGCAAAAAATTATCTAACTATAATCATTAGAAACTAAAGTAGTATACAGTAGTCCTTGTGTATTATGCAGCATTTTCTAAGTTTTAATTTCTTAATTTCATTAAATTGACTGTTGTCTGAATCCAGCATAGAAAAGAATGCTTAATCTAAATGAAGATACCATAGTATATATGAGTAATTTTATTACCATACAAACATAAAAATTAAAACAAGTTGTCTTTCTTAATTTCCAGATTTCCTTTTGTGCCTTTGTATTTTATTCTCTGTAGGAATGGCAGAATCTTTGCTAATGCATCATACAGTCCTATTTATTTTGATTCCCTCTCTAGTAATTTTTCCCTTTACAGCCTAGTCTGCACTTTCATTCTCTCTTATACCATATCAGCTTTCTCCTTTTGACTTTTATAATTAATCAATACATAACCCTGCATTTGAAAACACATTGAGATGTCCTAGCTCTCTTTGTACTTAACTTCAAGATTCTGTACACTTAATGTAATAATGTTCCAGACTGGATTTAAGGTTGCTCTTGAGTTCTTCAGTGGTCTGAATCTTTCCCATGTCAGAAATATTATCTTCTAATTCTGATTGACAAGAGATTGTTTTACATCCTGATAAATAGTAACTTGTATTAATACATATATATATATATTGTTCCTTCCACTCTTGACCAACCAAAACATCTAGGACACCAGTAATTCTGCTACTTAACTGAGCTTGGTGCATAAAAGTATGCACAGGGGAGTAAGAGTTGCTTTCTTCCATGCTGTAGAAGGGATGTAGGTGTAATCTATAACTGTGAGAATTTTTAAATAGGAAAGGGGTGGTTTGCAAAAGAGCCAAATACAATAAATGTTGAGGCACAAAATGTCAAGGTACAAAATTCATGTAATGGAAAAAGGTATTTTGAAGATATTATGGTTGAAGACTTTGTGGGAAAGACATACTTAGACAGTTTTGTCCTCCAAACTTCTCAGAGGAAATCCTGACAAATATTTCAAATGAAAGTTTTAAGATAGTCTGCAGATATTCCCCAAAGTCTTATATAAGCCTTATTAGGTTAGGTAAAGAATTAAGACTTATTCAACTGTTGCCAGCTATCATCTTAGTATAATTGATTCAGTGTGCAAACCAAGTTCATATCTCACCTTATCAATAGCTGGAGTTAACTCCAAGATGTTTGGCCTTTCAAGTGTCTCAAACACACAATCATTTAATAGCTCCTACAACAGCTAACCATTAATGCACAACCATTTTTTCCTTAATAACAAAGATTACTGAAAAAGATACCATTGAACAGAAAGTCAATTTTTAAGGCATGTCAACTTGCAATTGTATGGAAAGAAGAAAAGAACTGATACAGCCACTGCAATTTTTCAAAAGTTGATACAATATTGTCTTGGAAAAAAAAAAAGGTGATATATATTTGTCATTTACAAATAATTTAATATTGTGTTATTCAGTTAATATCATAATACCCTTAAGAGAAAATTCATAACTTCAGTCACTGAAGTTGTTTATTATACAAAGTAATTGAGAGGAACAAAGCTTTAAAGTTATAAATATATATTAAAAAAGTCTGCTTACAAATATATGCATTTTTTATTAAAAATATTATAATTGTAAAATGTCACCTTTATGTATGGGAAGAGACTTGAGGTAACAGACATTATATATACTTTTTTCCTGTTCTCATGATGTGTGATCTGGCTAATGCTTACTATTTTGGAAGGAATTTTCAGGTATCTTTTGAGCTGAATCTGGAACAAACTCTATTTTGGATTTTTAGATGAGAACTGGACTAAACAATATTTTCTTCTACTATATGACAGTCCACATCCATTTGTTTTTAGATTTTTATCCAAACTAATTTCAGGACCTCAAGTAAAAGAAAATGCACTAGTAATAATGCTTCTATTACTAAATCTTGTACTTTTCTGAGTTTTATTTGTTTTACTTATTTGTTTTTTTCCTAGCCCCTTCCTTTGTGCAAATCTCAGTATTCTGTCCTCTCTTAGAGTTCAGACCTGTTATGCAGAGTAATAAATGTCTATTCTGATCAGTATGCACTGCAGATGAGCATGATATGATGAACTTCAGTTCCCTTAAAAAAAGTGATAAAACTACTACTCACTTCAGAAGAACGAAACTTTGGGCAATATGTACTTTTTCTACATGAAACTATTCAGTAAGTTTAGGATCTGTGTCACAGATGCCTGTCTTTAAAAGTTGAAGATGCTCAAGAAGAATGTGTTTGGTGGTCAAGAAGCTGAGTTGCTCCCGTTTAAAACAAGTAGTTCCTTGATAACAGAACCCTTGTAAACACCACTTAATTGTATATAACTCAGGTTAGTGACAAGATGTTATGACTTTGAGTTTTAATCTACAGTAGTTTCTGGAAACCAGACTTGTTCGTTTCCGTCTGGGATCCAAGTGATCAGGGCTCAGCCCCAGGATGTGTCACAAACTACATCTGTGATATCAAGCAGTTCAATCTTTCTGTGGCTCTGTTCTCAACCTATAAATGTCATCAATAAAGATATTTACATCTATTTTCTGTCCTGCCACCTGCCTGTTAACTCTAAAAGTTGCTGGGGCTTCCATAGTTTTTGGTTGTTTGGGTTTTTTTCCCCTTCATTTGTTTGTGGATTTTATTTGTTTTTTATTTGGTCATGGATTTTTGTGGTTTTTTTTTTTTTTTTTTGCTTTGTTTGTTTGTTTGTTTGTTTGTTTTTTAAATCTACTCCTCATTTTACTTAGGAACATTGTAAAGAATAATGCAGCACTGTTGTAGACTGATGCTTCTCTATGCTGTTTACTCCACAATGCTAAAATCATTGTAAATATTTTGTTAGGTTTCCTTTGGCATGCTATTCTTCCTAAGGTTTAACAGCTAGTTTATCACTCAGACCAGCTGCAGTTCTAGGATCTTCACCCTAAAGGCTCACTGGATAGAAGGAAGATAACTGTGGCCAAGAGGAAAAAGCAGAAAGCTCAGGAAACTTAGCCTGTATCGTTAAGGAAGCCCAGGATAGCATACCTTTTTTTTTTTTTTTTTTATTTTCCCCTCAAAAAAGGGTCACAATTCATTCTTATTCTTCACTTAAAAAACCCACAGATATATAAAAATATGCAATCCCATTTCACAAAACTCCCACAAACAGTGATCATCACATAAGAACAATGGAATTCTGCACAACACTCTATGCACTCGTCTCCCAGGTTCTATGTACATAACATTTCTGGAATGAAGCATATAGTCAAGCACACTGGTTGACATCTTCCATCTTGTGCAGCTGAATTGAATTCTGTGCAAACATTCAGGAAGTCTGCAAGCCAAGTCCCACTGATTTAAACATTGCACATATTTGAAAATTTTGGACATAATTCATAGAAGGTAAGCAGTAAGGAATGAACAATGAGAGAGAAAGAACCTAACAGCTCTATGAGAGAAACATTGGATGCTTAACAAAGTGTCTCCTAATCACCAGTTTCAGATGTAGGCAAGTCAGCCCAGAGGATCAATGATTTTCATGCAGTAATTTCTGCCTGCCAATGGCTAGAATTCCCCAGGTATGCTTAAACTTGGAAATAGGGATCTAGTAATTGGTCAAGTTTTGAATAAAGACATTACGTGGTAATAAAATCTTTATAAACATCACTTAATCACCCATAAAATAGGCCAATGACCTAATGCTATAATTTGCATTTTAAATGTAAAAATTTGACCAAAAGGTAGTTTTCTATTTAACATATGTTTAGCTTGGGTGGGCAGATGGGGTCCAGTCTTGTTAAACCAAAAATACTATGCCTTTGGGTTTGCTCAATAGCAAGAAAAGCAGAGCAGAGTATTAAAGTACTGATTGATGAAACTATTTGACATGAACTCATGCAATATAACTACTACTTCTACCTTGAGACTGCACCTCTCTGAAAAGACACTTGTAAAGGCATTATATGAGTGAAGTTATAAATTGAGCATGAAAATGGTGTATTGATTTTGCATTGGCTACCTGCACATGGGTGAAAGGTTAACAGACCCACGTGGAACCCACTAGTTCCATGTTGCATTTAGTGAATGGATGTAGCAAGGTGATGCTGGAGAGCAATCTCCTTCTGAGCTATTCAGACATGCTCCTGAGGTGTTCCTCTCACTTCCTTTCCTCTCCCATTGTCTAAACAAGAGGTTCTTGCCTCTACCTTTTGTGCCTCCTGTACCTAAAGTCAAAATACAAGGTGACACTGACTAAAATTCCACTTCTGAATTTAAAAAAATTAAATCACTTGCAATAATATTTTTCTTTTAGTTTAGGCTGAAGTATTTAAAGCCAGTTTCTTATCATTCATAAGCCAAATTCCTGTTTTATTTCTGTTGTTGCAAAGTTAGAGAGAAAAAAATATGAATGACACAAGATAGTCTTTTTTCAGCAAAATGGAAAAAATGCCTTCTTTTCAGAAAGATACTGTCATTATAATTAGGTGGAAGGACAGGTTTGGCAAACTAGTAACACTTTTACCAAATCTTCCTTTCAGCCTCTTCCCTCTTTCCCAAAAGACCAAAGTTAAAGCTCCCCCTGCATCTGGTAATCATTGCTGCTGTTGTTTTTATTTTTATTAACATTACTATAATAATAATTATTATTTCACGTGGGAGGAAGTGAATAATAAAAGATTGCTTTCCTATCTGATCACTTGAAATACTGACTGTAGACAGAGGCAAGTTCAAGTGCCCTACATGTTTCCAGAGTTTTGATTCTGAAAGGAAGGTCACATAATCTGCAGTTAAACAGGGAATTTCCCCAGCCATCAAAAGATGTGTGTGTTAGGGAATATGTAAGACCTGTTTAAGAACTTAAATTTCTCATGTGTAGGGGGTTTTCACCATCAAACTGAAGACTTTTAGCAAGGAAGAGGTGAGTCTTTCCATCCACAGAGAGTATAGATAGATATGTAATATTTCTTCTGGAAGAACATCTTAAAACATTCAATTCTGGAACAGTGGGAACTGAATTTTTCAAAAATATCTCACTGGAGCTTCATAAACTCTCAAGCTGCAGGACTCCACCAGAATAAGGCAGCTTTGGGTATCTTCACAACTTCAGCCTGCAAAATTGTGGCAAAAGCAGAAGATTTTCAAGTCTTCCTTCACAGTCCAGTGGAATTGCTATGTTCCTTTTCCAATACAAATTTTCTCACAGGAATGTCTTCAATTGGAAATGTAATAGGAATTTAGAGGAAGTCAAGTACATCCCAGTCATCTTCACAGTCAGAAAGACACCCTCCCAGATTTTAATATTGTTAAAATAGATACAACTTTACAAATAAATTTTCTTACTTTCACGTCTTTGTTTTTCTCTCTTGTTTGCTATGCATCAGAAAAGTGCCTGACATAAATCAACTCCCTGTGTATTTTAAAGGAATGTTATCCACTATTTACTTAGCAACAGTAAGAAAACAATTATCTTTTATAACCTATCATACTCTAGCACTTACAATGGCTGCATTTTCATGTGGGAGTTCACAGTCTGAAGAAGCAGAATTTCATTGTGAAGTACTGGCTCAATCTTGACACTTTTTTTTTTTTTTTTTTTAAATACTTAATGCTAAATTCACTTACTCCTTTGCACGACAGTAGCATCTGGAGAGTTTTTTCTGTTTGTTAAGTAGCTAGGATGACTGGTTTTCCACTTCTGGAAAATGTTACTTTCAGGGAGGTAAAGGATTTACAATTAGGAAAGGAAAAAAGCCCAAAATTACAGTACTATGAGCATGACATCTCTGTCTGAGAGTCCTAATTGCCAGACACAGAAATACTGGCTCACAGACCACATTAAAACAAATGTGAAAATACCATTAAATATAAATTTGGAACCCTCATTTTCCTCTATAATGTTGTATATTTTTAACAATCTGACAATGTGAGGATGTCACGGATTGTAAGCAGAACTTGCTAGAGTAGGAACAGGTGGCCTCAAATTCAACAGAAAAATAAGAATTCAGCTGTCTAACCAAATCTGTATAAATTTAAAAAATGCTAAGGGAAAGAAGAAATAATTAAAAGGAAAATGTAATAAAAATCTGTCTGCTGAATGTTTAGTGTCTGGCCCTGGATCCGGGCCCACTAGGACATGCCCTCTGTAGGCTGGGACATGCAGCAGTAAGGTCCTTATCTGCTCTCTGGAATGTTTCTGGATTTTATCCAACCATTTTTTAATACAAAATTTGTAAAAAATCCAAGAAATCTCAAGCCATCTATTTCTGAACAATATATGTTTTCATTAAACATAAAGTTACTAGTCCTGGGCAAATGGGAATATAAATGTCCAAATGGAAACCAATGCTCTGTGCTGCAGCAACCTGGGATACTACAAACCTGGCAGTTTCAATGCAGCTGTACAAAAACCCACAGTAGTTATTTAGGAAATGAAAACAAACCAAACAAAATAGTAGAAGGAAATGCTGAAGTTGCTTTAGAGGCATAGTTCTTAAAAAATAATAATAAAGTGAAGAGAGGAATGTTATTGTGCAAATTTCTCCACTGTCCTGCAAAAAAGAGGTCCACCTGCTGCTACTGACATTCTCTGTCAGGGAAATGTAGAAGTCTTTAGAGAAATAAAATCCTAAGACAAATTTCTCCTCCTTCCCTGAAATGGGGAGGGTTTTTTGCTCTCTTAGGACTTGGTTCTGTTACTCACCTTGTTATCCATGTGAAACAGACACTTAAGACACAGGAGCTAAGAAAAGCTCACATACTTTCAGCAGAGCACGGGGGCCACCTCAGATACAGACCTCTCAGATGGCAACTGAGTATAGCTGCTTTGGCAACTAAGCTCTGTCTTTACAGAGGGAAGCAGATGCAGGGGAAGAACCTTGGGCATGTATATGTAGGTACGTGTGTATCTGCTATTTAACTCAGAATTATGGTCTGTGGGCATCCAGTCAGTAGAGTCAGAAGTGAGAGATACTCAGCTAATCACCCAGGGATTTCTGATTCTCAATGCCTTGACTTGCCCAGGACTCTTCTTGCTTGATTCCCATTGATCTGTAGCAATTACCTGTTTCTTGGGGAAGTGCTTACATGTAAGCACTTGAAGATGACATCCCTCTATTCTGGACAGAAACTACCCTTCTTTTCAGACCCCACGGGATTTCTTTACTCTTGCCTTTTGCACAAACTTTAAAGACTTCTGAGTAGCCCTGTAGTTGGTAAGATTCTCAGCAACTTTCCACTTGCCAAGACAGAATGAGGACATTGGTGCCAGATTTGAAGGCAAAAAGATCTGACTGTTCAATGGTACAACTCTTCTACTGTACATGTAGTTAAAGGGGCCCACTGCTGTCATGTTGTAGACAATGAATTAGCTAATGAGACTGTGATAGCAAAGAGCTGTTTCTCAACATTTGGCTAGGTTTATGGTCTAGATACAATATGTGCTCACACTGATTCCACCATACTTTCCAGAATACAGTCAGCCACAATTTACAAATGAAGCGTCTAATTTTATTATTTGTTAATAAAATCCAGTAAAACAGTTCACCTCCTTTTCCTGGACAATGACTTTCAGAAGCTGAAAATACCATGAAAAATTCAAATTAGAGGTTGAAAATTAATTATAAACATGAGATCAGGACTGAACTAGGTAATCTAAATCATTTGCTTACAGACCAGTTAATAATTTTCACACACTTTTCATTGAAAACAACCATCTTGTGTCTGCACAGGCTGGTTCAGTAATTCTGCTGTCATGAGTACAATTATAAAATAAACACAAGAGACTGAAGGAGACAGTAAGGGAATGAATTTGCCAGCTGGAAGCCTTAACACAATGATATTTGATGACCTCAGGAACCATTCAGTACAATTGAACCCTGTCTATACTTGGCAATATATTCAAAATAAATGTAATTGACTGCTCCTCTCTGAACTTGGAGGCTATATGGAACTGTTCTGTCTATGAAGATTAGATGTTCAGTAATGTCTTTGCATATGTGAGGTCTTTATTACCCTCTGGCTAGTGTGCAGGCTGCAGTATACTTTAGAAATGTTTTGCATATTTTATTATCAAGATTTTAGCTGGTATGACTATTGTGGCGACATTCTCTACCCTCTCTCTTTTTTCTCCTTGTTCTTCTATCTGACTTTTTAATGCATGTACCTTTCATCACACATAGTGCTTTCATGGTTTTTTAAATATTTGTTTGTTTTTTTCTTTTTTTTTTTAAATTTATGTATTCTGAGGTAAATTAGATGCACTTTGATATCAGTGAATGTACAAAATACCATCCACACCCTCTAAAAAATGATTCTTTTTCAAGTTTTCTTTGGATTAAGGCATTTTCAAAGCAGAAACTAAGTGACAGACAAAAGGAACAAGAAAATAAATCTTTCCACTTCCAACTGTAGCAAAATATGCACAAAATATTCCCTAAAAGAGTACTGAAGATCAAGCCAACAAAGTCACTTTTCGTACAATATTTGAATATCTCTCTGTTAGGAAGCAGAACAAACTGATAGCAATGGCTGTGCATACATAGGGAAAATAGTCTTGGAGGAACCTGATCTATCAAAAGCTGTTCCTGTCCATGGCAGGAGGGGTGGAACTAGTTGATCGTTAAGGTCTCTTCCAACACAAAACATGCTATTATTCTATGATATACTATTATATACCTATGTATGTATACAAACCCAGGATATTTTAGAAAAAGAGTCAGTCTATGTCTAGTCTCTGGCCTTTGTAGTATAAATATATGTAAAAATCCATCAATATATTACTGAAGGCTTTCAATTAAAGTTCTACCAAACTTTACATTCAGATGCAATTTTAATTTATGGTGTAATCCAAAGTAGCCTTCATACCCAGGAACTACCTCCATCCCATAAGGACTGAAACAAATCTTATTATATTTCACTTACATACAAAAACTTCTTTTATTTTGGCTTCCAAAATGGTAAAATGAATTTTAATATAGTAATTTTCTACGCAAGAAAAAGGTACAGGAAAGGACTGAGGTGTCCCTCTTATGAAGCACAATGACATAGAAATCACACTCTCACTTAGGGTTAGATCATCTCACCAACTGCGTGCCCATAACTGAGTGTCCCAAGCAGGCATCATGCAGACCCATATGATTTTATTTAACTGGTGAGAAGATGGAGGCCACCTCTAGAGACCAATTTAGATGGTGCGTGGGCTGCAAGTGCAAATCAACATGGTTTGTGACTGAGGAGACTGACGAAGTGAACTGCTCCTGCATCTGTACCAGCTGCAACTTTCCCAGGGCTGATGCTTTCCAGTTTCAGTAAATTGCATTGCTGTAACCAAAATGAAACATGGTGAAGAAATGAATTATCATTGTTGGCATTGAGTCAGAGAAGACCGGATGCTATCCTGAAGCCAGTGGGACATAGTAGCAAACATTTCTTGCAAACTCTAAAATATAAGAACATTATCAGTCATAAATCATCTACATTAACACTTTGTCAGCTAAATATCTACAAAGTAGGTCACACAAACCCAAAGAAAATCCAGAATCATCAATTATCTAGCTCATATCCCATTGATTTCTTTCTAAAACTTGTCCCCAAGAGTTTACTGAATTTGAGATGTTTATATTCAATTTAATAAAAGAATTTCCCAGAACTTTTGGCTTCCATCTTTGTCATGGCCAAACAGTTCTCTAAGGTTATTTTTCACTTCAACTGAATATAAAGTACTAATGCTTGGAACAGTTAGGGTCTTCATTTCAGAGCTAAAGACATCAAAATAATATGTTCATTTTTTAGAGCTTTTCTACTCTCTGATGCCTTAGTATTAATAAAGATGTTAGCATTCAGCCTCCTTTCATCTGCCTAAATGGAGGGGGTGAGTCACACAGCTCACCTAGCCTCCAGCCTCTACTCAAGAAAAATGCACTCTCCTGTAGGGCCTGTCTTCTGTTCACCTGTGACACTTTGTTCAGCTACCTTAGGATGTCTCAAATGGCACAAAGAGCCTTTGTTTGGGCAACTGTATTAAAGTCCTTCATTATATATTCATAGTGTATCAGGGAGAGGAAATAAGACATGTTTGTTCTAGGAATCTTTTTTGATTGATCTTAAAATAACTCCTGAGAATCAGACTTTTTAACTGAAGTTTCATTTTATCTGTGATGATGACTCCTCTTGTAAGCAGCCTTTGAGAACCACAGCCTTGATGAGAGTTCATTTTCTACAAATTTTCTACTGATTGCTTTTATCAGAGGATTAATAAAGACTGTAGCAAAGTAGTATAGAGAGGACACTTGGGAGCAAGAAATATGACACTGATGATGTGGATGATTATGATTAGATTTATTGCTAATATAATATCCAAATATTGTCAGTGGAGCATATAATACAAGCAGGTCTAAAGGATTATAAGATAAGTAGGTTTGACTAGAAATGTACAGATTTACAGTCTTTGACCTTACAGAATGCACACTTACAAAGCAAAAAAAAGGTCTATGTAAATACTCTGGGATTTTATCTCCATATGCGACCAGATCTTAGTGCTTTTTACTCACCTGTTCAAAAAGTGTTTCCCATTTTCAGACTGGATGTACCCTGTTATAGTTTCGAAACTCAGTTGGAATTCCTTCTAAAAGCTTGGCAGCCAACGCCTTAGTTTTGATAATGAGGTTTAACAAAGGACACAATGGATATGCATGTCCTGATGTTAACAGCTCTAGCCAGAGCCTTTGTTCTGATCTCTCCCTGGGCCAGAGGGGGAGGGAAAGACTGGCTCAAGGGGGAAGGGGTCAGTGTTTCTGCGCTTTCTGCGCAGGTCAGGAGTTCACCAGCTCGGCGCAGAGGACAGAGCATGGGAACACACACACCAGGTCCGGCATCACTGAGGGACCAGAATTGTGTCTTTTGCTCTCTGGCTTCGCCGGTCACCTGTGCACATCATGGACTACTGTGGGAAAGGAAGAACACACCTCTTTCTTCTGCAGAGGCTGGGTTTCTGCTGCCTTTTGTTCTTTGTCACCGAACCCACGGGAGCTCACCCAGCATCTGCTCCTGCCATTCCCCTGAGAGAGAGGCCAGCCGGCCGGGTGCGACATCGCCACCTGCTGTCCATAAATATAACTGCAATCCTTGAGAGAGAGAGCGGCCAGCAGCTGAGGTGCAACATCGCCACCTGCTGTCCGTAGATATAATTGCATTTCCCCCTTTTTGGGCTCAGCCAAAACACATTTTAACTGTTTGCCTTGTAGTTTGGGGGTGGAAGGCTTAATTACGAATTGTTGTTGTTTGGTTCTTTCTAGATATAGATATATATTTATCTGTGTATTGTGGTTAAGAACTGTTATCCTTTCATATATATATATATATATATTTCCCTAATTAAAGTTCTGTTTTCTAAATTTAAAGGAGAGGGATTATTTCTTGGCCAGCATAGTTCTCCCCTCTTAGTTCTCCCCTCGAATTAAGACAACCCGCAGATGTCTCTGCTGGGAGATGATCATCCCTGAAGCTGCCAGCAAGCTCAGGAGACCAGTTTGCCCAGTTGGTCCTGTCTCCAGCAGAATTTTATACCCCTCTTCAGTCCTATATGTACCAAAGTCAATTCAATCCTCACAGCTTCCCCATATCTGGAATGCATTCATTGTGTGAGCATCCACAGAGTTCCTCCTGCAATTCCCACTTGGTATTCTCATCTCAGGACAAATCATATTGCACCTTAGAGACACACGCAATAAAAAGGGAGAGGGTGTGTGTGTGTGGAGGGGCAGGACACTCCCAAACACCTGATTATCTTTCCTTGCTGTCATGAAGACCTGGTTTGCAAGGCACTGAGGACTAGGACAGTCTTTGGGTGACATGTTTTAGAACTTGTCTCAAACTTACCAACATATGACTTGTTTAAAAAAGAGATGCACATTGTCCCATGGAATCTGCATGCAGTTTTATAGTCCACAGGTATTGAAGCATATTGGGACTGACTTCAGTTGTTTTCAGATCTTTTAGAAGAATGTGAAGTCTTTAAAGCAAATCCCAGACGTAAGCTGTCCTTTCAAGTTAGTATAACTCCAGTGATGTCAATGGAGCTGCCCCAACTCCTGTATCGTGCTGACCCAGTTCTCACAAATGTGGTTACTGGTGATTGTCTCTGTGATCCAGGTTACTTTCAGCTACTGCATCACATTTTTTTCTAAGTATTATTTTTATTTTAGGGATTTTAAAATTAATGCATTTTTATAAATATTAAAAAACTTCAGAATTAACAATTTCCAGAATGTTTAGACTTGCTGCCTAGTCAATGTCAGTCCTTAGCTTGTGTTGAATTTGACATGGTAGGTGTCTTGCTGGTTCTCTATTTACTCCATTACAGCCTTTTGTTAGAAAGAAATCAGCACATGAAAAATCTGGAGAAGATACTATAATATATTAATAACTATATAATTTAATTAAAAATATATGTGAGTTTTTCTAGTGACATTTTAAATTTTTCTTGTTATATTCTGTTTGCATTTTTGGTAAAGGTACAAATAGGCTCTTCTAAATCTATTCTTATTACTTTGTTCATCTGTATTTGAGTGTCCAAAAGTTGTTTGGCTCTTGTGTCAGTTGAACATCGTGGTCCTAATGATGAGGGTATTCTCAAGGCACTTAGGCTCTTCCAGCTGATGTCAGCCAACAAGCACATAGGTCAGCCAGAAAGCAGTTTGAGGATACACACAGAAAAAAAAGTGAAAATGGAGAAAAAATTAAGCACAAAGAACTTTGTGCGCCACATGCCTTCCAGTTAAAGGCAGCACCTCCTACATGGGTAAAAAAAAAAAAAAAAGTAAGGCTTTAATTATAAAAATAATTATGCTGTCTCTTATGAGACACCTTTCATAGCAACAAATGTAACAAAGAGCTGTTGTGACTTTGATTAAAATTTTTTTCACCAAAGTAGTGGTCACCTCAACAAGTTCAAGCAATTATCCCAGTTTAGCCAGTGGCTCTGAGACAAGAAAGATCATTTTAAACACTGTTATGTACACCAGCTTGCCTACAACTCTCACAGCTTCAGTGTTGAGAGAGATTTAAAGGAAATGAAAACCAAAAGAGGCCTTCTTCAGTATGTTGGTTATTGTCTTGCCAAATTAGCCATCTGTGTACAGAACCAGTCTCTGTGTCACTTGTGGCCTTTCCTTGGCTGCTGCTCAGAGAGTTTAGGAACTGTTTGTTGTTTAATAGAGCCCTCAGAGATTATTCTTGGAGAGAGCTATTTCTGTAAACCAGAATACACTGACTAAAATTTTTTTTCCAAAGCCTTGAAACAGGAGAAATTGGACGCAATCTCCCCCTACTAAATATTCACTGGGAAACAGCAAACTGAATTTGAGGTCTACACCCCCAAATTTTTGGTTTTTCTTCAGCAATTTGCCTCACTCAGGGACACTGTCTGATGTATATGCAAAGACTTCTCAAGTGAATCAATGCTGTCATCACAATAGGAAGGTTGCTCACTGTCTTGCAGAGTTAGGTCAATGCCAGAGAACAAATTTCTGCGTCAAACATAGTAGCTCTGGCAACTTAACAAGAATTTGTGTTTGAGACACTGCATGGACATACATATAAACATGAGTATTTACAATTGCTATATATTTGTATGGAAGTTTTTCCTTTTAATCTATGTAAGATAAAAATTTAAAGGAAATACCTTCAAAAAACCTTCAGAAGCTCCTTTTTTAATTTTAGTTGTTTCTTCAGTGAAAAACAAAAGAAACCAAAACCCTCAGACTCTGAGCTAAATTGTATAGAATGAGGGAAAAAATCCTTTGAGCTGAAAATAAACATGTTTGATGATTTATCTTTGGAATATAATTTTTAAATAATTGTAATTTTCAAAATGCAAATACTTAAAAATTGAAAACTGAAATGCTTTCCCAAAAATCACTGTGAAGTTTTCTGAATTTTCTCCTTCTTTGACTGAATTTATTATCCCAGAATTAACTTGAAATTAAAGAATAATTTCTACATTTCAAATTTAATATTTATAATAAGAAACTCTATGCTGAATAAAAAATTAAATGCCAGCATTGCTAATTTCCATCCACTGAATCAATAGAAGAGCTTTTTTGGCTTTATGTCTTACTGTCAAAGAATAAATGCAAACAAACTTTTCTTATCACATTTTTGCATTTATATGATTAATTTCATTATTGATATCTTATTAATGCTTGCCACTTTAGTGAGATGACAGCTAGAGAAAGAGCAGTATCTCCACATCTACAATAGGACACAGCTGCAAAGCTGGTCCTGAGCAAATCAGGCGGGGCATTGAAACCGGGATAGCTTCTTTAATTACTCAGTTATGCTCACCTCCAAGTGTCTGCAGTGCTACTCTAGTACCTCAGAGGCAGTCCAGTGTCCAAAAGAGAGATTTTCAATTGTTCCTCCCTGTGAAGCTTCCAGTAGAATGCCTGTGAGTCAAACATTGCAGTCCTGAGCCTTACCCTTTGTGATTCATCTCTTTAAGCTGTTGCAATAAGTTGCCCTAAAGTTATGGTAAATAGTCATAGTGAGTCCAGGGTGAGTGATGGGGCATATAACTCATTGAGTAAAATGATCAGAGTTGTTGTAAGAAATCAGACTACTGGATGAAGGTAAGTTTTTGTGTTCTTTATCTGTTTGTTTTGCAAGGCATTGGTATACACATGGAATGAAACACGACACCAGAAGCACTGACAAAAGAATGGAAGCTTCTAAAATTAGTCAAAATTGTGAATCAAAGAACGTTCAGCTTTGTCTGAACTCACATACTAAGAAATTATTTGTTATTTAGGTATAATTTAGGGTTTTTTTTTTTTTTGTAATTTTAGCAACAATTAAATACTCATAGGTAAAAATCAATATTAAGTATTATTTTTTAGTGACATTCAAAAACATATACATTAAATACATGGTCCATATGTCTTTAATTGAATAATTTCCATCAAGTGAATTTAAGCAATCAAATTTCAAAAGTAAATCATCTAAGTATGTCTAAATGAGGTTGGATTTTCTCATCTTATTTTCGTTCTCAAACACTCATCTGATCAGTCTCAAATATCTCCAAAACACACTTTGGTCACAGGCTTATCTTTTGAATGTAAGTTCAAGATATACTGCAGTATCTGGCCGGACTTCTTGAGGGTGTTTGATTCTCAATTTAATTCATAATACTTTATAATTCTCCATTTTTTGCTGATTCATTCTTTTTCTAAAATACACTGCATGAAATATTAATTTTAATTATTTGACCCAGCCTGAGTCTTGGAAAACATTCAGCTGAAACTACCAGAACACCACAAAACACACTGGAAAAAGAAAACTTTCTTCCCCATAAATGTCAGTAAAGGCATTTCAGAATAACAAAACAAACATGATTTAAGTATTCTGGGGTCTTATTTGTTCATATCATTCAAAAGATTCCTCAGTTCCTCTATTTGTGAAAATATACTGAAACCACTGGGAAAATAGGCATAAATGCCTTCAGAGGCCACTGAACAGATGGAGTGATGCTGGATCAAAGGGATACAAACACTTTCTCTCAATTTCTCACCAGCTGAGACTCTCATTTTCAATGGACTTTCATCTTTTGGGCAGGGTATTTTCTTCTTACTGTTTGGGAACATACAGGATGGGTTCTAGTCCATTTTTACTAATGTAGCCATAGTTGTAAAATCCAGGATTTAATATCTGGGTGGTGGGGACTGGATGTTGCAGCAGCTGGAAAACCAAGCACTGTGAAGGAGTGAGGAATCTGAGTGCCTGAGGACACTGCAGCTGAAGGTCCAACAGATCTTCAGGAAGCAAAGAAACATGAAGCTGGTGAAATTACAGCTTCTGAGAAGTAAAGGAAACTGGAGTAGTTAGAGTGAGGTACTCTTTTGTTCCTTTCTCTCTTTTTCTCCCTGAATGCTGTGGCCCATTTGGGGAAGACAGAGGGTAAGAAAATTGGAGAGGAATCTATTTGAGCTATATGCTATTTGGCCAACAGCCCCTTTCCATGCTCAAGCCTGAATCACTGAGAAATTTAAAATGGCAACTGCAACTTGAAATCTGCCATCAAAAGACATTTCTGAGCCTCCACATCCTCATCATTGCTATCTATCTTGTGATCTACAGGGAGAAACCTTAACAAGAACACAGTAGTCCTGTTGGTGGCAAATGCTGAATAAACACAATACTCTGCCAAGACAATAATTTCCAGTTTTCTTACTCCATGGGACCTTACACCTCCTTTCAGCACCAGCAGTTCCTGTTGCCTCACTGGCACAAGAAAGCTCCTTGTGCCATCTCAAGCTCATTTTCCCATGGGTCTCTTAGGTGGCACTTCCAGGAGAGATTAAAAAAATATCTTGTTCCCATAGATCTCAGCAGAAACCCTGAAACAGACCATACCTCTGTGGCTTCAGTGCAGTATAAATATATTCTAATGATTTATCACATATTTGCTTTTCCATTTCACATAAATAAAGAACATTTGGGAAGCACACTCTCTCAATGTTAATATAAAATCCAGACGTCCATTTTGCCAGCCGACTGCCATATACTAGGTGTTTGAATATTCTTATTTTCTGCCCAGTGGTGCATTATTTAAGGGAACAACATGTGTGTGCAGGAGGATGTATGCAGCACTGCAGTTGCTACAGCACCAGGTTCAAGATATTCACAGATGAATGATTTCAATTCTCAAGAATAAAAAATAACCAGCCATTGGCATTACTACTTCATGGAACTGTGGACATATCAACTTATAATATGCAAACAGGTGGTCATACATGAATATGCTACTCTTATTTATCTTTATCCACTTGCATTGGGATTTGCTTTCATGTTTCATGAAGCACTGCTGCACTGAAATAAAGAAGTGACATATAGTCTACATTAGACCGTGCTCTAAGTCTCCTATGCCACTACTGAGTTGTACATTTTGTGAGTAAATTGTTACTAATTTTTCATGCAATGGTGGAGTTCTGATGACTTGGAGAAGCCAATGTTGTTGATGATTCAAATGACAGTTTTCCTGTTGAGTAGAAATGAAAGCTATTTACCATGCAGTTTCTGAATGATTCAATCTGAAGAATGAGGAGTTGCTCTCAAGGGTGCTGGCTGCACAGTAGCCACCAAGACCAGTGCCAGTAACTACAACTTCTCTACTGACTTGGAGGTACCAACTGTAGCAACTTAACTTTACATGACCGTTGTATAAGGAGACTGTTTTGACATGCTGTTCTTGACACAAACATGTGACCTTCACACAGAGTGTGCTAAGGAAAAGCTGAGTACTACAGTCAAATATTTCACCATTCCTATTTAGAATTGACGATAAAGCAACTTGATCTTGGTCTCAGAGAAAATATTTATTCAGCAGTACACCATATGAGGAAAGCTATGCAATATCTTATAACTTAAGATACATTGTCAACACTCTGCCAAATGCTGATCTTAGATATGTGTGGAAAAAGTCATAGTCCATCAACTGAATTAGTCAAAACTAATTGGTAGAAAAGACAGTAGACTTTAGCACATTGGTGTCAAATAGATTTGCATATATATATATACGTACATAAATATATCTATGAAGAGAGGAATGTATTTGCAAATACAGGGCCAAATTGAAGATTTCCCACTGATTTTTCTGGGCTTTGCTTCACACTATAAAGTAATTTTGGGGTCAAATGACATGTACTTAGGAAAGACTGCGTAATGGAGAATACATCCACTGTTCTAACAAGCATTTTTCAAAATGAGCTAATAATTTTTTAGTTTTGTCACATAAAACTTCTTCCTGAAAGCATTTTGCCAAAGTACTACCTAACTCTAAAGCTATATCTGCTCCAATTACGCCAATACTGTTATGCTAGATTTAAATCAGTGCTAGTGAGTGCAGATATTGCCTTAAAAAAACTACTCACATGGGTAAAAGGAGCAGGATTTTTCTCTTTTCTTTAGAGATGGAATTGAAATTTTAAAAAGCAAGTAGCTTTCAGTAAAATTTTTGTTAAAATTTTTTCAGAATCTATCTGAAATAACTTATAAGAAGATATTATAAATTTCATTTCTAATAGAATGAAAAATATTGTTACGGACCTTTTTTTCTGCTTTGCAAACTTGTATTTAAATCTCTGATTAAGAGCATTTGAAAAAATCTGACCTGTGACTGAATCTGCAATTTTTCTAGTGCATATGCAAGAGTGGGAGAGAGCCATGTTAGAGAAGCTTAGAGCTTACCTTGTTATCTAATCAGCTCATTGTTCAGCAGTAGTCAGAAAAACAAATCAAATATTGGAACGGAACAGAAAGGAAAACAAAACAGGAATGATAAACCTTCTGCCAGTGTACAATGGTATAAGGCTCTTATATCTTGAATTCTGACTGCCTTTATGTTGCCTCCATTAAAAAGATAATGCAATTACAGCTGAAAGAGGAGCTGTAATTGGAGGAGAAGGTCAAAAAGAGGAGGGCAAGAAGAGCGACTAAAGGTTTGGAGCAGTTTCTATACAAGAAATAGAGAAGGAACCTCTACTAAGCAAGAGATAAAGGAAGGAATATAAAGTTCATTAAAATAATATGTGGCGTAGAGCAGAGAATGATTGTTCCCTGCATTTTTCTTTCCTGCACAAGATGATGTAAAAACATCTGTAGCCAGGAGCTCTGGAAATATTAAAAATTCAAATGGTTTAAAATACGTAATCTGAAAACTTATTGGGAGAAATCTACAATCATTAAATAAAAGATATTTCCTCTGAACAGAGAGGTTCCTGATCAATATTCATAGAAATCATCCCTACATTCTAGACCTGCTTTTACCCCTTTTCTTAGACTGTATAACTGCTGTATAGGGGTTCTTCTATGGAAAACAGAATACAGGAAGGAGTTTGATTTTGCCTGATGCAAGCTTTTTTATGTTCTGCATTGGAAACTGCCATCCAGTTGAAGTCAGGGCCTGCAAATATCAATTGTCCAGAGGAGGGAGAAGGGCTGCAGTCTTCACGAGAAATGACATGAAGTGCTAGACCACCATTGCAGTGTCAATTTAGTTTAAAATGAAAAGTTATAAGCACAAAAGAAAGGCAAGAATAAAATAACACAGAAGGCTTCATAAGACAGACATAGAAATCTTTTTTTAAAAGATGGTATTTTAAAGGATAAAGCTTTATCATGTTACTCCTCATTTTTCAGTCTCTACAACAGGAGTAGGCAGTACATGTGGGATTATGGTATATTTTACTCATAATTCACCAAGAAATAATGCTATGTCCCAAGTTTGCAATGCTTGCTGATCTGAGGAAAGATTACTTCTTGTAAAGACTGTCTGTGCAATGTTTTGGTCAGTGTGGCTGGATACTCCCTTCTGTGCTGAGAGCATATGAACCACAAGCAAGGTACCACCCACAGCTGCTTGTAAATGCCTTTTAGCAAAACTCATGGCTTGGAGGTCTTTGATCGTGCCCTCAGTGCACTGAGCAGGACAGCTGCCATCACTTGAGTGAAAATTCATGTGAGATTTAAATTGCTGTGGGCTTCCAGCTTTTAGTTTCCTTTCCCCAGCTGAGGCTTTAAGTCTCTGTCCCTTGCTGGGGTGACTTTCAGAGGCATGGAGGCTGCTTCAGCTCCAGCAGGGCTATGTGAAACAGTGCTGTGCATCTTCTGGGGCAATATGTGTGAGCAATGCATCTGCTTGAAACAGAACAGCTGCCAACCTGTCGGGTTTGACTCCTTCTAATATCTGATTGCCCACACACCTCAACAAATAACTTTGAAAAGCATCAGTTGAGATGCATTTGTGAAAACAATCACACAGTTTTTCCAGTTATAGAGATTCAAAGTACTGTGCATGATTACACCATGATTTTTGAGACAGTTAAGAACCAACAACTTGCTTAAGTTTTCAAGTATAGTTGAATCAGTCCTTTCATATTCCAGAGTAACAGTACTTGTATCAATGTGATATCTATTCGGCAAAATTGTTCTCTCAATTTTGATGTAAAAACAGTGGTTAGTGAACTTTTCTCATCCCTCCATTCTTTATAAACTGAGTATAAATTTAGCCTTTTGACTCCAATTAGAGCTTTGAGATTTCTTGGGAACAGATGACATATTTACAACTCAATATGTTTGTCTCATCCATCTGTTCTCTTCTGGCAGGTTGTAAATTATTAGGACACATGCTGCCTTGTCTATATAATTGTATGCACAGAAAAGAACTGCGTGGGTAGGTTTCCTGCTCTAATTGGTATTTAGGTTCTTCCATTGTTTTAAAGTTATACAATAGTATAGATGGCTTTATGATCTTCTCAAAGCACATTCACTTCTGTCTCACTGAGAGTCATCTCAGCCATGGAGAGTCATAATAAAAAGAGAAGTACTTCAGAGTGAAGCAATGTCAGAAATAAAGTGTTGGGCTCAGAAAACTATCAGGTCCCAAACAGTTGTAAAAGTGGGAGAAAGAAAAGAACCTGATTAGACATGAAATTCATGTAGTGAAGGTGGTATCTTTAGTAAACAATTTAGTGGGAAAATAAATTGTTCTACTTGTGCAGATAATTCCAATCTCAAACTCAATCCCTATAGGAATAGCCATCAAGCCAAAAAATATATCTTATTCATCAAAACAAAACTTGTTTCAGTATAACGTATGTCACTTTGAACTGCTGTAGTTTATATGAACTCTCTGCTGGAATCAATTTTCTTTGAGAATTCTCCATTTATCAAGTTTCTTTTACAAACTACAGTTACATGGCTGGCTCCGGTGGTGTGAACAGTCTGAAGTTTAAAAGCAAACCTGAGGGAATAGCAAAGGTGTAGAATGATTGTTCTGTAAGTGCTGCTCTGAGTGCAAAAGGCTGAAAAGGCTAAAATAGAAATTCAGGTTTCATGGAAATCAAACAAGAAGTTAAAGAATGTATTAACCACCATACGAAAGATTATTAAGGAGTCAAGGGATGATATTATTGACAAGGCATCAAGCCAAACAATAGTTGCCCATAGCTGATAAGGAAAGGGAGGTTAGAAATTGGAGAAGTTTAAGCGGCTATTTTTATGATTTTACTTAGTACAAACAAGATCTCCAAGGACTGGGCCATGGTTAACATAACCCCATTATTAAATAAGTGTTCTAGGGATTTACTTAGAAATTGTATATCAATGCATTTAGCCTCATATGGGACAAAAGTGTTTCATGAGATCAAATAAAGATACTCTTGGAAAAACTGACAGCCTGAGAACAGCCACATGTTCTCCGGAAGTGGAGATCATGCTTAAGCTGGTTGGAATTCCTGGAGGATATTATTACTGAAGAGGTGCGGGTTGATTTGCTAGAGTAGCAAACAAAAAAACACAGAACTTGCACTGTGGTTATTTAGATATTTTGATCATATAAACATCCTAGAACTTTAAACTGTTGAGGATTAATGTTCTTAGTGTTCTTTTCCTTGACTTTGCTTCAAGGAAAAGTCTAACTGATGAAAGAAATTAAAGTTGTTTCTTGAAGTCTTCTGGATCAATACTTTTTAAGCCATTATCAAACTTAAACTTTACATTTAGTATTCCTTGGACATTACAAGATTGGACAAAATGAAAAAAAAACCAAAACAACAAAATTCCCAAATACTCCCATTTCTGCATTATTAAGATCAAGAGAAGCACAAAAGAAAGAGGAAGCAAAAAGTACTTGAAAACATTTTAGAGTTTCTCTAAACTGTAGTCTGTCAGCTGGAAGAGCCAGCAGAGCACTGTGTGTCTCTAGTCCACTACGGTAAATGGAAATTTAATTTGGTTTGCTTAGTTTGTGAACATGAGCAATGCTTAGTACAGGCTTAGCTATTCTTTGCAATGCTCCTGTGTAAGTATGTTTAAGGCTAGAATCACTTCGAGATTAATGGTTTTGGTTTTGGTTTAGTGCACCAAGTTGCAGCAGACCTTCTGGGATCAACTGATTTCTTTGTGACTGCCAATAGTGAAAAATATTCAGGAAAGATTATTAGATGAGCACACAGAGAATACTGAAGTTACTGTTCCAAGAAGAATTTCTTCAGGAACTGTAAACTTTGCAACTTGGATGACTGTTGAGATTTCATGATCACCGTAAAATTCCCAGATTGCACGGATTAGACTGAAGAGTCAGTTAGCAAAATGAACAGCTGTCAAATGAAAGCTTTCCAACAGATCTTAAGGAAAGAGCTTTAACAATCAAACCAGATCAAGGGTAAATTATTTTGAGTGACGTGGGATTACAATAAACCAAAGTAATAGCTAAATTCTGAAAATAAATATATCCCAAGTTATTCTATAAAGTTCAAGAACCCTTTATGTATTGAAAATACTAGAGATTGTTACTCTAGGAGTGACAAATACATGTAATGGGAAGCCTTTAACTTGTGCATCTGAAAAATTACAGGTTTGAAATGAAAAAAATCCACCAAAACAAGAAATCTACAAATAATGATTGCCTCTTCAATATTTATTTTAATCTCCTGCAGTGAAGCTGCTACTCATAACAGAAAATGAATGCTGCTGTTCTCATTTAAAGAAAATAGGACAACAGGTCACAAAATCTCCCCTGCCTTTATATTAAAAAAAAAAAAAAAAGTAAAATTTGTGTTACAGCATGAAACAAAAGTGAAAAATTAAGAAGATATTTTTCTTCTTCTCTAACTGTTATCAAGACATGATCAGGAAAATCAATCCTATCTCTGTCTCCAAGGCTTTTGGGCTTCTTTGAATGAATTGTCTCCCACATATCTCTGTCAAATGACTACTAGTCTTACTAGGGAAAACAAGAGACTGTGAGAGGCAAGGAGCATTTTTGCAGACTGGGTTGGTGTGTGCCAGCAGTGCCAGATGGGAGCAGCACTATCCTTAAGGCTTTGGTGAAGTATTCAGATGAATGTGCAGCTGCTGTGGAAGTTTTCCTACTCAACATTGACCTTACTCTTAGTCGTTGTGAAACCTCACTGATGATCACTCTCCCTAAAGAAGACAGAAAATCTAAGGGTATACTCCTATGTTCAATAGCTTTTTTGCTAAGTTTTAGAGTTGAAATTGTGACTGCTGATGATTCTTATTTCCAACTGAGTCACTGAAATGCTCCCCAGATTTTCGATTTAACATAGACTTGTTTTTTTGGCCTGGGATATGTTGAAATAGCTAAGCTTGTTAGAAGTAAATGCTAGTCCAAATAGAATTGAAAACAGATTTCTGAGGCAAGGAGTCTAAAGTAATAAATTATTGACACATTTCATTACTTCTACTGCAGCCTAAAATACTGGACAAATCACTAATATAAATTCACAGTTTAGACAGCTTTTGGAACAAAGGGAGGCTATTAATTCTTTATGGTCTAGCATAATATCTAATCACTCAAATAACACTGCTTTGCTTAAAACTGCAGATGTCATTTTTGGATTTCAATTTTATATTAGGGTTCTTTTGATGAGCAAAATTTGGATTACTTCTTTTGTTATATGAATTATCCTGTGTTACAATCTGACATCTCTTGCTATGGGGTGGGAATCTACAGAAAACTTGGCTTCAGTCATACTACTTTAATGGCTTAATTGTTATTTAGAGCAGAAAATGTCAATGTCAACAGATCAAAGCCTTCTGAAAACTAAAATGAATTCCTTGGATACTCCAGAGATTTGCATCCACATTGGATCATATTATCTACAAGTCTTGCAATAATCATTTTATGCCTGTCTATAAACACAGAGCAGATGCGGGTTTCCCCTTTTCTTAATGTCTTTGTGTATCCAGCACCAGGAGAGGCTGGCTTAGCTGTGCAGTCCATTTACATAACTTTCAGTGCCCAGCAGATTTCATATTGTTTTATTAACCCATTCAAGACCTGATCTTGCATTTGACCAAAAGAAATGAGAAATTCATTGTACTATACAGGCAGCACAGAACAGCAGAACTTCTCTTTTTTTTTTTTTTTTTTTTTTTTTTTAGACTGGATCTCCTTTTTTCATTGAATGAAAGGGCAGACTTTCAGGAGACTGTAGCAAGTTTTGTCTTTTCCTGATTGTGAAAAGATTAATTTCCATGTGGGCTGCTTGATTAAAGGTATGTTTGGAATCAAGTCAGAGGCAAAAGCAAAAGGAGATGTACAGCAATAAAGATTTCTTAAAACACCTGGAAGTGGAAGAGAATTCCTGCTGCTTCTCATAGTTTGCCATGTCATTTTGCAAGCCTCAGGGTGAAGAGTAGGAAGTTGACTGCCAGTTTATAAGCCTGTGTATATTTGATTGCTTTCAAGTTGCATGCTATTTTTGGAGGGACTCAAGGAAAACAGTGTTTTTTCCCTTTGGATGATCCTGAAAAAGATACAAAATCAAAAAATACTCAATTTTGCCATTAAATTCTGTATAAGAAATTTGATCACAGTAAGGAATACGTCCTTTTCTCATCTTATCACTTCTTCCTTGATGCAATTTTGCTTCTAGAAGAGCTGGACTAGTTGCTGTGCTTGGATTACAGAGCAACTAAACAGGAATACGCTGTCAAATGCTTAATCATGTTCTTATATTGCATGAAATATAGAGGGAAGGAATTACATATTTTCCCACAATTTTATTTTCAGAAAACCAATAATTATTGTTTCTTATTTATATTTAATTGTTGGTCTGTCTGGTGAAATTTGGGAGTAGAAAGGAAGGAGGCTATAAAAAAAAAGCAGAATTCCTCCACCATCATACCAAAATATGTGGACTTTTCATTGGAAAACCAAACTCTTCATTCTGAGGTTTTCATTGGAACCGCAAATATTTCTAAAAGGAAATTCCCCTTCCCTGAATATTTCTTTTGAATAGCAAATCCATGAAAACTCATGTTTTTTAAAATATATCAGCATATTTTTGATGCTCAGTTAATGATATCATTCATCTTTTTTTGACTTGCAATCTTTACAAAAAATGTAGAATTGTCAGATACATCAATCCTTTATAAGTTGATGTATTTAATTATATAATAGAAATTTTATATAAAACTGGCCAAGCCCTGTGAAGTATGAAAATATAAATTTCATCAAAAGAAGTATTTTTGAGAAAGCTAATTAATGTGGGTTATTAAAATTTCAGGTGTTAACACCAACCAAACTGAACAACAATAGAGCTGCCATAGCAAGGAATAAAGGAGATGAAGGAATACTTTTCAAAGCTTGATACAAAGCTCCTTATGAACATAAAAAGTACCTATGGATTCTGCAGACAAATTATTATTTTCTCTGAAATTACTTGCAATACCAATTACTAGAGATGGAAAAATAACATACAAGTTTCAGCTGTGTGATATGAATCAATTTCTATTTTATGTCCTACTTTAGGTATATACATTGAGTATTGCCAAACCAATAAACAATCAGTTCACAAAAGTTTGATTCCTATTTTTTCAGTAAGTAATATGCTGCTCAGACGAAAATAAGAAATGCAGCCTGACACAGCGAAACGGAATTCTGCTGATATGAGTTCTGACACAGGAATTAAAGAAAGCTAATTGCTATAGCTCCATTTTATCCAACTTGAATAATTTTTGAAGAGTCGTGAATAAGAAATAAGGTTATTCAGCTAAGGGATGAAGCAGTTAAGAAATAATGTAGGTTCGAATTATTTTACATTTTCTCCTGAGAGAGAGCTTGTATATTCTGTCACATGTATTTTCTGTACACAGAAACATCCATGGGAAATACATTTGCATGATGGAGACTGCTGCCTGAATATGGTATTACTTATTGTCGGCCACCCACAGCAGTTGAAGTAACTCTTCACTACCAGCAATGATTCAGTTAGCCTTTGATTAAACACAAGAATTTAAACTATGAAAAGGTCTGAAATCTGACACAGTCCTTTGACACCTTGACGTCTGTCATTAAAGATAATCCTGCATTAGGTACTGGTTTCTGAAAACAGAATTAAACTACTTTGGTTTTTAATCTTAACCCTTCCATATTGCAAATGTAACCCTGCTGTGTTAGAAGACTTCCTGAATTACTGTTTCTCCTTTCAAGCCCCTGTGTTTGCCAAGGAGCTGTGTGGGAGCACAAGGGACAATAAACACAAACTGGGCAGCTCCATCACCAGCAAATGAAGTGACTCTATGACTTATAATAATGAGTGGACCACAAAACTATCCAGGACTTCAGAGTCTGATCATGACCTGTTTTTCCTTTTCCAAACTTTATACAAGAGTGAGCCTTTGAATCAGAATGACAGGCAAGGTGCTTGCTGCTTGTAGGTTTTGTTTTTTTTAAAATCTTTTCTTTGAGCATCACAAATGCCATGTCATTATTTTTAACTTCATCTCTGTGGACATTGTGCTTCACCTTTTGCCACTGTGTCTGGTAGATTGTGTGATGGAGGCCCTGGCAGGATCTGAGGGGCCTGTACCCTAAGATATACTTTTACTCCTTTTTAAGTGCTACATTTTTTCTCCTCTTTCTCAACTGTGTTTATCGAAGTTCCTAAGAAAATCTCACTGGGAATCTTCCAATATTTCCTTAGCCTGCTGTTCTTTTCCTCTGTGTAACATTAAATGTTGGCAAGCAGTGACAGGTTCTCATTTTGCAGCGGTTGTGTCTCACCTGGATATACAAAGTAAAAAAAAAAATCTAAAATAAAATTTAAAAAAAAGTACAACTCAGCAGCAGATTTCCACTGTGGTGATCCAAAGTTCATAGCCTGTGAAGTATGAGAAAGTCTTCAGATTTATACTGTGCTTGAGAAATTGCCCATCAGTTTTTTGGTTAGGTCATGCAGCGCAGCTAAGCTGGAATAAACAGAGTTCTTTCTGAGAATAGCCCAGGCCCTGACTGTTCTGCAGAGACAGCTCTGACACCCCTAATCACCGGCAATGCTACTGGTGAGCAGGGCATCACCCCACAAAGGGGCTCATCTTGGAAGTACAGCGATAGTCCAACTTGAGCAAAGAAAACCCTGGCAAAGAAACCCCTGGCTGACAACAGAAGGCTTCTCCTGAAGATGAACAAGGACACTGCCCAGGCTCCACAGGTGACGGTGCCCTCCCTAGACCTCTCCAAGCCACCCGGGTGCCCCTGGATGCTGGAGGGCCCACCAGTCTTTCCAAGCCCCTGGCAAACCATTACATAATTTTTAGAGAGAGGACTTTTCCCTTCTCTTTTTCCCCTGCAGAAGATTTTCAGTCTGCCTTGTCAACCTGTACTCTTTTGGCAGGGCACATAGGATGTTCGTAGCCCCCAGCTACTCACAGCAAACTGTAAAAAGGAAAATAAAAGGATTTGTGTTTTCTTTTAGTTCCATGATGTATGAAGCCAGCAAAGGATGATTTGGTCCAAACAAGAAAAGACAGCAAGAGTTGAAAAGATTACCCCAGGGATGTGGCTTTTCTGGAAGAAAGAAGGCAAAATCTTACACTTGTCAGTGAAGCTCATTTTACAGTACTAAAGAGGGCATTTCACTTTAGCAGGGTCCTGCTGCCTGCCTATTAGAGCTGCTTTTTGTGTAACCCTTGTTTCTGATAACAATGTGCAGAGCACTAACTAGAGAGAAATATTTTGGGATGCACAGAGTAACCTGGTATTTCCTGGTGGAATACCAAGCTTATACCTTCCACAACACTAATCTTATAGCTCACTTACTGAGCACTAAAGAGTTCTTTTACAAATTAGATCTGTTTGATAATCCATTCGGTGATTTGACATGCTTGGTGTGTTGCTGCTCAGTTTAATATGGTGATTTGCATTGCCAGCAGGAGGGTCAGACAGGTGCATGCATAAATGAAGTTTCTCTGCGTTTCCATTGATGATGCAGGAATCTCATGGAATCTGAAATCCTTGCTTTCCCTGCCTATTTTGTGTAATAGCTTCATTCAGTGTTTCCAGCAAAGTGAATACAAAAAGAAAAAATGCCAACTAGTATTTCCTGACTTAATAGTTGTGAAGAAAGGAGAAATTTTCATTTTGTTTTATTTTTATTTACATTATGCTCCAGATAAAAGGCCATAAATTCAGGATCCATTTTGATAGATGCTGAACCCACCCTAAAATTCTAGGAGATAAAGACGTGAAGAGACACAGTGTTAAAGCCTGAAGAAAAACATATGGATGGGGGACAATTCAGTCCCTATTGAAACAGCTTGACTGTCCATGCAATCACAAGTGTTAGTACATTGAAAAGTTTTATTATCTATCTTCCCTTGCCTTTCATAGGAGCAGGCCAATTAATTTTCTCTTATTCACTGGGTGTGACATGCTCTGAAAGTGCTCATTCATGGATATACTCTTAAAAGGGTGGACAACTGGAAAATATCCCATTTAAGAAATCTGTGGTAGTAAATACAAAGCTGGGTTCTCCACAAGTGGGTGGCACAGAGGTTTTTTATGAGTCAACAAGCTGATGCGTAGAACCACATCTGAAAACTTCTCAGTCTCTAACTCATGAGTGGAAATGTCTATCTAGACACAAACATGTGAAATAATAATGCTGATTTGGCTCCTTCAGGGTATGTAATAATGATCCTGAGAAGGGTTGTTTGTGTTAGCATGGGATGTGGGGGGTGTGGTGTCTGAGCTCCTTCATGGCCAGAGCTTCATCTGACCCAAAAAAGATGGGAAGAAGGATATTGGTCCAATTTTCACCATGAGCCTCCCAGCTACCAGACGATGGGTAGGGAAGATCAGAACTGAATCAGAGGCACAGCTGACATTCAAAATGCTGCTTATTCTCAAGCAGCTATTCAGTAAGCCTACATTTCTTACCAGCTCAGGTCCTGAGGCTGAAATCTTCACTGCTTGTGTCATGCAGTGCTGGCTGCAGTGCTGGCTCCTTCATGCTGTACTGCAGGCACTGTACAAACCTGCCTGTGGAGCTGGACTCCTCCTGGGCAGCCATGAAATGGTTGTTTGTTGGTCATGCTTGTGTCCGGTTGGTAACTAGATTGCCTCTGCTTTTGTTTCCTCTGCATTCATTTTTATTTGTTCAAAGCTGCTAAGATGGCTGCTTTTGAAACTCAAAGCAGACAAAAGGGCATAAAACAACTGGGTTTCTCCAGCTTTCTAAATATTGATTTACTTCTGGTTTCTGTAAGAAATGACATGGAATCCTGCTAATATCTAAGGTTATCTGTGGCCTTGTGACCTGTAAATCGCAACCTCAGTGTGACTCTGATTTGAACACTGGGAAGTGAAAGGTCAGAGAAATGAGATAGTTTATGTATGGCAATAGGATTAGCAGTTTGGGCTGCTCTGAAGATATCAATTTGGACCATTCTATGGCAAATATCACTCAGGTTCACTTAAGGGAAGAAAATTAATTCTTGAGCTCTTGAAAAGGCACAGGATTTTTTTGTAGTGCAGAATATGGTTCCAGAGTAAATAAAGACACTGAAATGAGCTGATTAGTAGGGGGAGTTCAAAATATAAAATTAAAAGGATATATTTTTATTTCCCAATGAATTATTCCTCATGAGTAAAAAACCTGTTGCAATGTGATTCTTGGCCCATGAGATAAAACCTGTGAGAGACCAATTAAAGACATTCAGGATAATGCATTGTGCATAAGTTGGTTAGATTTAGATTCAAAGAAGAAATTGAATTTTTGCTTTTACAATTGCTGAACATTTGTCTTGAAGACTCTTTTAATGCAGTCTTGTTTCAAGAATAGTTCAGTTCCCATCTTGAACTATAGCTTTCTTTTGCTTGCTTCTTCCTTAGGCCTCCTGATGTGTGCACTCCGTCTCTGGTCTAATCAAAATATAGTAAATGCAACATGAATTTTTAGAGTGCTTTTGTGTAGTTCCACTTCCTCCTGTTTTTTTTTAGTAACTTTTTACTCTGAAAAAATAATTATTTTCCATAGGAAAGGTCTAAATGCCTATAAACTTAGTGTATTTTTAATTCATTTGGGATAAACTGAAGCCAGTGTGAGTTCAGTACTTTTAAAACTGGAAGCATGTACCTAAATAAAGACTTAATTCTGACCATCTATGCTGGACATCCTGACCATTTTTATTAGTCCCTGCAGTGTCCTTTTCTTGGATGTCTCGCTGCATGTTTAGTTGATTCTGGCCATGAATTCATCTTTGGAAAAGCTTCTTTTTGAACTACAGGTGGCAGCAGACAGCAGAAGTTTCAGGAATAAGGGCTCTTCTGCATCTCCGAGTGAGCTGAGATGTTAGGATAGCTGCTTTGTTGTAGGATGAACGTTCCTTATTGTTTTCTCCACACATCCAGTGGCTACTTATATGTTTTATATATTCATAGTATACACATTTCCAATGAAAATACAAGCATTTTTGATTTTTTTTCCCTCTGATACTTACCTGTGTAAAATCTTCACCTTAACAGGTTAGTGACCTTATAAATCTCTTCAATTTCCAGCATGATCTACTGACTTGCATTCAATCTACTTCAGATTAGCTCAAACTGAGGCAGTCCTTTTGATCTGATCTCTGGGCTGTGGGATCTTTCCACAGTGGTTGGAAAGGAGATTCAGCAGTTGCTGGTGTCAAGGGAATTTGAACAAGTCACACAACCAAAAAGAAGCTGTGAGAGAGCTCTTGGTTCCCATCCAAATCTCTGTTCATAAACCCAGAGTCACAGATGTAAATTTTCTATCTCTGCATTTTACACTGTTTTGAGTAAAACTGTTCTTGCTTATAAACTTATTTTTGCAAAACTAAGTCCATTGTATTTATTATTGTCTTTTCCCAAAGCCCTGAAAACTCCAAACAAGTGCCGAAGCTCTTGAAACATGTTAAAAGCAAGGGACTGTAGACACATCTTCACCTACTTGTTTAGACAATTCTGTCTGCTCCTGTAGCAAAACTAGGATTGGATTCTTATTCTGACAGACAGGATAAAATAGTGGAAAAAGCCTTTGGTTAATGTGGCTGTAGGTCTTAAAAATTTTTGACATGTATTTGCATCGTCTTTGTCTTGTGACCAAACCATCCAAAAAGTTCAGCACCTTCACTCCAGAGGGGCTTCTTTACAGTGTGCACCAGAGGTAGGTGAGCAGAGACATCACCCCACTAGAAAATGTTGTCACGGTGAGTGCTGGGCCATGCTTCTCTCCATTTTTGAGACTGGGAGATTGGCCAGGAGAAACAGGTAGGAGGGAAGCAGGGGGGGCTTGATGACAGCTCCATTACCTGGATGAAGGTACAGATAGCCATGGCATGGCTTGTAGCAAGAAAGATTTGGGCAGCTGCAGGTCATGGTACAGGGATGGGCCAGAATCTCTGGGACCAAGGACTTGCACTGATGTTGCTTCAAGGAGTTCCAGATTTTCTGGAAGGACTGAATGAAACCCATCAGAAAGACCAGTATTGGTGCCTGGCAGTGTGATATTACACATGAAAACAAAGCAGAAGATGTCAACAAGAACCACTGCATTAGTTCAGGAGAATTTTGCCTGGCGGTTTTACAGAACAAACAGCACTAAATGAACCTGTCAAAGAGAGATTAAATAATAATCTCTGGTGGACGAAGATGAACTCAAAACCAGGAGTGTTTAAACTTAAAAAAAAACAAAACAAAACAAAACAAAACAAAAAACAACAACAAAAAACCAAACCAAACCAAAACAAAAAAAAAAAAAACAAAAAAACCCAAACCAAACCAAAACAAAAAAACCAAACAACAAACAAACAAACAAACAAAAAAAACACATATATCTAGGAGTTCTGCTCCGTTACTCAAAAGAAAACAAACCAGTGATTCGACAATGCAGCTAAATGAGTTCAGGTCTGAGATATGTAGTTTCCTTTAGGGCAGACAATGGTTCTAAATATATGCCTCAGAGGGCTGCAAAAGGATGGAGATGCACATCTTTTAGTGAAAGAGTAAATATTATCCAGAGCTGATTTATCTACTGGTGGATTTGTTAAAAGCATGAACTGTTCTCAGGCAGCGTTTTACCAAAAATTTCTGTATGAAGGGTCTGCTTTTTTAAGTATTGCTTTGGATTTTACCAAAGTGAAGCTCCATTGCATTGTAAATAATAAATAAATGCAGAAAGTAAAAGGGCAACACTATTTCTTTTAGGTTTTGGAGAATGAATTGGATACTACTAATAAATATGCTAACAGATTCCTCTGCCAAATTCTTCTCCATTTTACTTTTCAACTGCTTTCGTCTTGGTCATTTCTCCATATTCTTTTTGTCAGACTGACTGTCTTTTGCTGACCTTGCCTTCAGCTTCCTAATCTAATTCCTTTGCATTCTTAGCTGACTTACTCTATAATACTCATTTTCTCAGTCCTTCTCAACTCTTCCTTACCCATTTCAGTGTATCAAGATACTCCATTTTAGCTTGCTTTTTTTCGGATTTTTTTCCCTCTCCCTTTTCTTCTGTGCTGAAGAAGCTGCCTATGAGTTACTCTTCCGGAGTTCTTTCAGGGTTGACCTGGCAAAGCACCCATTTCCTGTTTAAGTGGAACTAAGGCCCTCTGTGTGCCTATGTGTCTGTTTTTCTGCCTGTGGTCTTGCAGAGCAAATGGCAACTGTCCAGAAATGTTCCTTCCCCATGGTTTGGTGGAGGACTGACTATGCACTCCCCATAGCTGATGCTGTTGTGAACCAAAGTAGCTGCAGACCTTCTGTTAAGTGGGGTGCCTGCTTCCTGTGACTCCTTCCAGGCAGCAGAAGGCAAACACTGCCAGAAGTTTAAAAGGAGGAATAGGGGCACTATTATAGTGAGAGAAAGGTGAGAAGCATAATGAGAGAAAGGAAATTTATGGTAGCATTTCAGAGCTCCAAAATCTCTCTACCAAAACACAGAACTGGTGTCTAGGCCTTCATGTACTTTAATATATTATTTAGGTGTCATATTTACAGTATGTAATCATTCTTTAGTGTTCTTCAGTTGAACTCACTGTTTCAGAAATTTTCACAGACCATTTATATGGAGAATAAGGTCTGCTTAAAATAGAAATTTTAGCTAGTGGAAGAATGAAGGCCCTAATTTCAAAGGATTTTTGATGAGCATAAGTTCTATTTCATCCCAGTACCTGAAATTCACACAACAGAATGCAACTTTTCTAAAGGAACTTGTCCATTTTTACAGGAACTGCTCCGCAGCTAACTTGACTTAACTATAAGCTGCACGTCTTCTCAAAGATCCATACTAAATTTCTGCCTGAGGAAAAATTTTAAAAACACAGAAAAAAATAAACCCCTCAAAGCATACAAAAGCAAACAATACCCACAGATTTCTGCTCATATGACCAAGAGCCAGGAAGAATGGGCTTGAACACTCCTAGAGAAAAAAGGGGTTCCTACACTGTGTGACTGTCTTGGAACTGTAAAAATGAAACTGCTGTCTCACAGATAATCCCCTCCTTTCAGTCTTCCCTGCAGATCTTTTGCCTCTCTACTTTACCATACCATATCCGTGTCTTCTCCCATTCCTTCTTGTGCTCCTTGTCATCTGCACTTTCAGTTTATTTAATTTTTGGTCCTTTATTGGTTCTTTTTTTTTTTTAATCTGAGCTGAAATTATATTTCTTTTAGCTAAAATTTAGAAAAGGTAACTTTATTGGGCTGGGTCAATATTTCCTCACACAAGGACTTGTGTGTGTACTTGTGTCTGTGTGCACACCCCAGGTCAGAGGCAGGCAACAGCAGTAGCATCAGCTGTATTCAGGGGTTACTGCCTCTCTCTTCAAGCTGTCCAGATCCTGTAAAAGCTGGTAGGTAGGAATGCCTTTTCCACAACTGCAGCACAGTCTGGTTGTAAATTATGCTTGATCCTACCTAGAGCTAAGCTTTTGTTGTGATTGCTGTTTCATTTTGTTTCTCCCAAAAGGAGAAGGGAATGCTGTGCCAGCGCCAAGAGAGGTTATTTGAGGCATGGTTAGAGCTGTGGTTTAAGCTGCAAGTTTTTTACGGAACTCTGTCTTGGGAACCTGTTGTGCAGATGACTATAAATGTAGCTGACTTACCTACTTAATAGGCCAGTATTGGATGTTAGGGTTCTTAGAAAAGTGTGCATTTAAATTACATCTCCAGCCTTAGAAGATAATAAAAATTAAGGATCTGTATGCTATGGAAAACACATCTATTGGTTTGTGAGAATTTTGTGTATTCTGGTTTTATAAATCAGGAAGAAATTATCTGGGAAGGGTAAATAGTAAAGTCACTGTTACCACTGACCAATGAAGTTTTAGTATCTTTCAAGGCAAGCAACATTTTGATATAATATATATATAACATATCAACTTCAGAAAGAACATTTTTATGAATTGCTACTCTTCAATTCTTGCAGTACATATATAATCAACTTAAGGAGCAAAATGTGCTTTTATGTATGTAGTTCCTTACAACATTAGTGTTGATTTGAAAAGCTAGGTTGCTCTGAATGAACACAACAAATAAATCCAATTAAACAAAAATTTCAGAGAAAATGAGGATAAATTGACTAAAAAGATATATTAAAACTGATCACTGCAGTGTTAAAGGGCATACAAATGGAGCAAGAGACATTTCATGCTAAGATATCAATGAAGACTTGTCACTGCCTTGCACTATGATTGAATGGATGACAGAAGAGCATGTCATAAGGCAAGGAAAACATCATGCTTCAATTTGTATCTTTGCCTGTGGAATTAAAGAAATCTTTTATTTTAAAGTTTGATAGAGAGTTGTATGCTTTGAACTTAAAATAAGAAATACAGCCCCATGATTTTATCAAGGAAATTGAATTTAAAAATACTGAAATATGGATTTGAAAGGAGCGAAATAATAATTGCTGGACAAACCCTAATTAGAGTTTCTCCTTTTCTAGGCTTTGTTTAAATTTATTAATATTTCTTACAAGGAGTGATGGTGGTTTTTAAAGTGTTATCAGCCTGTAGCAGAAAGTTATGCTTGAAGCAAAGCAAATCATAGACTCGGCAAGTTTTAAATTGTTTTATTATAAAGGATAGGAAACAAAATCCACATTTTTTTCAAACCCAGATAAATAAACAGTAAATATCATGCTTTTAATTTTAAATGTGTTTTGTCTTTCACAATAGGATCTGCAAAAATGGCATTCTTAACCTGGAGACCTGCAAAAATATATTTTCTGAGAATATGGTGGAAAACAGATCACCTATTTGCACATGAATGAAGACCTTAAAAAAAACTACTGAAAACTGGGACAAAACAGCTCTGTGAGAAAGTGCTGAGTGAAGAGTAGTTTGGTAACTTATTCAGCAGAAATCTTCAAATTAACCCTTAGTCAAGATTATTTCAAATATATATATAAATATATACAACTACACAAAAAAAAAAAAATTAACAAAAGATCTTCCCACTTGAAACCAAGCAAACATCAAATTGCAATAAAACTAGAGAACCCCATGGGGCTTTGTGGTTTTTAAGACGGGATGTTTGAAAAAATCCAAGTACTTTTCTTCTATATTCCATGGAAATAAACTACTAAAGGAAAAAAAAAAGGTGGAAAAAAATAAGAAAATAACCCCCCAGTTACTCTGCTCTCATCATCCTTTAAAAAAGATCTGATGATCTTTGCTGTGCCTGATCTCGGAAACAATTTAATGAATGAAACAAAGCAAAAAACAGACAAGCAAACAGCTCACCACATGCAGATTTTGCATGTCATGTTGGTCCCAATTTCATTCATGAGAATATTACTTTTGATTTCAGTGGGAACAGGGTAAACTTTTTCATTTCATATCTAGCAGAAGTAGAATGACTGCAAGCTGCTTTCCCCAATGGGCTTTCTTCTTGTAACTAAATCACAAAGGACTGTAAATAAAAAGATATGTCTCTATACCCTCATAGGGCACCCAGCTATGCTGTTGTTTGTTATTAAAAGAATTTTATCTTTTCTGATAGTCCCACACTTCTGCAGCATTTTATTAGAACAAAATTACTTGTTAGCAACCTGCAAGCAGTCATCTAAAGCTTTTTTACTATTTATATCCTTTTGAGGCTTTTCACCCTTTGCATAGGGTCAAGGCTGCCTGTACAAATTAAATGACTTTTACAGGAAATATAAACATGCTATTTACAAGTTCACAATTCTTTATTTTTTATACAGTTCTGATGCGTATTTTTCATATTTGTAGCCTAAGCATTGTGTAGAACTGGCATGCTTCTGATAGTCACAAAAAATGTAATAAAAAAGTAAAATAATTAAGGATAAATTGCACACATGCAAGGATACTGTAAAATGAATCCATTGCCTTAAGCTATGCATTTATGTAATTTTTATATACCCTAACAGTTTGCCTTCCTGTGTACTTTTGATGGAAAAATTCCATGCAAAATCCCATATTTTCTTTAGGATAATATTTCACATTCTTTAAACCTTTCATTAATTATTTTACATGACATTCAGATTGCCTTTAATGAAAGAAAGGAAAAACCTCAAAACACAGCTACTTTTGTTATCACACTATAAATCCTAGCTCAGGGATTATGCCAATTATCTGATTTACCTCTACAGAGCAACTGAAGAATTTATGCTTATTATCCTTATAGTTATTCATACGTTTGACTCAGTTTATTTATGAGAAACATGTCCTTAAAGGATTTAATGAAAAATAATATTCCCACAAATAATTTGACTCTGGGATTAACATAAATCCATCCACTATTCAAATTCAGTTCATTTAAGAAAAACAATATTTGGAGTGGTCACCTTTAGTTCTTGAAGATGAGTTTTAATAAAGGTGTCTCTGTAATCCATTTCATGAGTATAATGGTGGCATTTCACTGCTGAATAGCGTTCTACTCAATAGACCATGGCTGATATGTTTCAGTTCAACTTTTGATGCTGAATTTAAAAAAAAAAAAAAAAAAAACAAACAAAAACACAAAACCTAAAACATAATACCAAAAAACCTCATCCACTGACAAGCACCAAATTAGGGCTGAATATCCAAATCCAGTTCTTTGGAAAACCTTTTCAGCCACCTTCTTTTAAACCAACCCTGCCCCAGTCATCAAAACGTGGGGTGACTCTTGGGAAGTATTTGCAGGTTATTGAGTAATAACAAAGTGACTTTGCATCATCCCTACAAGTTGCTTTCAAGAAGTCCTTCTCCTTTTACCTTCAAATTGTGATAGTGTTGCTGTCGAGGGCAGTGTCATCCTGACTTGTTCTGGGATCCATTGCTGAATGCCTTTAAAAGTCCAAGGGCCGGATCATCATGGTGGTGGAGCGCAAGGAGTAGCTGGGGCCTTTGAAATAATGCCATTTGATGCCATTGAGCTTTCCATGGTTTTGTCCAGCTGTGTAGAACATCCCATTGAGATTGGAGGGGCCACAGGCATCAAACCACCACCCTGAAACCATTGAGACAAAAAATTAAACTGCAACTGCACTAAGGATTTTTATTTTATATTTGTTTGATAGGTTTAGCTGATTATCAATTTCTGCTAAATAGCTAATAAATAGTCCTGGTTTGGGATGTGAGTTATTTTCATATTTTCCTCTCTTTTACTCTTTTGCACTATTCTGTAGTCATCAGTGCTGGAGAATGCACACTTGTATTTACAGAATTGCAAAACCAATTACACACCAACTCATTCTAGTTTTATATGCACTATGTGAAGTAAAAGGAATAACATCAAAGATAAAACTGCTTTGCATATTAGACAGTATTGCAGTTTTCATTTAAACCTCAGAAAAAATCTATAAGTTAAAAGTATTTTGCACAATTTCACTTGTTATTTTGAGTATAAGCATGAATTGATTTTATTTACCGGTCCTTTTCTGTTTCTTTAACTGTGATTGTTCAAATTCTCGGTTGCTTTTGCACCCAGGTTAGATCTTTTTAGCAATTGGATCATTACAATGGTGTTGCTGTCCTGTTATAGTAACTACAAGATTGTAGTAATAGATAATTAGCATCCAAAATAGTGTACAAGGAGAGAGGTAGACTTTTTCTTTAATGATAAGTTTATAAGTAAGATAAAACAAAAGAATGGAAAAACTAAGCGAAGAAGACAATCATAACACTGTAGTTTGCTGGCATTCAGAATACTGGTGTGCATGAGTAGATGATACAGCTGATTACCCAAGTGTGCATACATCTAGGTGAGAGTATGGCCCACTTCAATCGAGGTATATTCATTGCATGTACAGTTTGGGCCAGAACAATGACATTCAATTCTTAATCTTTGGATTTTGAATGTGAAAACCTATATTAAATCTTTAGCCTTCTAATATTGATCTTGAAAAGTGCCGAATGCTCATTACCTATGAACAGGTAGACAAAAATCCCTAGCTACCAGACTAATACTGATAACAAAAATATATTAAAACAGTTAATGATTTTCAAAGTTGGGCTTAGAAAATTGCCAACTGCTTTTTCTGCCCCCCCCACCCTCCCTGCTTCCTACTCATTACTACCTTCCCTGTTTCCTACTCATTAGGCCTGTGAACTCTGTGAAATTGTATATATTTTATTCTACTGGAAAGTCAGGGCAAGAAACACCTTGCCCAGATGTTTGTGATTCCAGTTCATTGCTCCAACAGCTGTATTGTAAGACTGTTCCGAAAAATGAAGTAAGACAAATTTAGAATAAAACCCCAGAACTTCACTTTAGGAGGGCAAACTAACAATCTGGTCTACAGAATTGCCCTGTGAACAGTTGCGTTGGCATAACTGAAGGAGTAGTAAACTCAGAAGTTAGGATAAAAGAGAAGTGTAAAAGCTCTGGAACATTTGTGACTGCATGTAGAAAATTCAAACTTGCTAGAAGTCCAGGTTTAGTTTCAAAGTGTATGCAAAAAAAAAGGCATCTCACCTTCAGACTTCTCCAATGAAGACATGCATATACCAGCTGAGAAAATTAAGTCGGTGGTTAAAAAAGTGTGAATCATCAGATCTATTTTAAACTGTTGCTTTAAGATGATATTAATCAGTGAACTCTCTTGCCTCTCTCTCCAAGATATTTTCTTGTTAAGGTGAATTTTAGATTGTTATGGGAGCTAGAGTTTTAAGAAAAACTCCAAATAACATGAAACTTGGCAACACCAAGAATACAGAACCCAAACTGACAAAGATAAACTAGGTGACATGCTGACTCCACTGAAAGTAGTGGGTGTTTTGCTGGATATCTTGATGGGAATAGAATCTTCTCTCCAACACCTTTCAGAGCATCTATGTAATGTAAAAGAAAGATGCTTAGTTCAGACTGAGAAAGGCAGAATCAATTCCCAGACTGCAAAGAGCTAATATTCCCAATGTCAAAAATGTATTAACCTTAGTGGATAGGAGCTCTATTTGTCATAAAAATTTCTGTCGAGGCTTTTTTTTTCATAGTAAGACCTTTGGTTTTGTGAATCTTTAGCACAGGTTTTATGCATCTTTCCATGTAATATGATTGTACTGAGCATTTGAGTCATGCATGGAGGCAAGTAAGATCATCAAGATCAAGTGGTGACTTTTGCTTTTGGCAGTTAAATGCCACTTTATTTAAAAAAGGTTATTTCAGCCTTCACATTACAACATTGTAATCCCCTCAGGACCCCTTGTAAACAATTTTCCAACACTAGTAACAATAGCAGCAAACTGATCATCTAGTAAATGCCTACTGAATTCTGCAGGTGTCACTGTGGAATAGAATGCAGAATTTTAACTTTTCATTGTGTTTCCCACTCTGACTTCTGGAAGTGGAATTAAATTGTGAGAAATTTTTTTTAGACAATGTGCACTGCCCTAAGAAATCGTCTGGTTCCATCAGTTGTTACCATTTTATCTACCTGTAAGGAATGCATTATATGAAAGTATTTTAAACTATGATTTATTACTACTGATATGATATTGATCAGGTTTAGCCTTCAGGTCCAGTGCCTCAGTGCTTACTCTGTCCTTGGTATTCACATCCATCTAATTCATGTTTCTAGCCTTCCATTTCCTTAGATTTTGGAAAGTACTTAGGGTTTTTTTTTTGTTTGTTTTTTTTTTTTTTTTTTTAGAAGTAACACTTCATAAAGAAATCCTGATGGAAAAATTTATGCCAGATAAATTCTGACAATCTTCTATTTTGGTACAGTTGACCTCCTTTTGATTACAATGTAATACTTATGGGGGCAATAACCAAAGAAAGGGAAAGCTGTACAGCTGATGTTTTACTGTAACCATAGTATAATCTTGTAGAAACTTTAGACAAAGTTAAACAGAGAAATCCTAATCCTCATTCCTCAAAGCTGGAACCCAGATGCAGCTGGGTTCTGTTTATAGTGTTGGGATGAAGACATGACAAGCTGAGTTAGTTACCATTTCATCTTAAAGGAACAGGAATAGATGAATAAATGGCCTTTTTGTGGTGAAGGTTTTCAGTGATGCCTAACTAAATCCATGTAGAAAAATAGAACGAGCTGAAGAAACACATAATTTTATAAAAGTTTTGCTCAAATCTCTCATCCTAGATACACACTTCTTTTAAAGTGTATTTTTAATGACCATATTTTTTCCCCTACTATACTGTTCTTCCTAGTGAGAATGTTTGGGGTTTTTTTGGTTGGTTGGTTGGTTGGTTTTTATTTCAAATGTAAGGTGGGTTGTTTTGCTATGTTTTCTAGTGTATGTATGGGGTTTTTTTCTCCATTTTTTCTATCTTGGAAAGGGACTAAATGACCTCTGGAAGTAATTTCTAGGCATATGTTCTTTTATTCCTTAGAGCATTGGATTGATCAGACTACCACTAAGGCCTGACAGTCTGAAGATTAAATCAGAATTTAGCTGTCAGGATATAAGATGAAAAGGTATTAGCTTTTCATATCAACTGGATAATGTAGTCTTTTTTATAAGGACCATTTTATGAGGTAAAAATAACATGAAACTTGCAGACTGGTGACTATGTTCTGATCTTCTAAATATATCACAAGCTAGTAACTTCCTGGAGTTTTCCTAACACTGCATTATGGTTGTCCATACTTAACCCTGATAGACACAACAATGTAGTAATCCTTTTGTTAAAAGTGCTGAGTAGTCATATGTGTAATGAAATATTTTTAATTCTTCTAGCATAAACCAAATACTATTCAATCACTTCTTATTTGCATGGTGATTACATTTTTTCATAAAAATGGCTGGCAATATGATTGCTTCATGAATGGCATGTTCTAAGTATCTTCTTTATGAAAGAAACTATATGCATGAAACCGAAAACCTGGTTCTTTCCTATGTAAGTAGATGAATATCCAGGGGTTCAAGCTGGATACTTTAAAGTGTGCAGAGTTTGTTACTTTCAAATATTTTGTTCCAAAGAAAAGATAAGAAAAAATGTCAGTTTTCTAATTGTAGTGTATGGGCAGATTTCTATATTCAGCCAAGAACTTTCCTCCAAGTCATGACAGGAGTCCTTCATACCCTTCTTGCCAGAGATTGATAAAATTTGCCACTTAGAGAAAAAGCAGTGAAACAATAATTGCAACACTGTTTGGAAGTCATTGAGCAGTCATAGAGCATAGAGCAGTCTCTGATTTAATAGATGAGAAATCCACTGAAAAATACATTGAGATTTAATAAATACATCAAGTCACTAACTGAGGCAGCCCCTGGGAATCAAAAGAAAGTGGCAAAATACTCAAGGGAGATATAATTTATTTGCATTGTTCTTATGCATGTACAGACTCCTTTCAGAGACAGGAGAGTGCAGTTGGAAGGACGACTGCTTCCAGTAAAATAAAATAAAAAAGGAAACCAATTTATTTTAGTGATTCTATGCTGCTGCAAACCTGGCAAGACATCTAGAAAGTCTTTTTGTCTCTTTGTCAAACTGTTTTAGGGATCAGAAGTTTAGCTTCTCACCTGAAGCAAGATAAACACCTGTGTGAACAGCTCAGACTGAAGCCAATGCCAGACAAAGAAAATCACCTTAAAACTGTTTCACTATGAGCCAAGCTACCATAAGTCACTTTCCAGTAATTGAAAACAATTGCACAAACAATTTGGGGGCTCAGCTGACTGGTGGTATCCTGGCAGAATGGATGAGAATTTGGCCCATGAATCTGATCCAGAGATACTAAGTGTTGTACTGAAAAGCTACATGAAGTGTTTTGGACATCTACTCATTGCCTTGTTCTGGTGACACTTTGATGTATTTTTAATGCTGTTTCTTGCAAAAATGTGTATGTAACTTACTGGGGTACTCTTTGAAAAAGGCTTGAAATTACGTGAAGATCTATATATAACTCTTTGCTCAGTTTACTGGCCTGGGATATTGAACCATTGAAGAAATTATTTGAATAAATATGATTTGTCTTTAAAGTGAAACAAGCATGCTTAATTTAAATTTTCCAAGGTACAAAAAAAGGAGCTAAAACATTTAAATACCTTGAAAGTTTACAGAGGCTAAGAATCCAGCCCATACATGTACTTTTGAAGCCATTCCCTAAAATTAACATTAAGATAAAGTCAAGTAGCATAGGATAGCTCTTGAAAGGACAAGAAAGACACACACACAAAATGCTGTTCCTCCTTCTATATTATTCTCCAAGTATTTAATTTCTCATTCTGTGGAAAAGGAAGGAGATAAAGGAGAAGAGAGAATAATAGTTATGATACAGACCAAATAAAACTGACAACTAGTAAGATCACAGAAAGAAATGTGTGTTTTCCTTCCATTTTTATTTTCAGCCTTGACTATAACCATATCACAGTTTTGAGCTTCAGCTTATCTCAGCCTTTATTCCTGACATAAATGTATTCAGTCCACCTCATAGAGATAAGAGGCTCACCCAAACTGTCAAGATAGCTAGAAACCTGCCTGCAGATTTCATATCATTTATCACTAAAGAGCTCTCTGTGAGCTTGCCAAAACTAACAGTCTGATATCTTTTGGTTAAAAGGAAAAAAAAAAAAAAAAGAGGCCTTCTAAAACCTGTTATCATTGCTGTTTTTCTTAATTAGTCTTTGTCTGGTACAAAACTGAAATATGCTTATTAAAAAATGTTTTAGTATTTAACTCAATTTCTGATATTTCACAACAAATGAGAGAGTAATTTCGAGAAGCAAAGCATAGTAGAGTGTTTGAGGAGAACTCTAGGTTGATTAAAGTACTTCTCCTCTTAAAGAACTGCAAATTACTCAGTGCTGTACAGCCTGTCTCCAAAGGACTATTATGCTGTGTTTTTTTCAAAAGAGCATACTCATCTCTCTCCAAAGACTAGTTACATCTTCTTTTACTCTGCAGTGATTTCCTCTATTTGTGATTTCCTCAGCTTTGATAATTCTCCCCTTCTTCCTTGTTCATTTCATTTGCTACCACTGTATTTGAATCTGAGGTTTTGCAGTGGATTTACAGGACGGCTGCAGAGATACATGTGAACCTTGTGGAACAGTTGTTCAGCAGCAGACTGACCTTAGCAGGGCATTGACCTGCCATAGCAGTCAGGGCAGGAAAATAAACAAACCACTCTTCTCACAGAACTAACCGTCTGGGAGAAGAGGTATTTCCAGGCAGCTCAGATACATGAATGAGTCTGCACTTCAGCACAGACACAACTCACACTCAGGAACTTCTCACTAGACTCTGGCCTGCCCTGGAAGTAACACGCTATGATTTAGCGTGGTCTCTAAAGGGAAGGGTCAACACTTTCAATTAAAATAAACTATTGATTTCTTATCCAGTGTCTCCAGAACTATCTGATTAGCTTCTACTTTTTAATAGAAATAGAAATGTAGTGTCTGATCACCTATGTACTGGAAGAAGTTTCCCATGATGTTTTTTAATAAGATATCACTAGAAGAAATTAGGGAAATTTGAAAAATTGTCTCCTTAAAGACTTTCCCAACTGGGTCATTTCCAATTGGCAAAAGAGAATGAGGAGCTATGTTGTGCATTTGATATAAATTCTCAGTGATGGAAACCCATCTACTTTTAGCAGATGATAGCTTTAGAGGCTCATATATGCCTGAGCTGGATTCAATCAGAGTGCCAGTAACCGCAAATAATACTGGTTTAACAGTCTGATCCAAAATACTGAAAAATTTACATGCTATGGGATTTTTTCCAGGAAAGTTAGAAATCACTGAGAGACAGTCTCCAAAGAAGATCAGATGCGAAGATAAAAAATGGTGCTTCTTGGTCATATAGTCAATGAACCAAAGAATCCCAAGTTAAGCTTTCTGCTACAAAGTGATATTCTAGAGATAAAAACGAACTTGCCCATATAGGAACTAGAGATAAAGACCATTTTCCAGACAAAGTTCTCACTCGGGGTAGAACTTCAAGTGTCTGTGTGGGTAGATAATCTCAGATATTCCTTCTCTGCATTCGAAGGAACAAATCTCAGTCGTACAGACTATACTTGCTGGCAGTCACATTGGGTTGGTGCTTTAAACTGTCCCAGTATACCTTGTCTGTTCTCATCTCCACCTCAACTCTCTTTCCTTCTGCAGTTTGTCTCAGGTCACTAAGGATACCAGTTTAAATCTTACACATTAAAACAGGTGGCTGCAGGTCTAGTTTTTCACAGGTGAGTGAATTAGTCACTACATTAACTGTGTATTTATGTATCATACTCATATAACACAGAGTTTAAACATTATAATTATTTCAATAACAGAATCACACCCCTAAGGGAAATGGTTAATATATTACATGTCTAGACACTAATTGTTTTTAAACTTTACCTTCTAATATCTAACTCCCTGCATTTTCTCTCTTCTGTTTCTGGTTGATTCTCCCACTTCTTACAAGCTTCTTCCTGCCTTCTTGTTTGGCTTCTTCTCTCTCATTTTTCCTTTCTTGTCTAAACAACTACACTAACTTTTGCTTTCCCCTTTGACATTGTTGCAACAGCTTCAGTGCAGAAGTATTCTGACTGCATCCCCTCCCCACTGACAGGAATCTTGAGTTATTGGCACTACCACAATATACATATAGGAAAGAGTAGAAGTAATAATAATAAAAGAAATTTTCACTGAGAACTTAAACATCCATGAATAAAACTTCATCTATGGTTGCTTTAGGAGGACAGAGTAGATTCTCATCAATGTATCACATACTTTCAGAGTTGTACTCACCTCCAGTCAACATGAGAGCACATTTACACATGCAGTTGTCATTGTCAGCATCTTTTGTACTGAATTCAGCACCGTGTAAGATCAGGCTACTCTGTTTTCCAGCAGTTCCACTGTGACCTTTCAAATAAAGTCTAAAACAGCAAGACAAAACAATCAGTGACACCAAAATAAAAAAGAAAAATAAGACATCCAGATCTTTTTCCACATCAGGCTTGCCTTTAGGAATCTCTTGTGTTTTGGCTCAATCTCTTTGTTGTTTCAGGTCTAAAATGGGGATATTTGGGGTTTTTCAATGTATCTGTAGTAACACATTGTCCTTGCCCCAGAACAGAACTGAGCTCAAGAAGTCTGAACTGGGAAATGCAGCAAAGTAGGGGGAGTGGGAGACAGGAGTGAGGAGAAATGCCCAGAGATCTGCAATACATTGTCTGGAATAACTGAGTACTTGAGAAGCTGGTCTCTTTACTGTGGCACAGAAACAGCACTCTCAGTTAACAGCAGTTGTGTTATTAATCCCTGGGCTCGAAAGAGGATTTTAGCAGTCTCAGAATTTTTAATTCCACCGTTTGCAGTACAAGCCAGCAACCCAGTTCTGCCAAAGCTGTCTCTGAGTGATGAATGGAGAATAACTTAGAGTTCAAGCCACAAAAGTCTTCATAATTTGCAATGCTAAATATCACATTTCTTAAGGAGCCTTGTCAACTAGTTGAAAACACAACCATGAGCTAGGAGTCTGAGCTCAGATGCCAGCAGCCAAACGTTGAATGGAGTACCTCTGTCACAGCAAGGAAACACAGGGTAACTGGGCACATCTGACCTGAGCTCACAATTGCAGTGACATGTACAAGAAAATGCTGAAGAGAGGAGGGGAGGGG
>JAWWTY010000077.1:132757114-132914227 GCA_035222235.1 Margarornis squamiger
GAGGAGAGGAGAGGAGGGGAGGGGAGAGGGGAGGGGAGGGGAGGGGAGGAGAGGAGAGGTTAAAGCAACAGTTGCCCTTGTGTCCACTTAAGCAGGTCTGTGAAACAGACATCACTCAGAGATGGATGCTCACAGAAAAAAAAAAAAAACAAAAAACAAACTATTTCCTGTAAATAGCTGCCTACATTAGATATGTGATCAGTACGTTCTTGATTTTTTTTTTTTTTATGTTTTTTTTTCATAAAACATTACTGGGAAAGAAAGATATCCTTTGCCACAATAGCTTCATATACAGGAAGGAAGAAACAGTACCTCAGTGAAGTAAGATGAAGCTACAATCCTGACATCTCAGAAACAAACTCTACCCACTGGACCAAACAAGAGGGGAAGACACATCCCTCACCTGTCCCACTGAGTCTCTGCAGTCAGGAATAAATGAGTGACAGAGGTAACCAAGAGTAAGATTTTGTATATAGTGGGATAGACTTCTCTGAAGAGAAGGTGAGAAACATCAGTTCTGTTTCTTTTAGGCTTATTGAAGAGAGGAAAAGATATCTTTTAAATATCAAATATAAAATGCACAAGGAGTCATTAGAGCAGAAGCAGGACTTAAGTGTGTAAAGCAGGAGAGATGTCTACTTCTCTCTGTGATGTACAGCTGTGAGTGTTATCCCAGAAAATGCTTTCCCAAATTCTCCCACAGACACAGTGAAGGAGGAGAGCAGTTATGAGTCACTGACTGTTGCTGCCTCTTAGTTTGTTGTATTTCTATCCAAAAAAAAGTAAATGCCTTTACCAATTTCATTCATCCATTTATTCAGATGGAAGAGAGATACTTTGCTGCAAAGTGGTCGGAGTGTTAACAGCAGGAATAGAGAACATCCCTTACCCATTCTAGCCTGCACTTATAGTTAAGTCATTGGCTTTTTTCTGAAGTGAAGAGGCTGTCCCCCAGACAGAGATTTAAATAAAACCCAGTTCTTCCACAGAACTCTGGGGCTGGAATTCTGCTTATGAGAGCAAAGGCATCATACGGCAGCTTTCCTTAATCAAGTGCATGGCTGCTGGTTTTTGTTGCTTTAGTTTTGGTGGGGTTTTTTTGTTGGGGGTTTTTTGTTTGGTTGGTTTTGGGTTTTTTTGTTTGTTTTGTTTTGTTTTGGTCTTGCATGCATCTGTGGATGGATATTAGGTATTAGGTCCAAACAAAGCCAATTGGATTAAACTTGTCATGGAAACTCATTACCAAAAAGCCTTTTCTGGATATCCAGTGAGATTACTGAGTTCTCTCAAAATGTGAAGACACAGAACCAACACTTGACAGCCCAGAGAGTCTAAGATCTAGGCTTGCAATCTGACTTAAACCCCACTTAAATGTCAGCAAATTTCTTCCTGTGTCTGCCTTCTCCATCTTTAAAAATGGAGAGAGTAGATGCTAAGCATGAACATTTTAAAATTAAAAAAACAAATATTAAGAAAAGAGAACTGTCAGGACTATCTTTCAAAAATAGTTACACTGCCTACCTTAATTTGATTTTAATTTTGAATGTTACCTTACCAAGACTGATGATTACATACCTTTGGACTTAACCCTTGGAGCAAATTTTGTATATAAATAACTACACACACATAAGCATATAGAAAAGTTTAGATTAAATACAAATACCATGTATAGTCAAATATTTTGGTTAACACAAAAATAGATAAGGCAAAGAGTGAGCCTCAATAAAAGAGTGGGAAAATTCTTAATAGTTTAACAAGGAACAACCTAGGAACAGAAATGCAGGAAGGTCATTACATTATGCTGTTGCCCAATCATAGTGGAAATTAGCCTATAATGACCATGTTACTCTATCAAAGGATGCTTGTTTTAGACAAGATTAATCTGAGATCTGTCTTTGCTCATGTTCATTTCTTTGTTTCATACAAGTGAAATGTTGGAATAAATCCAAACTTCATTCATTGCACTTTTGCCTTGTTTTGCAAGCTGCACCTATTTTTTTTGCAGAACAAAATAAACTTCTCTGAGGTTGTGTTGATAGAAAAATTACTTTGTCACATGATATCTATGATCTGATTTTAAATGGCCACACATCCTCCATATATGACCAACACCAAAGCTCACAGAAGTCTCATAAAGTCAATATAAAAAGCAAATGTTGTTTACTTAAATAAGAAGGACAAAGTTAGCCAGACCTTTTTATTAGCAATCAACACTATAAAACCCACTTAGTGCAATAAAAAAAAAAAAAAAAAAAAAAATGTACAACCTAAGAAAACATAAAAAATAAATACACAATACTTGGTATTCAATGTTTTCCCCAAAGGGGTAGGGTATTAGGATTATTTACAAGCTCTTCACTTGCCCCGATATTTTACAAACATCCCACTCATCACAGATTTAGATCTTGCCAGTTATGTTTGACTTTCCCTCAACACCATTTGTCTAGTAGGTCTCCAGTGACTTTAAAAGGATAAAGCTTAGCTTAACTCAGCTCTGTACTCTAGTAGGCTTATCGTATTGCAGCAACACACAGATGAACCACAGGGTGAAACAGTAATTCTGTTTCTTTGGACTTTTCTCCCTGAATTGGCATTGCCCAACAGGAAAAAATAACACTGCAAAGTTGGCACTACTTTACACCAAAATCAGATCTCAATTAAAAACCAAAATTGGCCCTGAAGCAATCAGTTCTTCTTGTTCTGAGCTTCAGTCCAAACTAGCCTGGCTTGAGATACCACATCTGCATAACACCAGGGTAATTGATGAACCTATTAGCTCCTGGGAGCAGTAGAAATCTTACTACTCGGACTTTAATTTTTGATATTCTCAGATTCAGATTGGTAGCACTGAACTTTTGAAATAAACTGAATAATTAACAGGTCATATTCAACAGGTTAGAAATACCCTCTGTGTTTTATTCTTGTGATATTATACCAATGGCAGGTCAGGATTTCACTTTCTTCACCACTTGGTGAGGAAAAACACTCTAAAGCATGTATTAAGAGTTCCTACTCCGTGACACAACTTGACTATCTGCAGTCCCTTGAAACAAAAGTAAGGTGTAATGTGTGAAAATATTAGATCAACAAATACTACATAAACAGCTGCAGGACAGCCTGTAAAACCATTTCAAATTTACAGCAGAAATGTCTCCTTTTGAAGTGATTAGATGACCTGAAATTCTTTTAAATATACACAGCTGTTTTCACACCATGTTTAAAGAGATTAACAGATAAACATGGGATAATTTTAAATAAATTACAAAAAAAAAACCTTGTATAGTTCTGAAACATGCAGCTATGAAAATTGCAACATACAGAATGATATATAAAAAACCCCTAAGAAATAAATGCAGTCATTAATCTATGTGAAAAAGTTGTGTGCTAAATCTCATTAAAATTGTAGGAAATAATTTCTGATGCAATGTTTACATATCTTTTTAGAATTCCTATATTTTTTCTTTTACTAGAACTAGTGAGATGCTTGTAAGACTCCCAGAATTTAATTTTAGCTACTTTTTTTTCTAATTTTTTTTTTCTGTTAGTCATTAGAGTTCACTCAATCCTTTATTTAAAGCAGACCCTTAATGCAACAGTTCTCATATGCAGCTGTGTAGGTGAGTAATACTTATTGTGTCTGTAAACAAATAAAAATTATGCTGGCTTACTGCAAACATTAACAACCATCATTAAGAGATTTAGAGAACCATCTCAACTACCTCAGTGTGCACAGTCTTCAATATCTTATGAGTTAAGATCCAATCTCATCATCGCCATGGTACTAAAAATTTGAACAGAGATCTCCATGACTGGAATTCATGAACATGAGCAATGGCCTAATATTCTTAACCATTAAACAGAGAGAAACAGAAATATTGAAGTAGTCTTTAAAAGATTCAGCATAATGAATGGAAAGGGACACCTCAGAGCTTGCCTTTGGGAAATACCGTAGAGAGATATCTCCAAATTCCCACCTCCTTTCTGTCTCTCTCTGCAGGCTAACATATCCTCTCTCCCACCTGCTCATTCCATATGGCAGGAGGGGATCCCAAATTCTGATCCCTCCTCAAAGGAGGGCCCATTAATTTTGATGAAAATGGTCATGGAATAAAATGGATGCATAGTGACCAGAATCCTACACCCAGAATTTTCTTTTCTGAACCCTCTCCTCACTGAGTTTCTCTATTTTTCCTAACTTCAATAGGAACAAAGGGCATCTACATCTCAGCTGTTCTTCTAACCTACTGGCCAACACTTACTGCTGGTGTGTGGGAATACACCTACACAGACTAGAGTGGACAAATATAAGCTCACATCGACTGTCCTCCACGTTAGGAATGTGAAAGGCATCTTTGTTTTTAAAACCCGTGTGACTGCCATTGTTTAGTCCTCTAGTTTGGAAATGTTTGAGATTGAGAAAGGATTTAACTTCCATTTTTCATCTGGTTCACACTTGCATCTAAATTTTAGATAGCTTCAGTTTCTGAAATAAAATCCACTCCTAAATGTGTTGAATTTGGTAGAGTTTTATGAATTATTGTGTTAGTCCAGTAATTCCATTTATTTTACATATTTATTTATTTATTTATTTATTTATTTCCATTTTCCAAAACGTAAATTTAGGAGATTAAGTCCCTTTACAAACCAAAGCCCAGTGGACTGCAACCATTTAGGAGGACCCAGTATGAGATTATCCTCAGGATGCTCCGAATTCTAGACATTAATTGTAATAATACTAAGTAAGAAACAAAACAAAAGAAAAGAACCTAAAACACTCTCAACAACAGATAGCAGAATAATTTTAGGTTGTTTTTTTTTTTTTCTTCTCAAAAAGGTTTTGCTTAATTAATAAGGAATAAAAAAATCTTTTTTTTAATCAATTAATAAAACATAATGTCTACATTAAATATTGTTAGCTCCTTATAAAGTTTCCCAATTAGTCTTTTCCTAAACATATTGCAAAATCACATGGAGTCTCCCAATAGTAACAGTGTCCGTGAATAACAAAAACACCTCTGTAGTAAAGACATCTTCCAAATATTTCATGATAGATAATGTGTTGTGAACAAGACAAAAAAATTGAAATAATCACTCCAGAGAAAAACTGCTGAGGTTGAAACTAAAATATCTGCCAAAGTCCTGTTAAATGTGGAACTAAATATAATGTGATAACTATCTGGGAATCCTAACCCTGGTCTTCAATTTTTTCATCATTTAATACTCCCACTAAAGGACAAAGGGAAACATCCCTTGTGTGTGCTAAATTATAGAATCAGTGGAAAGAGCATCTCCTTGTTGGAGTGAGAACATGAGCCATCTGTGGTAATCAGGGAGATCCCTGTTAGTTTGAACTGCGTAGAAGGCGTCATAGTTGGTGCTTTTGTCCAGATTACAGATAGATGGCCTGAACACACATTTGGATCTTTTTTCTTTGTTAAGAAATAAAACTTCTTCTTAAACATAACTTTTTTATTTTTATTTTTTTTTTTAGGGGGTAGGGGGGAATATTTAGATTTCATTAGAGCAGGGAATACTCTCCTTATAAAAACAAACAAAATTGAATCAAACCCTAATTTTTTTAACATAAATCAAGATTTAACTAACAAACATGAATGTAACACCAGATAAGGTAAATAATCACTAGAAGTAAACTAAAAGCCACTCTAAAAGACTGGAAAATACTTTGAAGAAATTGAAGAAACTAAATAGGATGGAAGATGACAAAAACTTAATCACCACTACTTACAAATTTTTGAACTGTTTCTAACTCATTTAACCAAGTTGTAAGAAAAATTTACCTCCTTTATCACTGTCTGTCTTTGAATGAGTGACTGATGTAACAGTACCAAAGAGAAGAAAGGGAATGTCACAGTTGCTGTTTAACCATAAAAACCTAACAGTGTTAAACTTTTCCTACTCATCTTTAGTCTAGACTTGAGAAAGAGTGTACATGGTAAATTCATGGAGTCTTTATTTAACTTTACTATATTCCTAATAGAGTTTGCAACTGCAAACAGTAGGCAAGATGGTTCTGCAAACTGTTGAAAACCTGAATAATGCAGTAAGTATCTCTGGCAACTTGAACAGATTTTTAATTTGGTTCTTAATATTCTTGCTGCCCACACATGAAAATAATTTCCTCCCACATTTCCTTTAGAAAAGTGCAAACCAAAATGACTTCTGTATTTCTCCTCTGCTGTTTGTAGCAATGAGTCAGTGCTGCAACTATTAAGTCTGACATTACTGCAGGTCCTTGCCCATTCTCCTGTTGAGACAAGTGAAATGTGCCAGCCAAGAAAATATCAATTCAATATAACCAGAGTAAGAAGACATATCCAGTTTTAAAGATAAAATCCTGATATAAAATACAGCAATAAATAGATAAAATCAGTTTTCCTTTAGAATTGTTTCAATGCAGACTGTCTATAGGACAACAAATGCTATATGGCAGACAAATCCTTCCCTGAGGCTGCACACTGTTAACAGAAAAACTTGTTTTTTTTCTCTAAAACCTCATGTGAAGTTTAGCTTTTGTTGGAACTGTACACCTGACAGGTCAAAGGAGAAGAATATGTTAATTTTTGGACAGAGAAGAAGCAAACAAGCCAGCCATAAATAATACACACATCTACACATTATGGCAAAGTATTCAATAGTCTAGTGAGCCTGGATGTTGTACTGAATGTACCCTTATACAAATAGTACAACAAAATTTCTTTTTCTATATTAAATTTGATTAATAATTGACTAAAGCACTGTACTCATTGGGAACAAATATATTGAGAAGGGATTATTAAAAGACATCAGGATTTACAGTCAAAGAATTTCTCCTACCATAAGGCAAATGGCTTGTCATCCTGCTGTATGCAGACAAATGGTGCTTTGTCACAGTTTACAAAAAAATATTTAAAAATATGTTTATTCTGGACAGTGTACAAGCAAACATATGCTTCTACTACTTGAAATACATGCTACAGAAGCCGTGGAAACAGTCACTGTGGCAGCTTGAGCTGCTAGGTTTGCAGCTGATGTCAGTAACATAGTGGTGATGGAGAGGAAACATACGGTAAAACTGGGTTTTACTGCTAACTGGGACAGAAACATATTTAAGGCTACTATCACAATGATGTGTTGAACAGAAATAATTCCCTCTACTCTAATCTCTCACCAAACACAACACAGAACAGATACATTAATCTGCTACTACCATTTTCTGTTAAAACTATTTTTCAACACAATACTTATTAAAACAGTCACACACCAATGTTTTTTCTCATGGAAATCTGAAATGAAACCTTTTAGTTATTCTACTTATTACATTTTTCATTAAATGAATGTTAAAATCTTGCTACAGAAAGAGACTTTCACTCTCTCACCAGTTATATAAATGCTAAGATTCCTCTTACTATAGAAACTACCACTTTTGTCCTGACTCATTGCTCTATAAAGCATTATATGTTAATTTATGAAGTACAGGGCTGTATTAATTTCAAGCTTGAAATAAGTAGAGATGATCGATGTTTTAGACAGACATATAAACACTGAACATATCCTAAATGATAATGCAAATTGTTTTGATATCCTTGAAGATGGATGAGGTTCTTAAAAAATAAAATACAAAATTAGAACTTATCTGAACCATTGCCCAGCACACAGGGAAAGCCAAGGATAGAGAAATTTGGTTAACTTAAAATGTAACCTAAAATGAAAAAGTATTTTTCTTCCTACTCAAATACATTTCCTGGGTTTGGCTGAAGCCAACTACAGAAATGCCAAAATTGATTCTTCAGGGATTTTTCATCACAGAACTACAGGGACCCTCCAGAGAAACTCATATTTTATAAGTTTTAAGGCTAATAGAAGTAATCAAACCCTGCTTATCTTTCCCAAATTATTGAACCTTGTTATGTTTGTATATATTTATTTAAGGATCTGTTTTACAGACATTGAAGCTAGTGGAAAAGTTCCATGAATATTGATTTGAAAATTGATTAATCCTCTTTGAAAATTTACTCAAACAGACACACACAACTCCAGTAAAATTTAACTTAATAGCTTCTTCCAAAATATGCTTGGAAGTTCCAAAAGTCTCATAAATATTGTTTGTTGAAGTCCATGCAGATATATTATAATAATGCGTTTCATAAATCCATGCTTTAGTTGTACTGAGGATGACATTAATTACCCACTGTCATCCACATAGGTTATATATTATCCTAATTAACTGTTTTAGATAAAATGGAAGTGGAAAACTTCATGTATCAGCACGCTGTTGGTGCTTACTTTTACTCTGATGGCTACTGTAGAGATAATGGAGTCTTGTTACCATGCGGTGTCATTGAAAACTATCATCTACCAGCCAAAGTGAAATATTTATCACATGGTTCATTTAATTGAAAGTAATTAATCATAAGTAACCATAAAAGTTACAAATATCATAGATAGACTTATGTTAAAAAATTATATAAATCTTAATGATATAAGTTGGTGTTTGGAAATTAATGTGTCTAAAGAATATATAATTGATGTGGGTTTTGGGGAGGGATGCCAGGGTTTTGATTTGGGTTTCTTGTGGGGGTTTTGGTTGCTTTTCTTTTTCCTTTGTAAAGAGCATGCTGTAATTATGACTGAAATTAGTCATACTTGTGCTTTAAGAAGGTTAAGTACCACAAGTCTATCTTTACTGTTGAATTATATTAATTAAAACTTCAATATGTTGCATGTTACTGTTTTCAGTTACACACATAAACCTGTGAAGATGAGATTTAAATGTGTAATTTCCATTTACAGAGGTACAAAAGAATATGTACATATGTACATGCTTAGTTCTTTAGGTTCCATACGGTTTATATTTGTCTTATTTCCTCTTATTTTTTAAATTAACAAGAAATAAAAGTAACTTTCAATGTTGACAGTTTTTTATTTTACCTGAATACTGGACTCTCACTGTTTTCTTAACTGTGAAGGTTCAATCAAAGGTTTAAACAGTTCTGCAGCCTACTTGAAACGAGTCACTATCCCAATGACTCAGAGTAAATTTCAGGGAAGAAACTGATGTCATAGTTTAATTGATATTGGCCTCTCCTCAATATTAGACTACTTCCCTAAAGTTCCATGGCTGTGATAACATCTCAGGTCACAGATCAGGCAGTGAGATAACTAAGTCTTAAGCACTCCTGCAGGAGAAACAGATCAAGAATAGTATATAGTGCCACAAAATACTGAGTTTTCTATGAGAGTAAATGGTAAGAATCAGATAAGTGAGGAGCAGAAAAGTAAGACCAAACTAAGGACTGGCACTGAGATTATGTCTTTAGATTCCAAAGATTTTGTGTAAGTCAAAATGAAACAATGTCCTTGAAATAACCTGTTCCAAAAATGTCACTGAGGCTGAAGTATCTCCTATAAGGAGTCAGCTCTTGTGATTCACTTTATGGAAATACTTGCACTTCTACATAGTGAAAATAAGACACTGTCCTTCTGTTTGACTCATGCCTGCTTCACACAGGCTTATATTGCTTGAAGTTGTGTGTAGAATCTAAGGCTGTTGGCTAAAACAATAATCAGAGGCACACTAGCTAACAGAATTCCTGACCTGAAATATGAGTATGAACTTTGTTTTTATCAACTGAATGCTGAATGAGGTGTAATGTAATCACCATTAAGAAATTATTTAAATACTGAATTGGACAAAATATCTAGATTGAATAATATTTTTCTCCTATTTACCCTGGCACAATAGTTAATTGAAACTGTGTAAGGTATCTTTTAAATATTATAGAATTATAGAAAAGTTTAGGTTGGAAAAGACCTTTAAGATAATCAAATTCAATCATTAACCCAGCACTCTCAGGTCTACCAATAAATCGTGTTCATAAGCGCCACAACTACATGTCTTTTGAATATCTCCAGGGATGGTGACTCAACCACTTCCCTGGGCAGCCTGTTCCAAGGCTTGACAACCCTTTCCATGATGAAACCTTTCCTAATATCCAATCTAATACTCCTCTGGTGCAGCCTGTGGCCATTTCCTCTTGTCACTTGTTACCTGGGAGAAGAGACCAATCCCCACCTGGCTATATCCTCTTTTCAGGTAGTTGTAGAGAGCGACAAGGTCTCCCCTAAGACTCCTTTTCTCCAGGCTAAACAACTTCAGCTGCCTCAGTCACTCCCCATGAGACTGCTGCTCCAGACCATTCATCAGCTCCATTGCCATTCATTGGACATGCTGTAACAATCTATGGGGGTTTTGTTCCTTTGTTTTGTTTTTTTTTTCTCCTTGTGAAGAGTTGGAATGTAAGGAAATGAACCATTATTGATAAAAGTAGAAATAGCCTGCTTTTAATTTTTCATCAGTTTGACTTGATTATTTGTACTTTATTCTGTGTTAGTAGTGTAATCTTCTTTTACAACTGTTCTCCTTTGGGCATTTGCAGATCCTGTTTTTGAATTTTTTCCAGTGTTAATGACCTAATGACCCTATCAAATCTTACTACAGCATTGCTATAATGTGAATGGAATGGAATGAGTTTGGAGCTGCCAACAGACTACAATTTAAAGATATAGCTTAATGAATAACACATTAAAATAAATATTTTGGGTTCTGCATGAGATTTTCAAGATTCATATTGGGATCCATGTCAAGAGATATGCAGTTCCCGCTGCATGAATCCCAGAAGAAAACGTAGGGATATTTTAGGGTATATTATTTTCAAAGCAAAACATTAATCAGGATTTTCATTCACTTACCTATGTTGGAACCTGTTAAGTCCTGGTGAATAAGCCCCTTTACAGTTTATGAATTTCTACTAATTAGATTAAAGGCCTTTATCTGGTGGCTGTGTAATCAGCAAGGGATGCTGAGGATTCACTTTGTGGAGATGACAGGAAATGCAATAATTTCCAAATTGGAAACAATATGAGGTAGTATTAATGACAATGTAATTGTCATGGTCTCTTTCCGACCCTAATGTTTTAAAATACTTTTTACAGCTTGATGTCTTCTTGATGAGTGTGCAATCATAATGCAACAAGAGTGATTTGACCCTTGGTGAGAGCTCTGGTGGCCCTGCCTCAACAAAGTACTTATTATGTGCTTAAAATAAAGAAGATTGCCTAAGTACATTGTTGAATGATGACCTAAGTATGCTTAAAAAAATTAAAAAATAGAGAAGGGGAAAGAGAAGAAGAAAAAGGTGGGAAAGAGAAAGCCAAGGCTTCTCTTATTCATATAGGATCATTCACACCAGCTATATTGGTTTTTTTGATTAAAGGTTTACGATATTGAAAACACGATATAGAGCAAAAGTATTTATATACACAACCATGTCCCACCTTTAGCCTGAATAATATGCAACAGGTCTGGCTTGATCACTTTAGTGGTTATATTATACAACATGCTACACTCATTCTCTGCCCTCTATCTCCATTATCACACAAAAGTTAAACTTTTGTTATAAGGGCAAGTATCTAGGAAAAGGTAAAAAAATGTTTAAGTGACTGATGCACAGAGAGTTTCTGTGAAATGTTTACAGCTGTTCGAAAAATAAATATTGGCTTCACTGTTTGCTTGGTTTTCTTAATGCAAAATTAAGTTTAAAAAATGCCAAGATGAGTTATGTGGCACTAAGACCTTGGTAGAAAAATATAAACAGACTGTTAAAACATATTTCAATTCCCTTGGCATCATTTGTGGCTGATAAACAGTCATATATGAGTGAAAGGTTCACTGACTGTCACCCATTTATGATCCAAGTTCTTTGCTGGTGCCACACTGACCAGGCTAACAGGGATCAGCATGTTTTACATGCTTTCCCCCCAGTAAGAACCCAGGTCAAGACCTCATAAGAGCTGTGATTCACAGTAATGACTTCTTTGGTTCAAATGGCATGGAGATTGGTGAAAAGAGGTTTTACTTCAGTGCAACTGAATTATAATGCTGTATAAAAGAAAACAAAACAGTGCACACGCACTTGGTTCAAGTGTAGAGACATGTTCCAACACTGATTTAAAATTGAAAACACTTCAGCCTCTACGACCTGATGGAACAGAAAACTAGAGATCAAACTCTGTATGGTACCAGGCACTCCTTTTCTTTTTCTAATTAGGCTTCCATTGTTATTGAGTGCCTCCTTCTTGCAGAATTTGCAGAGACCAACCATACAATAAAAACTACACTGCATCACAATAATTCTGTGCTCTCATGTTCAAAGTTGTTATCTGTTTGTAGGTTTATGGAAATTAGTAGCTCTTTAGACATGCTGTATACCTCTGCTTTGTGGTCTAACTCATCTTCTGCACTGCTGCTGTGAACCAAACAATGATATCACTTTTTATTGTCGTTACTTTAGAGAGAGAGAAGCAAAATCAAGCATATTTAGATTTGACAGGGAAAAAAAAAAAAGAAAAACAAAACAAACAAAAAAAAAAACAACAACAAAAAGTGAACACAAAACTAAACCAACAAGAAATTCTCAAAATCGATGCATTGAATGACTATGAAAACCTCTGGGATCATCTGTTTGCCAAACTCTCTCCAGGCCCCAGAAGAACACTTTACTTTTTGACTCAAGAAAGAAGTGAAGGCACAGAGAATACACCACTTTGCTGGTATTATCCTGAAAATATAGTGAATCAGTACAAAAAGTGTTCTAAGGATCAGGCTCTAGAAATCTTGCCAATAGAGCTGTTAATGATAAAAGGCGGGGGGAAATGCCCTGGGATTGGTTGGCTGGGACTTTGGTAACAAACTTCAGAGACTTTTAACCATGTACATACTAGATTAAATAAGGGTCACTCTAAGAATTTCTGCAAGTGTTTTTCAGGCAGATGAAAGCTTGCTCTGTCAGTTCTCTAAGCAGACATGAGCTCATTCTGCCCACACTCCATCCTGGCTGGAAGCTGTACTGTTGCAGTAAGTGCGACACTGAACCTACTCAAGGGCAGGATACATTAGCTTGGGCTCGACTGACAGATCTACTGAGCTTCTGTTTAGCTCAGAGAGTGGGCAGAGAATCAGCAGCTATGGGGGCACAGACAGCACACATCTCTTTGTTGTAAACTGTACAGAGGGAGCATTTAAGTGTCAATTTTGGCTAATAATGAAAACCGTGGACATTTCAGAAAACTCTCCAAGCAGCTTTTTTTTATTATCTTTTTTATATTTTTTTAAATCTGGAAATATTTTCACTCATGCTAAATAAATTCACTATAGTCTTGTAAACACTTACTGATCAAGTTCACTCTGATGAAGATGTTGGTCACCCACAGGAAGAATATAATTTTTCCAACTGAAATCAGAGACATATCTCATTCTTTCTTTCTAAATTTCAGTCTTTTCTGGACTGGCATTTGGAATTGTCAGTTTCTTCAGGTTTGATCAAGGTTATGATGTGAATAAGATCATATATCATATATGAATAATATGAATAATAAATATTTTGAGTTGGACCTGAATTTGGATCTAGAAAATGTACTACAATGCTTTCCAAGTTTCACAGACAGTAGCAAGGAGAATGATACAATCAGAGAATCTGAATTAAAGGAACTATTCCAATGCAGAAATATTTTGGAATTGTGACTTTTACTGAGGAATTTTTTCCTTGTTCTGCATGTTACTTTTGCCTTAGTCTTTCAGTTTGCACCCTTAGACATATAGATGCATTATACTGTAATCCTAATATGTCAGCATGTGAGTGATGAGAAAATATTAATGAAAATCTAAGTGTGCACACTGTGATCTGTAAATGTTCAGTTTTGTTTTGTCTGACTATTCTACACACAATAGTTTTGACATAAAAAAATCCCTCATGGGTGGAAAATACCCAGAAGTGTTTGAGCTTCACAAGATCCTTTTATTCAGGAACACTTTCATGTCAAAGCCCACTGGAGAGGAAGAAACAATGTTACTGGATTCTGTGCTATATTCTAGACTAATACAAACATCAGTAGGTTTAAGCTCTTTGTGAACGTTTTGACAGAAGTTAATGAAACTTAGCTCTCCTTGGTAAGAAGAGTGGGTAAAAGTGGAAGCTTTTACCTTGGGACAGTAAAGTCCCTTCAGAGAAGGATTCTAAAAAATTCTTAAAAATACTTCTTTGACATTATTAATGCAAATATAGAGGTAGCATAAAACAACAGAGGCTTAAAAGTGAACAACACTGTGCAAGAAGATCAATAATGCAGATTTAAGAGAATAAAACCAAGAAGAGAGTAGTCATTTTATATTGGAGAAGCAATAGTTGGCCAATACCTTACTGAAGTCTGTGTAGCTTTCCCTTAGGGGCCACATCATGCTCTGTCTGTCCCTGTTAACTGGGCCATAGCTGGTGAAATCTCCACGGAGCTATAGTATGTAACAAGTAAGATCACTACCAAGTTTTCATAATTTTTCTGCCAATACTTATATGCATTAGAGAGTTCTCTCAGACTCGTGTGCCTGTGCAGTAACCCTCAGCAAGGATTTCACTGCCCTGTTCTTGTTCAGAATTATATTAATCTCACATAAATCATTTTTATTTTTTTTTCTGTAGAGATCCTCCTAGGTAGTAAGTAGTAAGTGGTCAATCTACTAATGGCTGTTACTCTTCATTTTTCGTGTAAAAATTTCCTGATCTGAGTGATTACCCACCATGCAGGAGTTGTGGGGTTTATTGACTCAGCAACAGAAAGGTTTAAAACCACAAAACTTGCTTCACAACAATGCCATAACCAGCAACATGTGTCCTGCTAAAAAAAAATAAAAAATAAAAAAAAAAAAATTGTTCAAGATTCACTGAGCCTCAAAGGGAGTACAAATATAAGTCTGTAGCAGAGAACTCACTGCTTCGTGACATATTTGAATGATTTAATAAAAACCTATTTAATTCAAAATGAGATGTGGAGCAGGGAGCATAATCCTAGAAATCTCTCTTCCACCTTACTGGCAAGTGACCTGGTGCCTTAGTCATTCACTAAACAGTGAATTCTTCCTGTCACAGCTTCATTGATGAGCCTGTTCGCCTGCAGCACAGATTTCTTCTTTCTCCTGGGAAGCAACAACTGTGGTCTGGATACCCTCTGGAAAATGAATGCATTAACCTTGGGTCTTTAATTTCTTTTCCAAGTAAGACAAGACATTGTCTGCTACCTTCAGGCTGTGGGCTGTGAATTGTCAGTGGATAGAAATGGATGCCTTGCTATTTTCAGTATTTCCTAATGCTTAACTCTAGGCAGCTCTCTGCTCTGCATGTTGCCTGATTTGGCTTCTGTCTAAGGAGCTTATCTCTCCCCAGGCACACACAGAGAATCGAGTGTCTCAGATAGGGTCCTAGAGTCTGTTCCTAGGGCTCAACAGCTTTAATGTTAGCACTGAAAATCTTTATCTCACCTACCTGTAGGAAAACATGTCTGCTTTGTGATTAATCACTTAAACTCATTAAATCCAGGATGATGTCGTTACAAAATACTTTTTTCATTGCCTCAAGTAATCAGTAGTTTGAATTGGTGTTTATTTTATTGTAGATAAGTTTTATGGGAAAAGAAGATACTTTTGTTCTTTCTCATGTATTTTCCTTTTCTTAAAAAATGAATCTAGGAGTCTGGAGCAGGAGATAATGACATGCCCACTACGTTCCATAGTGATAACTGTGGTGGCACATATTGGAAAACAAGCTTCTCTCCAGATATGTGGTTGAAAACCCCTAAAATGTCAAAGGAAAGACAAGTTTCTAGAGACATAAGTGCACAGCCAAATTTAATTATCAAGAGCTTCTTAGCAATAGCATATAAAAATGCTGGAGGGTGGTTTCTGCTGGCAAAGGGAACCGAATATACGGAGAAGAACTATCCAGTTTTGATGAAGGAAATATATCAATTTGGAGAAAGTAATGGAAAATTAACCAATTGAGGGAAAAGGATAGAAAAAATTAAGACTGAAGGTGTTAACAATTTGGAGACAGCTTGAAAGATCTAATAATGAAAATAGATGATAACAAGTATCTACCTTTTTTTTTTTTGATATATAAGAGGATACACAAAAATGGTTAGGCCATTGTTGCATCAGATAAATTCTGAGTGTGACCTACACTGGAGGCTTGCTTTTCTCTTTGAGAACAGGGCTTCTGTACAAGTACTTTTCTAAATTCTGAAGAATTTCTTAGTGTTTGTGGAACACCTCCATGCATTTCCCTCCATATCCTAGATACTGGTACGTTAAGGAGTTCTAGCATTATTTGTGACCAAAATGAAATGTTTTTAAACAGATATTGTCTGATAAATTTTATTATTTCTGAGCTGACCTTGCATTTACAGTATTCAGTATCATAATATAACAAAATCATAGCACCACAGAACAGTTTCTGTTGGAAGGCATCTTTAAAGGCCGTCTAGTCCAAGCCCCTCCTAGTGAGTAGGGATATCTTTAACTAGATCAGGTTGCTTGGAGCACTGTCCCACCTGACCCTGAATGTTTCCAGGGATGTGGCATCTACCACCACTTTGAGCAACCTGTTCTGGTATTTCACCACCCTCATTGTAAAAAATTTCTTCCTTATACATAGTCTAAATCTACCCTCTTTCAGTTTACAACCAATATCTTTTGTCCTATGGCACTTTGCTCTACTAAAAACTCTGTCCCCATCTTTCTTACGAGATCCCTTTAAGTATTTTCTATGATTCCCTTTCTTGCCTCGGTCTCTGATTCTTACCCATAAGCTTTCAGCTTGTTTGTGGCTATTCTTCAGAAAAAACTATTCACACTCTATCCATTTATTGATGTAGAGGGCAATGCCTCCACTCTTCCTTCCTTGCCCGTCCCATCTGAACAGCCTGTAGTCACTGACAGCCACACTCTGCTCAGGGGACTCATCCCACCCAGTTTCAGTAACTAGGTCTTAGCTTTCTAGCAGCATGGTGGCTTCCAACTCCTGCTGTGTGTTGGCCATGCTGTGGGCATTGGTGTAGAGGCTGTCAGCTGTGTTACTTTCTTAGAGGAATAACCCTTAATTCTTTTGAGGTATTTCACTGGTTCTCTCTTGGCTCCAATTTACCTCAGGAGTCCCAGACTCCTCTTGGTAAGACTTCATCTGTACTACAGTGTAGCCAGCATGTCTCACTGCATTTTCATTACATCCCATTATAAAGAAGAAAACCTCTGTTCCTGCGTCAGGGCATCACAGCTATTGTATATTGAACCAGAAATTAATTTTATGTAGCTAGAGGGTGGAAATGATTAGCTGTGGATGGATAGTATGTGTAGGCACTTCTGTGGATTGAGCTAAATTTTTTTATTCATAAATTCCATAACTATATTTACATCAACTTTCAGTCAGAGAAATTGTTATATTTTATTTTTGCTTACATTTGGAGATAGTGCATAGACTGCCAGTGAGTTTTAGTCACTGATATAATATAACAACGCTGGCCTCAGTCCAGAAAGATCTCTGGTTAATGGGCATTGGATTGAATCCTTGCACTTTCAGTATTTAGACTTAATGGAATATTACTGGGCTGACAGTGTTGTTAAATAAAATATAATAAAATTCTTTCAATGAGATATTTATTCTTACATAGAGATACTAAATTATTTTTCCATATTATTCATTTTATACCATTGTTCAGTGAAAAACACAAAATATATTTTCAAATCATAGAAAGTATGCATACCACAATTATCACTCTGTCTGTTAATAGGATTTTACATGGATATTTCTTCCTAAATAGACTTGAAAATTGAATTTTAAGCTTCCAAAGAAAAGTGAATTACTACAGGCTTAGATTTTTGTACCATGTCTATGTTTTTAGTTATTCTCTAGTTTTCATATTTGGCAAAAAAAAGTATTGGGGTCTGGGAACAGGATTGGGTCTCATGAGGATCTGTGTTTATTTTCTTTTTTTGCTTTGCTACAGACTTCTTTTGTGTCCCACAGTGTACTTTTTATTCCCCATTTGAGAACAGACTCTTTGAAGGTTTATTGTGATACAAATAACATAGCAGAAGTTAAGCAGATGGCTCAAAAAACTTACAAGTCAGGATGATTCCCCGTTTTAGCTAAAAAACTCAAGTGACACAGGAAGAAAACAAGCTATTTACAGCAAAGACATCACTGAGATTTTGTACACTGAGGAAGTGACAATGGCCTGTTTATGTTCTGCTTCTGAAACAGCAATATTATGTGGAATATGTTTTTTAATTAAAGATACATAAAGCCAGCTTTCCCCATAAAATTTGTACTCTCAAATAATACTTACTTTACTACCTATTGCAGCATTTCATTACTACATTTTAAAAGACTGAACAAATAAATATATTTTTCTCTATTTTGCAGAAAGATGAGGGGGAGTTGGTTTGTGGTTTTTGTTGTTATTTGTTTGCTTGTTTGTTTGTTTGTTTGTTTTGTAATAAATTCCACCATTAGTTCAATAATGGCAATCAAATTACTCAATAGCCTCCACCTTAAGGAAAAAAAAAATCAAATATTAACACTACATCAAGGCTTCTAGCACCAGACTAGACTACTTACTTAATTTGCCTAAGAAAAAAGGGAGAAATAATACTATTGCTGAAACTAAATATACAAACTTTTAATCAAACGAGCTAAAAGTCCAATACTGTACTTAGTGAACTAAAAACTCTCTGCTACCAAGTCCCATAAAGTTTGATAATTGTTAGTTTACATTGAGCAACTGATTTGGTTTCCCAAAGCAAAGTTGGGAGAGACACAACATTTTAGAGAGCTCAGAAACCATGCTAGCTAGATTTGTAGGAATCACAAGATCGTGTCAGTAGTTTGAAATTATTTGAATAATTTCAATTACTGTCTCTCCTGTTTGCAATAAATTTCATTGTTGCCTCTGAGGACTCATACACTTGATTATTCTCTATGTAATTTATTCTCCTGTAAACTTGTCTCTTGCATGTTCTGCTAATAATGTATCTATGACTCTTTCACTTTCTCATAAAATTTCGTAATAACTTTCTCATGCTGGTTCTGATATAAAGTCCATTCTCCTTAATTTTAATCATCAAATGTTAGCCACCATCTTACATCCATGATTCACTGATGGATGAAGGTTAAGTTAGGATGTTCTCTGTCCATCATCAATTTCACCTATATCTAGATCAATGACAATGTTTTGCTCAGTTGAACAACACATTCTCATAATTAAATCATATTTCTCTATGGATAGAACCAAGGTCAGTGAGTCATTGCAGCAACAAAAAACTTTTCTAAATCAAAGAATAACTAAATACCTAATATATTGTCATAGTGAGGTGAGTATCTGTTAAATCTTTCTAAGGGTTCTGAGATACAAATAGCCAAATAAAAATTGTAATTCCACCATTCCCCATCCCATGCTATGCTTGGAAGTGCTTCTCCTGTATCATGAGTAGCAAAACCAGATGTATGTGCAGGATGAAATTGCTACTATTCAAAATTCAGCATCAGTATATCTGTTTTCGTTCACTAATATGTAGGATTATGAACTGTGGTGCCTGAAGTCCCAACACATGGTTACTTCTGCTGTCTAATTCTGGAGGGTCCAAGGACACAGTTCAGAGCATCAGTGTGTCTCAACTGTACAGCTCCTAAGAACATCAAACAGTGGAGAACATCAAAAAAAGGAGTGGGCTAGGCAGTGTACACAGGAAAAGAGGAGAGGTTGTATGTTTTCTGGGATTCTCTTTCAACTCATGTTTTCATAACACTATGAATAATTCTTAAATTAATAAGGACTGCACTAAATGGGAGAGCTGCAAGATCTGTCTCTTCTTACTCGATGTAGATTTTTCCTGCCACAGTGTAAGATTGCAAAGAGACTGACAGAGATATTTTCATCATATTTACAGACAGTCTCTGTGTAATCATCTTGTGTAGATAAGAAAACTAAGGATGTTCTAAAAGAGATAAATCACTTAGATACTGTTATTGAAGTTTCACATGTGGTGCAACATTGATTTTTCCTGTTTCAGTTACCATTTATCATTATACATTTACTGCTTCAGTATCCTCCTTCTCATCTCAACCTTCTTCCTAGTCATCATCTGGGATAAATAGATTTTATTCCACATTCCCAGCAAGCCTTTCAGAGCTGTCTCATTTTGAAAGAGAAACAAGTATATCTGAACTTACATATGTTCAGCATTACTCTTTTTAATCATAGATTGTGTAGGCTAATAAAAAGTAGTAAAGAGAATACAAACAGCCCAGAGAAAAAACAGAACCCTTCTGAAATCACCAATTGGGAGTTATCCAGACTGAATCGAACTTTGTGTAATGTTGGGGCTGTATTTTGGAAAAACAGTATGAAAATGATTTTCCTTTTTTTTTTCTCAAGCAAATTTTATCTCTTCATGATTTTTTTTTTTTTTTTTTAATTTTCTATATTCAAATATGCAACCTGGAACCTTATGGTTTTCATGTCTTCCAAATGTACAAGGTGCTGCCATAGCATAAATTAAAGATGTTCCACTTCTTGAGCTTCACCTTTCATTTCAATTCCCTTTCTCTGTTTCAGATTGCCCTGATCCACTGCCCAGACCAGCTTAGAAATTTGTCTCTTTCCTCGTTATTATTACTTAGTGAGCTTGTATTATTTGAAACTAATGCATGTCTAGCCAGCTTACAATGACTTATTTTGCTAACAGAAACAAGATTTAATGTGAGTCATTATAAGAAAATACTAAAAGCTACCAAAATAGGAGAGCATTTACTTTGTTTGGCAAAATTATTTCAAATAACAGCAATTAAAGTTTTGAAAAGATATGCAGTTCTGTGTTTGAGACATTGAAAGCAAACATGGCCAATGCCTGACAATTGTGAAGGAAAGGCACTGAGAGCAGGAGTTTGGGAACTTCAGAGGAATCATTTAAATCCTTAAGGGCAGCTCCTCAGATAAAAAGAAAACAGCATTCTCTGAAGGGTGGCCAGCTGTTTAGGACTCAATAATCAGGTTTTTATTCAGCCAGCCTTCTAGAGTTGCTTCTATCACAGACAGTGACGCTGGCAAGCAAAACAAAGAGTTTTTATATCATAGGATGCATTCTTGTAATAACAGATACACTTTCTTTATGTAAGAGCTTACTGATTGCCTCTAAATGTAGCTTTTGCACTTCTACACCACGCAGTACTCCCCCTGAGAAGCCCCAGAGGACAGGGACACTATTTTGTGTCCAACTTGGGCACAAGTCAGCAGAAAGAACAAATTGCACTCACTTCCATTTCTTTGGGGGCTTGGGAGGAGGGAAGCCATCACCATTTATGAGAATCATGTTACTTGAATTTAAAGATCTGAATTACCAATCTAGTTTCACATGCGATGACTGGAATGTTTAAGTTTACAATGTATTTGTTTCTCTCTTGAATATTATGCTAACTGGATGTGTTGTAATAAATAATTTGAGATATATTTCTGGGTTTCCTTTTCTTTTTCCAGTATTCTACTGTCTGCTCAGATGAGCAATTATTAAAAAAAAAAAAAAAATAAAAAATCAGCTACATAGGCCATCCATACTTCTTGTGTCTCCAAGGTATTTCTTTTTTTTTTTTTTTTTTTTTTTTAAATAAAATTGTTTAAGTTTCCTGCAGACTTGAAACAAAGTAGGGCAGAAAATATTACTGAAAAATGTTTTGTATTTTATTCCCTCATAATAAGATCCAGTATTCCATTTTTCCTCCTTATTTACACTGAATTTTTAGTCTGGAAATATCAGATGGTTTAACAGCATATTTAGTCTTTTATTCCAATGTTGGTTGTTTCAGTTTTATGCTTCTGAAGTAGAAATCCTTCAGGACGTAATGGAGAATACAAATATTTTTCTATTCAATCAGTTTTGAGTTCTGATGGCAAAAGTTTTATAATTTTTAGCAGCTCTATCAGCCAACATGATCTCTTGCTCTCAGGTAGGTTAATTCTAACCTTCAATTACTGAGAAAGGTTACTTCTGTTTTATTTTTACCCTTTTTATTCACTTCCTATGAAAATCAGTATCATATTATTGTCCTTTCTCATAGTTAACAAGTGAACAATGAACAATATTTATCATTTAGCAGAGTCAAAAGAATTTCAATAGATTCTTACCTGTAATTCTGTTTTTCATTTCCTATGTGAAATCTGTCATACTGTGAATATGCCCGGTTTCCTTCCCAGTCCATTAATTCAACTCTTAGAGAATATTGCCTCTGACTTGTTATTGCAAAGATAAATTCATTTCCCAGCCAATGTTCACCTGATGGGCTACCAAAACCCTAGAAAAAAAGTTGGCAAAATAACTAGGTGTAATTATTGCAATTGGTAGAACTTTTATACAATAATAAAACCATTATTGTACTTTACCTATAGATTCTAATTACTGGTCAAAAGTTCCTGTACTTCAGTTTGACTTTCTCTAAATTGATTTTGCTAATGTGTAAGATGTAGGAATGTCATGCAGTTCAACTGATATTTGAAAGGCCAGTTGAGGTTATCAGTTGGAAATAATTTTACAGTTACATGATATTAATAGTATGATGTATTTGCACATCTGTCAGTGTGAATACTGAACATAGTCATATCCTGTAATACACTTCATACAGTGTTAAACCCAGTTATCATTAAGAAAATCAAAAAGAATTTTTCTATACATTATAAAAGTTTAAAAAGAGTTTAAATTACCCTAGATTATACACTGAATTCAAGCTAGCTTGGATGATAGCTCATGTCTTAATCTTTGAAGAAGAATGGACAATACCTTTCCGGTCAAGTGTCTGACACAACCAAAGGAGGAAGGTTTTTGGTTTAAAATCCCCTTCTGCATATAAGACCTGCTCAGCAGATCAGTATCTGTGAGGGGACCTCAGCTGCAACATTTATTTACTCCATTTTTGGTCCACTAAAGCTCATATTGGCTAAGCTTTTGGTTACAACAAAGTTATGTTTTTCTCTCCCTGCTGAGGTGAAATAAGATAATAACTTTTCATGCCTTGAAAAACATTTAGGAGTGTTCCCATAGACTATCCTAAAGCAGAGGAGATGGTATTAACTTTGCTTTCTAAAAATGGAAAATAAACAGCACTAGAATATTATGGGTACCTAGTTCTCCTCATGTTTCACATAATCTGATCTTATTTCCAGTTAGGCAAATTATATCATTTTCAAACATGGAAAAATAATAATGAGGAAAAAAAAGTATAATCAATATGTATTCTGTAGAAACTCCAGACACCATATATAATTATTCTCAAATAATAATTTTTATTCTTCACATTTACACTTCCATCTTCCTTTTCACACCTGTTATTACACGAAGATGAAAATCTATCACTAGGTGGTTTGCTCTCCTGACCAGAGGAAATGAACCTGCAGCAACGGGGAACAGAAGGAATATATATATATAAAAAAAAAAAAAAAATAGCTGAGGAAAGCCACCACATTAGTTATGAAAAACTGAATCCTGCTATAAGGGGCTACCATGCTGAAACTCAAATCAGAAATGCAATCAAGGAAGTAAGTGGGATGTAAAATATAGCTCTGAAGAAAGAATGTTTTTAAGGAGAAGTAGTCTACTTTATTAAACACCTAATATGGCTGGAAATAAATAAACAAACAAACAGGCACTCAAAGCTTTCATAGATCAAAACCAGAGAGAAGCTGTACATTTCTGTAAGCACAGAGCTGGCAACTGTTTCTTCAGGTATAACTTTATTACGCCAAACTCAACTGTTTCCAACCTGTATTTAGTCTGCAGTTTACTGCCTGTGTTTCAAAGGTGAAAAAAAACTTGTGTCCATTCTGTTTTTTTCCAGATACTTTGACTGACTTCATAACTACAGAGCTCTCCTTTCTTATATCTTACATACTGTCTCTACTACAAGAACACTACTACTTTGATGGGATGTATAAGCTTTTGTGTGAAGAAAAGAATGACATAATATTAGCCACCCCCTCAAAAAAAAAACCCACCCATTATTTAATTTTGTGTTTCCACTCCAAACCCAGAGGCTGGCAAAGAAAGTGATTGTGCCTCTTTCTTTTGATTTACCTTCAAGATCTTTAGCTTTCAACGTTCAAATACAAAATATTTTTTCTTTTCTCATCCAGAAAATTTTTTTGTGCAATACTTTTTGAATACTTTTGAGGTTGGGTTAAAAGTCACACAATTTTGAAGTTCAACAAGGTTTCAGAAGAACTGATGTCTGTGATGAGCAGCTGCTGGGAGAAAGGCTGAAGCAGTTGCCTATTCCAATTGCCTATAAGCAGATGCAGAGTAGCCAGCCAAGTGCAGATGCTGAGCATGTATTGCCTCAGAGGATCCTTAGACATCTGGGAGAGATTTGAGGGACATAAAAGGGGAACTCAAGTTTTTGCCACAGAGATTCTTAGAAAATGATAGAGATTCAGGAGATTGTTAGTAATGAGAGTTCTATGTAGGACACAGGACAAAATCCACAGAAAAGCTGAAGTCATTAATTTTCCTGTTCATGACAGAATTCAGTAATTGATCATTAATTAAAATTCAGTAATGAAAACTAAGTATTTTAGTTTATACTATACCATTTAGGTTTATACTGCTGCTCAGATCTGTGTAACCCCAAGTGATAAGATGCCCACAGCCTGGCCTAAGACAATGCTTGTCATCTTCTGTGGACAAGAAGTTTGGTTTTGAGAATGCCTTAGAGCACAGAGTTAAATCTTAAAACTTAAAATCAGGAGTCACCTATTGCAGACCCATAGCTGTCATTAAATGTGTTTACTTCCCAGTACACAAATACATTGTCAACACACTCATTGGTTTTTGCATTCATATCATTATAGAAAATACTTCCAGAATTATTCGTGTTAAAGTTTTGTGCCTAAACTCAAGGAAGTACATGAGATGATCCAAGTCATCCTCAGCTATCAATCCACTAGGAAAATGAACATCTGTATTTCATGAATGTGTTTGCAGTTAACTACATTTTAAGTCCTTCTGAAACCCAGTGGGTCATAAGCACTGTTCCAAAATTGCATTGCCAATTACTAAAAGACACTATTTTGCTATTATCTTTCTATATTTTTTCATTAAATGTTTCCAAACAGAGAGATTAATTCTTTAAACTTTACCTCGTATTCCAAAAATACTCAATTTGCTTTTCCCTAGAAATTTGCATAATATTTTGGGATGACTGGCAAATCAGAGGCTTTGAGTTCCCAAAAGAGTGCTTAATGTAATAGGGAAAGGCCAGAAATTTCCAAGAGTTCTCAGAATTCTCCTTCATTTTCCTCACTAGCACTCTATGGAAGCTGGGAGAATAAAGTAGGGAAGTACACTTGCATTATCATAATACACTTTCTTAACTGTTCACTATTAATCACAACCAGGATACACAAGTCTTTGCACCGACCTAACACAGATTATTATAATGTTTCCTTTAATTCTTCACAAACTGAAAACATTTATATTTTTGCTGCTGAAAATTGCATTAAGATCATATTTTGGCAAAGATTGACCTGAAATAAGACATAAATATCACAAACAATTAGTAATTTTAGTTCTTAGCCAAGCTTTTTCATCAAAGAATAAGGTGATGTTTTGTACTACATTTAGAGTAGATTGTTCTTGTAGATGTGATAACATTTGTTTTCAGAGAAAAAAAGAAACACATATTACAGAACCTTACTGACAATTTTAAACTCATTTATGTGTTAGGATGAAGCAAAGGTGTTTTCTGGTGCTTTATAAATATATAGTAAATTCTGTAATTTGTTATTCTTTTGTATGGATTAAAGTGCTTCAAACCAGGAATCAAAGACAAAACCACATGACTATAAAATAGTTACTCTAGATGATATCAGCTTATTTCCAATTGCATGGTGGTTACCAGAATCAAAACTACTAAAGTAGTTTTGAAAAACAAAGAAATAGAATTCAATACTGGTTTTAAAAATGCCCTTACAAAGTTGATACTTATTCAAAAATAATAAGGAGGGTGCAAAAAAATTTTATTAGCTTTGGCAAAATATATGAGGGTATTCTGCTTGAATAGTGTTGCTACAGATTCATTAAACAATCATTTCTCTCTATTTATTTTGCCTGATAATGCTCACAGGAAGCTTTGACTTTTTATAGACAAAGCAAAATTGAAACCAGACACAGTCTATATATCCTATTGGTTCATCTTCTGTCAGACAATTCACTGAACAAAGCAGATAATTCAGGGTCTTACATCAGCAACGACTTTCCAGAAGCCATAAAAAATATTTAAATCTCTTTGCCCTAGCTGAGATGGTGGAATGGATTTTTTTAAGGAGGTAATTTCTAGAAAAAATTAGTATATTTTTTTGTATACTTGTATATTTTAATTTCCATCACATTGAATTATTCATGACATTACGTGAAATGAAGATGTGGTCTATAGAAACTACTTCCATTTCCTCAGACAACAAATGTGTTAGATAATGTTTACTTAAAAGAATATGGAAATTATTGCTAATTATTCAGATTTTTTTCCCTAGGAAATGTTAACAAATATTTCTTGGCAAGTTTTTAAAACATATATTTAGATTGAAACCAGAGGTACCTTCTCAAAACACTAAAACAAAAATTGAGCTATTGTCAGATTAAAAGAAGAGCCAAATTTCTGTAACATCATTCCAAGTGGAAAAGTGTCTCAAAACCTTGAACATAACCTGCACCAATTCAGTCCTTTGCACTTCCTTCTAGACCAAATATATTAGTAGACATACAGAAATTAGGTTCACTTTTTACTTTTTCCTTCTCGAACACACACACTCTATCAAAATTCCCAATGAAAAAGAATCACAGTGACAGAAGGCATGTTTGAAGTACAAACCTTGCACAAAGGTTACCTCTGGATAGGCAATGGGCCCAAAACAGCTCAATTTCCTGCATACATATCCTACACATAAAACAACAAGTATATCCTCTTCAGGCCTGGATTTCAATCTAATTGCATACTATTTAACTAAAAATAGGAGAGTGTTTCTTATTGACAGGTTGCATTGAGCCTCTCTCCCATTCTCACTCTAGGACAAGTGGATCCTAGGAATGGACAGACAGCATGGCTCCTAATAAGTGCATCCCAGGGACATGAGTATGTTTTAAAGAAAACTAACTTTTTATATATCATCTAAGAAAGATAAACTTTGGCCTTAAGATAACTTTCTTGTTTATAATTTGCAAAGAAATAAATGATATATTTTAAGGCTAAAAATTTGAAATGCAAGAAAAAAGTCTTAAAAATAGTAGTTTCATTTCATTTCATGCAAAAAGTAACACTTAATTCTTTTTTTCCAATACACTGAATAATCCCAAATAGCAAAGATGGACATTACTAGGAGCATAGATTCTGCACCAAAGATGAGTATATGTATTATGTATGTGAGTTTGAGCAGGGACTTGAATCTCAGTTCCATAATCTATCTAAACAGACCATGCATCAAACTTATGGGTTACTTTTGAATCTTTTGCTTGGGGTCAGCTGCTACACTAAACAGTTGAACAAAAATAGAAGATGACTGACATCAGAGTTGAAAAGTTACAGTTCTAATTCAACACAAGCCCCCAAGTGAAGAGTTGCTCCAGTGAGTTCCAAATAGAGCAGATCAGACAACAGATGCTCTTCCCTGAAATGAATGCTGTTTCATTATGAGAGCACACAAGTGTCATTTGGGAACACCTCTACTACAATTCTACTAAATTTTCCAGTCACAAATTCTGAAAACAACCTCACAGAATCTCACCTGGCTCTTCTAAAATAGTGTTTCCATCTTTTGGTTAGAAAGATTCTTTAAAGACATTAATCTTTCTCATGGTGTTCTACTACAGGCTATTAGCTTAATTAATCTAAGTCTTGATATCATTACATTAATTAAAATTTATTTATTAAATTTAAGAAAAATTAAAGTTTATTAAGTAACAGTCTTTGGAAGACCACGAGTTTTATCAGTATACATTAACGGTGTTAAACTGAAGCACTGGTGGCAAAGTAGGAACAATTATGCAGCCATGTGTTAATACAACACTTGAAACTGATGTTATCCAGTAATGTTTGCGTAGGAAAGACTGTGCTGAGTGTAACACATTTAAAACACAACTGTGTTCCAACACAAAACTGTGTTTAGTTTTACATCCAAAAATATTCTCCAAAATAAAGAAGATGCTTCCTTGTGACGCAACATCTCTGATGCCCAATCTAGGGATCCGACACTCTCTGAAACAAATATTGTTTCATTCTTGCTTCCTTAAATCATTCTTTTGAATTGCACAGCCTAGATTTAGCCTTGGTCAGGACCAAAAGAGTTCCATAAGAATGCTCTCATAAAACTGGGTATAGTCTCTCACCACTTTGATATCATGTCTAGCTCTATTGGACATGCTGGATTTAGACCTCAGGAGAAGCTGAGAACATGCTGCCTATTTTTATAGCACTGATGAAAGTGACAATTATCTGTGTAACAGTTGCAGTAAGAAGTGACTTTTTATTAAACTAGCATGAGATGCCATTCTTTATCACAGAAGGGTGGGTCTCTATGAAAGGCGTTACTCACATAATATCTTAATACACATTCCAGTCAGCAAAAATCATTTCCTTATATCCAAATTACTTGGTAATGTGTGAAAGCAAAAATTTAGTTCCATGCCTTTTACCCTAGTCCTTTGAAGTAAATGATATTTTTCAGATGTAAGAAACTTACAGCTTTGAAGCATACTATCATAAGGAATATATTTGTTAGTATATATTATAGAATTATAAGTCTTAAGTGTGCCTTTTATATCTCACTGAACTCATAACTCACTCTTATAGGTTATTCATTCAATATATTAATTCAACACCACGACTACTCTCAACCTGTCTGGTTTGTTTACACTGCAGAAGCGTTGTGATTTCTGTCTTTTCCAAAGACATGAATTCCCAAGTTTTTGCCTTTATCACAGGTCTATCCTGTTCTCAAATCTTTCACTTTTGCAGGAGGGACCATGCTGGTATCGCAAGGAACTTTATAATCTATTTCATGTTACTGGCAGGGAAAAAACATGAAGCTGTTTCTGCTGAAATTATGGGATTCATCTCCAGGTACCAGCTAGATGGATGGATGTAGGCTCTCCTCCTTCCAGAAAACTTTTTGTATTCCTTTCCTATTCCCAGGTTTTCTTCAAAATGTTTCTTCAAGTTCTTTGAAATAATAATTCTTTCTTTCACAAGTATTTCACTAAGCCACAAGAGGAAGAAGCTGTGAAGAGTGCCCTGAACAGCCCTTGCTGCTCTTGGTATGAGAAAGCACATCAGAAAAGCTTCTATGCTAACAAGAAAACCATCTTGGGTCTAAAACCAAAGTAGCCCTGTGCCAACTGGCATTTGAGAACAGCCCATTATTCTTCACTGCTTTACTGCATTATTTGTGGATGTCATTTTTGTCAGACCAAAACCCCACTAAGATTCAGTGATGGGGATCTTGTGTCACAAGACTGTTCATACACACAGGTCATGGCCCTGTTCAGTGACCTAGTATGGTCATAAAGATATGACCTGGTAGTCGATATAGAACAAATGAGTCAAATAGGAGAAGGATCCTCGTCCATTGGATCCCTCCTGTGCAAAACAGTGAAACACTGAAGTTCTCATTAGAAGAAGGATGTGGGTTTTTATTAAAAAAAATCTAATTAGCTGCCTATCCAGAACAGCTGCATATGTTTGCACTTGGAGGGATCCTTCATAGCTAAAACATTTGAGGGTAATAACAGTGAAAGTGAAAATTTATGTCCATGTGAGATCAATCAACAATCATACTTTAAGTTTTACATATCTGATCATATGAACATTAAGTATAATATTTCACTGCTTTGCCTTTATATGCCTCTTACTATTTGTGACCTAAAAATAGACAACTTGAATATAGCTCATTTCAAAATCCATGGAGGAAACCGCTTATTGTCATAAAACCACAGGCCTGTTGGTAGTGAGAAATCTCTGTCTAGTATGTGTGTATCCATTTTCACATGATGATAAAAGTTTTCTAATTTTAAGTTCCTATCAAAATTAGAAATCATTAACTGAAAAGCTGATGAGTGTTTTAATTCCTGGGAACAACAGCAACGTCTTCTTAAATCCCCCTAGCAGAAGTTAGGTGAAGCCAGTTTCAGTGGCTACTTCAGTACTTGCCATCCTGGGAATCCAGGGAGCTGCATCATATGCTGGCAGTGGAAGATATTTTTTGGTTCCCAGCAATCAATGAAGATCCATAAAACGAGCTTTTCACAATTCCATTTAATGTGGAATAGTTGCTGAAAACTCAGTGTTACCACCCTCAGAGCTGTTTGATGCTGTTAGAGTTCTCTTCTAAACAACACAGGAGCATGGCTGTCCATGCAAGAAGTGCAAAGATTTCATGGCCATAACAAGGCATAAAATACTTTAAATAGGTATAATCCAGAAAAGGATTCAAAATTAATTCAGAGTGTCTAGGTTTAACAAAACTGAGAATTGTGGAAGATATTGTTTCCACAATACGAGCTTCCAAATTATGAGCAAGTTTATTTTTTTTCTGTCAAGAACATTCTCCTCATCCAAGTCATATGCTTTATGTAATTTTTGCTTAAAAAATCCACCCACATTTAAAGTTATTTTGTAGCGAAATAGTGGAAGCAGAATGAAGAAGCCTACAAAAACAATTCTAAAATGAGCCATGTATATTTTTATGCAGTCATTCTCTCACTTTCTTTTTAAAGTGATGAACATAATAATCTAATGACTGAAGGAGGTTGGAGCTCTATCTGTAGTTATTTGATTCTTCAAGTTTTGGGATGAAAAAAGAACCTGGACACTGTTTTTAAATGGATAAAACTACAACAGAGAAATATCCATCATCAATTAATGCTCCAAGAGGAAACAGTACAACAGCTTGAGTTTTCATCTCTTTGTTCAAGTCAAACACAATGTTTACTTCACAAAATGGTGAAGACCTGTTTTGAATGTGAAAAATACACAACTTAGTTTTGTGACTGATGCAATAAGGAACAAAAAAAACTCATCAGAGTTTAAAGACAAGAAAGGTGGGGAGTAAGAATGATAACAAAACTGAAAACTGGAACTGAAACTTTCATAAGAGAAATTAAAAGAAGGCTTAAGACTGTGAAAAGAATTAGGAGGCCACATTCTAAAACAGGAGCTGGACAATTTTCAAATAAAAATTAAATATAAGTAACATCTGGAAGTTCTCAGAATGAACTGAACAATGGCATTAAGAAATAAAATCTTTGCTGGAATAGTAGCTCTTATTATGTATAATTCAGGCATGTTGGACTTGCAAGGACTAGTGGGATGAAAACATGAGGTCACCAACAACCTGACTGTCACGAACAAGAAGGTCTTGCAGGATATGAGTGGGACCTATGTCCAAACAAGAACTTACTCACAGAAGTGAGCTGTGGGAAATACCATCCTAGCCTAGAAGGAAATCAAAGACTTACGGTCCAAAGAGGTGTTCAGCTGTCTTTTAAGTAAGTAGAAGACATGGATCCCCAGACTTGTCATACTAGCTAAAATTCATTGAGGCTCAGAGGAAAGCCAGATTATTCCAGATAACAGCATATAAACACCCATTAGAATTGCATCCAGAAATACTTCCCGAGAAAGCCTCTGTGGTCTGCCTCTCAGTCTGTGAAGAACTTCAGCCATAGGAGAGCATAAATTATCCTACTCTCTCATTATACCATGTTGCCACTATGGAGATAGCCATCAATTTGACCCAACAGCTTTAAGGTGAATAAAAAAAGAAGAAACCCCAACAGAAATGGAAGTGGTTTTGTAGCTTTTCTAGATTTTGTGCTCTTCAAGCACGCACAAATGCTATTGATGACTTCTGAAATAAGTTGGCAACAGACTTGTTTTAAGCACTGAACTGTTGTTGGACTCTTAGATGTTAATCAGGAGTATGAAATTAAAAGAATGTGGAATTTACTGCTGAAAATCAGTTTTGCCTCAGATAGGAAAAGAAAAAATAGCTCCTGGTCAGTAGTGTAGGAGGTTGTTGCCATAAAGCTTAGAAATTCAATTCTACTATGTACAAGTGATCCTAATCTAGCTCATGACATTATGAATAATTAAGAAAGTGAAAGCTTTCTTTCATTAGAGAAAGGAAAATAGCAATACTGTAGCAATTAAGACAGGCATTGAAATTAAATACTGACATGCAGCGAAAAAAAAAAAAAACTGGCTAGAAAAAGGATTGTTGTGAGCTGGCCAAGGCACGCAATTTCAAATACCTATTGAGAGTTTTTCTCCAATGACAGAAAGCAAGAAAATAATTTTAAAGGTCTGAGGAAGCCCCCAGTAGACATAACCCCTGAGAAGCCTCCCTAGGAAACTGATAGTGAATGTTGGGCTATCAAGTGTGGAATAAATTCTGTGAATTTGGTGGGAATTATTAAACTAGGCATGCTAAAAGGCTAGAGAATAGGGAATCCAATACTCCATCACCTAATTTGGCAAAAATGGAGACAGTCACTGGGAAAGGTGCATTCATCCAAGAACTGAAAACTGGAAAATTATCAAGAAGACTCAATAGCCAAGTTAACACATGAGTTAATTATTTACTTGGATTTCACTATTTCTAATGATTGCCTAAAAAGTGCCAGAAACTGTGTTTTAGAAAGTAAGCTTGTGGAAAACCCACATTCTAAAAGGATCTTAGGTTTGCAGATGACAACACTTTTTAAAATTATATTCTGCTCCAGAGATCAAAACTCTTAACAGAGTTTTACATTCTATCTTCAGGCAAGGAAACATGAAAAATGGTTGAAACTTGCTTCAGGATGATATTACCTGCTGTTAAAGAAAGAATTCCTTGTTCCACTTAATTTTTTTCTGATAAGCAAAAAACAGTGTAAGAGAAAATACACTGCAAAACATGACAGAACAGATGTAGTAGATACTGATAAGAAAAGGATAGAAGAATGAACTTGAGGGGTTTCCTCTGAATTTATTTCAATTACTATTGAATATACAAAACTGAAGTGGCACAAGAAGTTTCATAGTCAGAAACAAGTTCTTAGAAGGAAAGGTACAAAGTACATTGCACTGTGTAAGACTAATAACAAAATGGAAGGATATGGTAAGCACATATGCCCCTAAGCAAGGAGACAGCATAACCAATCATGCCTAAAAGTTAATCTGCAGAAAAGGTTTTGTATTCATTGCCCATTGGTTTAGATACCAAAGAAAGTGTAGCTTTATTTGCCAGAGGGGAGATGGAACGCCAGTGGAAATGGAGCCAAAAGAAAGAGGAAAAATTGATACCACTGTTGCTGTAGCAGCACTGACTTTGTGGCAATCTATGTATATGCATTGAGTTGTATACTTCCTACTTTCAAAAGATTTATGGCTATTTTATCTCTGATTTAACCTGTTTCCTGTGTTGGTGGCTGGAATAGGAATTGAAGTACTTCCATGTAAACAGAGAATACTCCATGTGCACCCTTTCCAAGTAAACTGCTGTAAAAATCTCAGCTTAGAGTCCAAGCATATCTGAGTGGCCTCCTGAAACTGGAACAGTCAATAACTTGTGAGAGCTCTAGCAGTAGAGCAGATTGGTGGCCTGAGTTCCTGTTCAGCTCAGAAGCTGGCAATCAGTACTTTCTTGTAACTTAAAAACTCCAAAGATTTTCCAGTTTCTTTTCCAATAAGAACGAAATGCACTGAAAATAAAAGAGACCCGAGAGACTTACTACTGCTGTTATCATATTGTGTTGAAATTATTAGATTCAAACACAAGAAGAATCCCTTAACAAATCTGGAAAGCTGTATCTGAACTTTGGGCTGAGAGAACGTATATTAAGGTCAACCACTTCAAGTAAGACCAGGTCCTGTTGTGTTCCTCACCACACAACCCAGTTTCCATTGGAAGAAACGCCAGGTAGATGAGTCAGGAATGAGAGGGGATGTGGTCCAGTAGACCATACACTCTGAACAACCAAGAAATTAAATCAGTGGTGTTATTGTCGTGAAGCTCAGACTGTCCCATATTCCAGTAATACACAGAACATCCATCAGCCTTTATCACTCAACATTCCATATTTGGTGTTATATGATTACCACTGAAGGGCACATAAGACAGTTACTTTGGTAAATGGTTCATAGAAGCAGAGCAAGTGTAAGTCCCATCTTGTTTCATGACTTATAAGATAAGCTATCAGTGAAAGTCCAAAACAGACTCTTTTTATTTGGTAGAAGAAAATTATTTCTTACAATACTGTATCATAAAAATTATTCAGACTGCTTGAACTAGACAAAACTAATGTAATCTAATCTTGAACATGTTCACACTATTGTAGAGGAAAATTGGAGGAAAATGGTTGACTAAGTGAAGGGATATATATATGAAAAAAAGCCACATGGGAAACCTTTACAAAGAAGGGCTATAATTATTTAACTGTCTAAGAAAAAGCACAGGAAATAAAAGCAGAAATTCTCAATAGTTAATGTGATATGCATAAATTAAAACTGTCCATGTGTAGAGAATTACTTCGGCTGGACATACAAATTTTAATTTCCTCATAAGTAAAACTGGTAGAATCTTCAAATTTTGATTCCCCTATAATAAACTGATGTTTTATATTTTATTTGATTCTGAACCAAAATTGAGTAAAACAGTTTTCAAGTTTTCTGGTAAATTAAAACATTATGAAGTCTAAAAAAATTTCTAATTTTGAAATTTTATTCAAAAATATCTTTTTATCATTTTGCTATAACTTTTAGTTGACATATATTATGAAACAGACTATATTCTCTAGTTATCCATGGGAGCAGGGATCTGACCCAAATAATTATTTCTTATAATTTATAGTTTATATTTTCAAGTAATATAAAAAGATTGAAAAGAAAGCATCCATAAAATCAAAAATTAGATTTTGCCTCAATAATGACATTATGTATATTTTTGAAATATTAAGTTCTGCAACAGAACTTTTTCCCATAGAAATTTCTACTGAACTGAATTTCTCTTTTTAAACATTTAAAATACTCTCTTTATTTAGTGCTTTTTAAAAAACTGTAGAAAAAATACTTTTCTCTACCAAGCTGATAACACAGTACTGAAAACTTCAATAGGAATGTCACTGAAGTCCAAGCCAGTCCTCAGGGACTCAGAGAAAGGGGCTCCATTAGAAAGTATGAACAGGTAGCAAATGCTAAAAAATTAAAAGATATTTAGACTGAAGTAAAAGTTTTGAGTTGACAAAGGAACAACAGACTGCTTGAAATCATGTCATCTTTAATTTAGTAACTTATTTAATTTGTTGTAGTCCTATTTGAAGTATCAACATTTCCAGTACAAGAACTTGATTGGCAGAGGTGTTGTGTGACTTGTGATAAACCTCAGTAAAAATTTTGTCCTTATCTGAGGTATTCCAAGATCTGAAGGAGTTTCCCCCATCTGAAAACATCCAGGCTTTAGGAACATCATCACATGCCTATTATCCTCTAATGTCACAGCAAGTCCAAACTTCAGGAAGACAGATGGCAGAATTCTGGCCTTGGCCTCACCTCATTTTATATATCTCAGTTTCTGATCTGAAAGAAGCTCTAAGCCATGGGAAATACTACTCACATAACTGAGTAAAAAGGATATTATGATTTTCAAAAGTAAAAAGTACATGACAAAAGGTAGTTCATAAAAGACTTCAGGACCACACCACATCATTATAGGCAGAATTATCTACTTAAGACAATAGTGTTTGAAATCTGACACTTGTATGAGTTGCACAGCTATTGCACATTTTTTCACCTTACCATTTTGTATTCTTTCCAGCTTTTCTGAAAATCCACACTCCCATCTTCTCGATGCTGTATAACTGTCCATCCTCCTCCAACAATTTCCATATTGCAAAAGACCTATGCAGTAAATAAATTTTAAAAAATTGAAAACCCAAAAAAAACAATAAAGCAAGGATTGGAATCCTGTCACCTTAGAGGAGGAAAAACTATTTGTGAATAACAGAGTTAAAGAAGTGTGTTTTCCTATGGATTCATGCCCTATGCCCTCACTCACTTGATCACAACTGGTGCTCTCTCTGTGTTTAGTGTAATTCTCCCAGTAACCTTTTCTGTCAGCACATTATCCAAGAACATCTCCCCATCATTGCCCTCTACATCCTCAGCTTTGCCCTTCACATTCCCTCCATACTCTTTTTCTATTTTCTCTGCAGTGCTCCTGAAACCACTCCCTTCATCTTAACAAACGAATAATTCTTTTGGTGATAATAAAGTTTTCTATAGCTTCTAGAGAGTTTTGTTCGGTCCAAGAATATTCAGAATTCTTGCAGAAAACACTCATCCAAGGAGTATAAAATGTAACACAGATGAGGTTATTCTGTTTTGCTTTGAATTGTAATATTACCTTGTGTGTTCCAGGCGGTGTCCCAAAACAGGAACTGTTGATCTCAGACTAAGCTGCCTTACAACTGACAGAGAATATAGACAGAAATAGGCTCAAGAACAGAGGGCTGTGAGACAATTTCCAAAGTTAAGATCTATACTCAACATGTAAGATCACACCCTGCCACCAATGATTAATTAAATTATAACTCCGATAAAAAAAGATTCTAAGGATAATGTATCAATTTGACTATTTTGAGGAACCTTGATGTTAGAATATTGCATCAACTGGAATCTGTTAAGAATCTTAAATAATCCACATAATAATAAAAACAGATATTTAAATGTCATTTTTTTTACATTACCCTTTCAAAAATATAGAGAATAAATTATGAAAAAATGAAAATACGGCTTATGGCTTTGCTTTTCTCAGTATGTGGCAAGTAATAATATCTTTTTTCCTTCTTTTTTAGGATACTTGATTATAAGATCTGACTAAGTTTCTCAGTGTTATTCCTTCATGCAAATTTTCCTGATTTCATTTCCATGTACTCATCTGTGCTATACTGACACTGCAAATACCCCAAATTTCATTTGTGTGTTCTCTTAAATAGCTGTATCCCTCTTTTTAAATAAGATGTCAGTATGTAAGAGGGTTGAAGAGGTGTCACCCATCAGCTTAGCTTCTGGCATTCACATCAACAAGAGTAAATCCGTTCAGCACTGATTGGTAATTTAAAGCTTTAGAGTTGCTTTGAGAAATTGGAGGTTACTGTCCAACTCAGTTAAATATCACTTTGTCCTGCACTTGACTACAGAACCATATTCTACCTTCAGGAAAAGCCATTCCAAATTTTTCCTACTCATAAGCACTGTCATAGTAACACTATGCAAGTGTTTTTGTTTTAATTTGCACCAGGCATGCCAAGTGAAGTCGTTGTGAAGGTACAGGAAGGAAACAGAATACTGAACAGTGCAAACATATGAACATGATTTAGGGTAACCACAAGAAAACCCACAATTTTATAGACAAACATTTTGGGCCTATTCTTTCTTCAGGGTAGACACTATGAGTCAAAACATTTATCTACAGGATTTAATTTCTTTAGTCTGATTTACAGTGAGAATTTCTAAATGATGGATTTACTTTCTTTATAAGTCTTTTCAAGCTCCCATGAATCCACTGCCAATTTTTAAAAGCCTTAAATACTCAATTGTGTTAAGATTACTCATTTTAAAGATGCACACAAATTATGTGGTTTTCATGCTGAAATATAATAAAATATCTATAAAAAAACTTTGAAGTTTTCTGAATATGTCAGTTTGAAAGAGAAAACTGCACAGTGAAAGAAAGGTTTGCCAGCAGAACATTTTTCACTAGTCACCATTGTGTGGTCTGGCACTTTCCACAGTGGTAGACATAAACACCTGCTGTATTAACAGGAGTTCCAGGCTGATTATAGATGTTCACTGTGCATAGCTCTTGCCTTGTCTGTCCCAGACGAGGTCAAGGCACTGAGCCATTAAACACCATTTAACATATTCTGATATTTAACCCTCTCCTAGTAAAGAAAAGGATGAAGAAAAGTGACTTCAAATTTGCATGAATATCTAAATTCTGAGTTTATAATTAATAAAATAACCTGATTTAGATTAAAAGGCCATCCAAAATATTGCCCTCCTGCCTTTTCTTAAATGCATGAGTAAAAATTCTCAAACTCCTAAAAGGTAAATATGGGATTGCTTCTATTTATTTTAGCTTTATGGACTAAATTATTAAAAAAATCATAATAAACATTTAGAGATAAGCTCAGTTTTAAAGTAGAAGAGGTAGGCAAGCAAATTCTAAAATATGAAAACACTGCACAGACTCAGAAAACAGTAAAGAGAAGGCAGGGAATTATCACAAAAGTAACTGCACACTAAGGCATCACAAGTCTACATTGTTGGCATGGAGCAAAAAGCTCAAGACCAGCCTTTTGAGATTCAAGGAATGTATTTCTGTTATGCAAAACCTGAGCCTGATGGCAACCATGTCAGGATAACAATTTTCACTGTATAGGGGGCTAGCATACTTTTAATGGGTTAAAATTCTGGTAGATATGCTCAGAGAGACCATTGACACCAATCTGGTAGGAAGTCTAGAAGCAAAAAGTAGAGGGGAAGGAGTGAAGTTTGCATTCATGGCAAGAGTGACTGTTGCTTTTGCAGAGCCATAAAGACCCAGATATATAGAGCCCACAGGCAATCGATAATATTTTCAGTGCACTGCACCCAGTAGCTGGTAAAAGTCATGCATGTGAGGGCATTAGAGGAGACAGTGAGAGAGTCAATACATTGGTCCAAGGGGAGATATGGAGGTTCTGTGTACAGTCAGAGCATCACCCTGCCCTACTTCTGCTCCTGAAGGAGACATGGTTCCCTCAACTCCAGAATGGTGACAACCTCACTCCCAGTGATCCTGTGCTCATCAGAAGCCTCTGCTTCCCCTGTAGCTGACCCCACCTTTGCAGAAGACTGAGAGGACTCATCTTGCCTTTGCTTTCACTATTGCCCAGGGACAATCATTTGTCTACATTATCAGGCATTGCACATACACAACTCAAGGAAAACCAGTTAATTAGCTTAATATTTGAGGTCATTTTCTCTTTATATATAAAAGATATAGAATATTATTAAGATTCTTTTAAACAAAAATTAATTGCTAATTTTTGATGCAAGGCTGGAAGACTAATGAACCAAATTAATGAACTGTTGAAGCTAGGAACAAAATTTATAGTCTAAATTTGTAATCATAGTAAATGGTAGAGAGCTGTAAGTATTAAGGATAATTTTCTATGAATATATGAATGTAAAATCAACAAAACACTAGAAGTGACAGTAACATTTTCATATATGACAAAGGTATTTTCTGTTGAATATCAGAATTCTAGTTATTCCTTAGGAAATATAAAATGAAATCAAGTTGTATTTTCGTGACCTGATGTATAAAATTACTATGAATGAGATAGTTGCCAGTGGCTGTGAGTATTACACAAGGTAACAATACATTAGGCCTCCTAAGACATGTCAGCATTGTGCATTACATTGTGGTAATCCAGATAACTAAACTGGCTTTAAAGAAGCAAGTATGTCGCCATGGAGTACCTTTTAGGATATTAGAGCAATCTAACTGTGTCTGCATGGTGCTACCTCTGGGCTAATTAGTCCTGGCACAGTGCTGAGTTGAAGGATTTTGAAGCTATCTCAGCTGGAGTTAGTTCAGCTATCTGCACAGCACTGCCTTGAAGAATGTTAAAATGACCTTAATGTCTGAAAAAAACCATCTGTTAAAGCAATCACATTTCTCACTCAACTAACATGAACATGCCTGAGAGCAGCTCTTGCTGTGTTATCACTAGGGCAAGGCAGAAACAGGTGGTAGCAGAAATGCCCTCAACACACAGGCACACATTTACTTGCTAAAACAGGAACCATCCAGGAAAACACAATGCAATTATATCAGCTGAGTTATGTTATCTGTGTTGGTCAATAGCAGTGTATACAACAGGGATATAGCGGAAACACAGGGTGGCTTCCATTGTGTCACTTGTAGTAGCAGTGAAGTGGGTTTATGGTAAATTTATCAGTGTCACAGTGTTCTCAGGTAACCACTGCTTTTAATTGCAATCCAGCTTCTGGGCATGGTTTATGAACTTCGGTAAGAATAAGAAAAGCCACTGTCAACTGGGATATATGATTTGGACATAGATGTTAACTCTCTTTCCTGAGTGGAAAAGCTTCTACAGAACTGCTTTTACTGTTCTTGTCCTGCTCAGTAATGCTTAAAGAGATCCCTGTATTTTATGTCATGTCAATTACTTTTCCATTCATATTGACCAGAATTACACTGATCTTGGCCCACAGAACTCTCTCACCTTCCCTGGTAAACTATAACATCTTGACATTTACAGGTTCCCAAAGGCATCTAATAATACCAAATTCAGTTCAGAAATAAGTTCTACATATCTTATTATGATAGTAAGCTTACTATAAACAATAACATTGGTAATATTTGTTACAGTCTTTTTTCTGTTTGCAGGGTCACCACTTTACTAAAGTAAGAATAAATTCACTGGGCATAAGTGGTTCCCTCCCTTCTGTTTGGCCCACTTTATGGACACCACTCCTGGGTAATCAGCCCTTAGCCTTGGTGGCTGCGTCCAATTGTGCCCTGTCAGAGGGACAGCCAGCATTACTCCATGGATAAATTAGGCTTAGGATATCGTCTCATGTCCCTAGCTTCAAATGACTCAGGTACCTTAGCAACAAAAGCCTTGCGAAAGAACTAGTCTCCACTGCAGACTGATGTTTCATTTTCACTGAAAAAACCCTCCCAAGGCTCTGTTTTGAGAAGGATGGGATTATAAATGCTTCTTCATTTCAAACCGTGCTAATACTGGGCATGCTGTGTTCTTTACAGACAAAACCAGTCTTCCATGTTCCCTACAATACAAGCAGGACTTTTGTAAATCCTTATCTTTAAAAACTACTTATTCTGCTATTTCTTTCCCTGTGCTACCAGATAATCCCCCCTCATCAGCTTCCCTATTATCGCACATCACACATTCTCTTTTAAATTTTATTGCAGATTTATTTGCAGCCATAGTCCCATTCAACTGAGCTTGCCAAGTGGGAGGAAGTGAGTCAACTATTGAGTATATGTTGGAACTTAGGAAGAATTTTCTGTCAGCAGGAAAGAAGAATGTCTGGAATAATACAGTTAATAATTTTCTCAGTATATTGTATTTTTTTTAAGACTGAATATAACCCAAGTTATTTATACCAGTACAATATTTTGAGAATTTCAATAAAGGCTCCAAATACTCTTTTAAGTCCAGATCAACCTCATACTAACAAACAAGAAAATAAACAAAGTCTTTACCTTTTTAGGATCTGACACATTGTTAATATAAATAGTGTAGACCCCACTTTTGTTAAAACCAGATTGGTATACATCTGCACAGTCTCTGAAAGGCTTTTCTTCTTCCTTTTTTGCACTCTTTAATAAAACTGCAAAACATAAAACATAATAATATGTTACAACAACAGTCTTAAGCATTTCTGTATCTAGAAAGTCCACTTTAGCACACTGTATCTCTTTTATACACAGCAATCATTGTACTGTGGTCCTTCAACAGTTTGTGCCTTTTTGTCAATTGTAATGAAGAACTAGCATGAAACTTTCAGTAGTAGAGTAGGCACCAGAAGAAGTAAGTCATGATGCAAATAGCTGAACAGAGCATCCTGTCAGAGTGCGCGTTCTTTCTGAGTGCAAAGGTCTGTGCCCCTGCATGTGTTGCCTCTGACTCAAGCTGTATCTGGAAGGTTTTCAAAGAATGCCGCAGAGGTGGCACATGGAGGTGGAAAACTTGATCAGTGTTGTGATCTGACACAGATGCTCACATGAGAAAGCAATAGAGACCCCGGAAGAAGAGAGCTTGTGCCCTTCACTAAGTAATGCCTTTTGAGCAGCACAGGAGCTTGGGGCAAAACAGCAGCTACTCCCTTACATTTATTTTTTACAAGAGAATAATTTATTTTTTTTTTTTTTATCTACATACATAAAAGTTGCTAGATATAGTGGAAAAAAGAAAAATCAGTGCTACTGAACTCAGGTGCTTGGAGTCAAGTTTTATAGAATTCATTTCTGGCTCAGCATGGGGAAACAGTTAATGGTAGAAGACCAGAAGAGCTTGACCCTGTATATTGCAGGCAGATGACATGCATGAATCTGGGGTGAGAAACCAGGAATGTAAAATCTTGAGGATCCCAGTCCTGAACACCCAGGAGATTCCCTGCAGAAGGAGTAAAATCTGAGATTGTTCCTTCACTTTCACAAACAAAAATAGCATGACCCCACACAATGCTGAAGGATATGATTTCATTCCAAACACATACTTTAAGCACATCAGTATTCCCATGGAAGTTCATCAGTCTACTCATATTCTTAAAGCTAAACATGTCCTTAAGCACTGTGCAGGGTCCGGGCCAGCACTTCATTAATCCTTACAATAAGGAAACAATATTTAAGTTCTCCAGATGCACTCATCGTCTGGTGACAGACACATCTTTTTCATTTTTGGCTTGAAAGTGTGAGTTGTAGGTAAAAAAGGGACTATGTCTTGTTCACTCTCAGTGAAGTGGCTGTGCTGCAAAACTGATGTTTAATGACACTGATGTGCAACAAAGCAATGGCCCTGCACAGCATATGGGACTATCCAGGCCACATATGGTGTGCAATAATGCAAAGGATTTGCAGTTTGATAAACTATCTTCTTTTTGTATATCTCAAAGTAGTATTTTAGAATGGCAAATTCCTGTCAGATCTATTGAAATTAATATAATTTCATAGATGGGGAAACTGAGGAAAAGAAAGGTTAAATGCTCAGTCATTCTATGAAAAGGTGAAAATAGAAAAAAAGTGAGATATCCAATCCTGACTGTAAGACTATATTACTCTCTAAATAAGTATTTCACATACAAATCATATTATTCTTTCCCTTTTATGTGTTTTACATTGTTCTTTTAAAATTTTATTTTAACAAATGAAAATCCTTTACTTCTCCCTTTTCATGTATTTGTTGCATATTTATTACTTTTATTCAAGACCATCAAGGAAAATAAAGCCTGGTTTATATATTTGCTTATGGACTTCATTTGGAAAATCAATTGCTTTGAAACTTGGCCATATTTTGAAAAGGTAGAACTGGCAATTCAGTAGATGACATGCTTGTCTCTGAGAAGTCAGGGACTGAGGTCCTCAGAAGGATCAGCATCAACAATACACTCTCAAAGGTGTCATTTTTTAGATAAGACATAGAACTGAGGTCTTTGGGATTTGTGTTAATTATAGACTTCATAGTACTTTCTGAAAGCAGATGGTGTTAGTACCAGTGGACAAAGTCCAGCTTGAATAATTACTTGGGGCTGGAGCCAGAGCCTAGAGGAGTTAAAGCAAAGCTCCTCATTGATTTCAGAGAGCTTTAGAATAGATCCACTCTTCCTGGCCTGAATTTCTCTAATGCTGTTGTTTCAACTGCAGACGTCAGTTTCTCATGTCTAAAGAATATATTTAGTTGTGCAGAGGCAGCGTTCATTTCCTTCAGTCTTAAAGTACTTATATTTTATTAACTGTATGTAGAGAGATTATCTTACCTCTATTTAACCGTTATGCACACATTGAAAACCAGTTGGAAATAACTACTTAAGAGTCAATCAAGGAAACTTGAATTTTGCTCCTTTTTAACTGAAAGTTAGACAAAAGGAATCATGAGTATATTCTAAAGTTCATATTATTAAAATTTTAAACAAGGTAAGATTTTAACATCAGAGTAAATCGCTTTGAAAATAATTTCCTAAAGAGATGGATCTCTAGGAAGCATCCTTAGAAATAATTTATTTCCTCATGCTTAACGACTAAAAAACCCATAATAAAAGTGATGTTTGTGTGAGAGAAGAAGGTGAAAGGGACAAATAAATGTCTTATATATGGCCAGTTCTTTCCATCCTTCCTCTTTGTATCAGACATCTGAAGTAGCAGAGATCACAGACAGCAGACATGTAATTTCCTAAAATCTAAGCAACCCAATACCCATTGTTTTAGCACTGGGGGTTTTATTCAGGGAACCACTCTACCCAGGAGAAGACAGATTTCCTTGGATGCCTTTCATCCCTCTCTAAAGAGCTGGTGCTCCCCCTGGAAAAAAGACCAGCTCCTTTGCAAGGACCTGCACTATTACAGATTGAAACACATTATATTAAGCATGACGAGCACAAAGTTTAGTTTTTCTTACTACATCACACTGTAGTTTGCAAGAACAGCCCAAAGTTATCAGATAATTAATACTCAGGAATGTTTCTGGTAATGTTCTTTAAGGATAAAATATGTTTTCTCTAAGGTTTGCTGTTGTTTTTCTAACTTAATATTCCATACAATTTCCAAACCACTTCTACCTACTATAGCCTCAGACTGTTTTTTCTACAACATTACATAGAACTTGAATCCTTTTTACATGAAGTGAAGTCCCTGAATGATGTATTGGCTCACATATGGTAAACGTGTAAGTAAATTTCTAAAAAAAGTGAGAAAGTTCAAATAAAGTAGTTCTAAACCAAAATATGTAGCCATTACATTTCTTTGTCAGCTTCAAGATCTTAATAGACTTTACACAAATTTCTCATGTTAGTTTAGCTGCCTTCAAATACAATCTTTATACCAGAGTTTTATGTACCTAAAGAAAAATAAGTATGTCAAGCAAAATAAAATTATCAATTTTCAAACCAGTATGCTTAGCCAAAATTTGGAACCCTTGAGGGCTTTTTAATTGCCTTTTCTGGATGAATAAAATGGTGATGAAGTCATGCTCTTTTGAAGCAATGATGCCTTTGTGGAAATTCCTGTTTTCCTAAAGAGGAGGAGCATTAACAAGAAAAATAATTCTTTTCGTTGCATTCCCAAAAGTCTTCTGGTTAATTGTTAGTCAAATTGCCACTTGCTGCTTGGGCTACTTTACCTGTATTACCCTAGTTGTCCTGAACTGTTTCTTTCAGTTGTCAGTCTTTCAGCTGTTTCTTTTCCTCAATGCCCTTGGTGATGACTGAAGTCTAGGCAACACAGCAAGTACCAACCACAACTACTCAGGCCCCGTGGATGAACAGGAGGCCAAATCAAGGAGATCTCTGCTAACCCATAGGCTGTGAATTGCCAGGGCTGAGCACCGTTTTGCTGCACCTGCTTACAGGGCATTAACTTCCAGTAGAAAGCCTGGGTCAGCACATGAGGTTGCAGCCTCTTAGAAAGGCTTACCTCTGCTTGAAAGTGAAAGACCTCAGATATATACGGGTGTTTGCCTAATCAAGGGCCAGGGAAATTTGTCTGATTTTTAGCTACATGTGCCTCACTGTAGGGTCAGACTATATCTGCTCTCAGTTGTAAAATGAAGTCAATAATAAATTAGTTTACTAGTTCCTAACATCTATCACAAATGAGGGATGTTTGCTTTTCTGCCCAGTTAAAAAAAAATACAAACTGATTGCTAAGAATAAATGGCTTCTGAAATATTTAGTAATCTAATGTTCTGCTCTACAAATATGAAATTTAAAACATACAATGTCTATCTTTTTTCCTAGCTGTATGAAAATTATCTAATCTCATCTCAACTAGGAAAAAAATTAAAATATACTTGATTTTTTTAAATTGAGATTTCTGGTTGTTTTTCAGAAAATTAACTGGCTATCTTGTTGCTTTTCAAGTCTCCATCAGATATCTGGTGAATGAATAGCACAGTTTGTCTGTAAGCAATAAAGAATATTAAACCATAGTTCATTATGTTGGCTGAATCAATAAAATCACATTCATATTTACTAAATTATTTGAGATCTGAACTGCCACGTTTGTGAATTCAGCTGAGACTGAGCTAATCACCAGAGACTTATGTCCTTTAGCGATACTGCCAGCAAATGAAAGGCAGCTGTTAGTTTTTCTGCATGATAGTGACTTATATGGAGAGATATGCAGAGATTTCTTTAGTCTCTTATTGAATTATTATGTTTTCTTTGTTTTAATGTTTATTTATATAAACATTATTTTCTTATAGAATTTAATAATCACTATACATACCAAAAGGCACTTAAAAATTCTCCAGGCTTTTGAAACAGGAAAGGAAAAGTCTTTCTCCATATCTTACTGACAAGTATAATTGAACAAAATTTTAGCTGCTCTATCAAAAACATCTGAGGCAAAAATTTATGTCCCCAGTTGAACAACATCTAAAAAATCAAAAAAGAGAACATTATAAATGGATGGTTTTTACCTACAGCTCTAACATTCCAGGACAGGGTCATTCAAGGACTACCAAATGGCAGTTTCTGTCTAGATCCAGACTGCAATAAATTTTGCCTTGATCTTGTCATGGTTCCAGACACATAGTGGGGAATCCTACATTTCTGTAGGAGGCCCTGTGTCTCTGACCTCTTTCCCAGACATTTGGGTGCAGCTGCTGTGCACCAACAAAGTTCCAGTTATGATGGCAAATAGCGCCTAGCTCTTGAAGAATCAAATCCATAACAGTTTGCGAATGTTATCAAAAGGATGTGAAATAGCCCCACTGAAGAGTCCTGGAACATTGCCTACACACGCATGTATGTTCTCAGATTTAGCAACAGGTAGCACAAACAGATCTGACAGATTAAGGGTGAAGATTATTTTTATTTTGAGGAGGAAAAATATGCAGCCTCACAGTTTTTGCTGACTTACAGCCAGAGGTATACTCTGTGTTTTCAGGGTCCTAGTCTTGCATGTACCAGTCTCCACTTGAGAACAAACATTAAACTGCAACCTAACAGCTGATTGTGACATCTAACCCTTCCCTCCAATAAGACAACCCTGTGGCAACACCATCGTGCTGCAAATGTTACACAAATAACAGGCAAAGGCACAAACATGAAAGTTGATTTCTAGTCAGATATACTTTTCAGATAACTACAGTGAAGTTTACAAACTGAAATGATAGCTGTGTAAGAGCACATTTGGGTTCCTTTCAAAAAGGACTTGAAAGCACATTTTTTGGATTCTATTTGCTGGATCAAGCAAATATTACATACTATCTGTTTTCCCTTTCTAAAATGTGTTTCTGGATTAGTAAAGCTACAACCATCACTCAATCATGTTTATAGATTATAAATTTGCAGATTTTAGTTTACAAAACTGTATTGTCAAGGCTCCCATTATTCCCAAATAAAGTTATGAGAGTAGCTATACCAGGTTACATTGCCTGTCTAGCCTCACCAGTGTCCCACCTCCAGCATCTGGGCCCTAGAAGTCATGGGGTTCCTTATAGGACTGAATCTTTCAACATGTTCTGTCTTTTTTTCCTTCTTACACTCCCATAATTACTTACTTTTTCCTTATTTTCCTTTCCTTTAGACCTTTCCCTTCTCAGGAGGGCTCTAGGATTTTGCAAGAGCTTGGCTAACACCTTGCCCAAAAAAGAGTCTTCAACAGGAACAGATGTCCAAGACAGATGACTGGAGAACAGCATAAATGCAACAAAGCATATCCAGGAATTTACAACATAAGCGCTTCCTCTGCCAGATGTAATATCTGCATATTTACTGTGCTTTGAAGGAACTTTCTTCCATTAATATCTCCAGTTGCATTTTTGAAGCCACATTAATTTTAATCAGTCAGTGCCCCATACCAAGGAACTCCATACACATTCCGTGTGAAGGACAATCTCCTATTCTTAGCTTTTAACCAGAGTGTTTCAGCTGGTGGCCCTTCATTAGTTTCTACTGCTTTCTCCTTCTGTTATCATTTAAACTGCCTAAAGTATCCCTCATATGCTTAATTAATGCTATATCACATATTCAGTCATGTTTGTAGCTTTTGTTTTCGTTTGGTTTTGGGTGTGTGTGTGCGCAGTGTGGGTTCAGACACTTTATACAGTATTTGAGCACCCCATGAATTATTGCTACAATTTTGTTTCTGGTTTCCTGCCCTGTTCTGTTGTAACAATTTATAAAACACTATTTCTATTTTGACCATTAATAGGCAAGAGGCCGCTCCTGTGTCTTTCACTTAAGATTTCCTTGGAAGTCTACCTCGAACTTACATGGGTATTTTAGAAGATAGGAGAAAATAAAACTCTAGAATTCCTTCCTCAGGCACATTCATTTGCTCAATGATTAGGATGGAAAGTGGAGAATGATGGCCTTCATTTAGCTGTTCAGACATTATGACAGGATAAATGTGTGTGTATAGATATATATTTGTATACACACACTCATGCACGCTTTTTAAGTCTAAGCGAGGACTTAGTCATAACCCCAAACACAGTGCAATGACAGAGTGTCACTTACAGGAGTGGTGCTGCTCTTGCTGTATCTGTTGGCTGCAGACTGGTTCCATAGCCACAGAATGAATCAACTAATAGGAGATATGGCAGAAAGTGTTTTGGTTTGATGTAGGCGAGGAGTGGAGAGGCAGGCTTGGGGATTTTGTTTGGTAGTGTGGTTGTTTTGTTTCCTTGTTTCTTATACAAGTTTTCTATTCCACTGGAGCAGCTCAATGATGTTGATTCACCCTGTGGCCCAACAACCACTGAACTGGATGGAGAAGTGGAAAGATAGTGTTTCCAAGGAGCAATTACAAAAGGAAATATAGTCCTTTTGCCCTCAAACTCTGGCCCTTAATGGCTACTCACTGCATGTAGAAGGCCCAAACAGATGTGCAAACCTCACTTAAGTATGGTCCAGCATAACTACGAGCCACGCTGAAAACCTAGTAAAATTAGTAGGGCTACAATGGATTCTACCCAGCCTGTGACTTAGTCCAGTATCAGATTTGTTAGGAACACTAAGGTTCGTTACATGCAAGAATTTCAGATCAATATTTTTAATGTGAGAAGGAAAGAAAAAAGTTGCAGCCAATTAGATGTCTCACATAAACATTTATAGAAATGTTTTAGCAGCTAATGAACATTACTTTGCCCTCCCACACCCCTTCCAAGAGTCTGCAGTAAGAAAGGCAAACAATTGCATAGCAAGAGCACTCAAGCTATCCAACTACTTTTAAAATAAATCATTTAATGCAGAATTTCCCTCCTGTAGTGCTGCAGGAATTAACTTGGTCTTGGAAAATGACATTAGCATAGTAAGCTTTCACCCTCTCTGGGGCATAATTATTTAATACCTAATAAATTATCATCAGTTATCAAGCTTGTTTCCCAATAAATCCAGCCTTAGTGACTGGCAAGAACAATAATACTTCAAATCACTGTGCATTTGAAAGACATCACTTAGGAATACCATAAAGTGGTCCTCATTAGTGAGCTGAAATAGAATGCCTTATGGCCCATTTACAAAGAGATAAAGACAGTTAATTATCCAGCTGCAATATAGTTCCTTAAGAGTTTCTGCTTGAGACAGCAATTTTGTGAATAACTACCCATTCACTGAGAGGGGAACTAAAGAAGTTTTTCACAAACTGCTACAAGGAGATTAAGTTGCTGGCTTTGTTTAATATTTCTAGTGCCCATATTTCTTTAAATGACTTATATTTTTCCACACAGACACCCTAATGTGCATTTAAAGTTTTTCAGCTGAAGAATGGTATGCATACGAAGAAATTTTTCACTAACAAGCCATTTGGGTGACACCAAGAGTGTTGTTAGTAGGTGCTGATATTCTCTGTAATATCTTTGGTGTGAGAGAATAATACTAGTTTTAAAAAGCAGAGTAAAGAGGGATTTGGCACCGACCTATATTGTAGGAAATGGGATGGGTAACTGATTTAAATACCAACAATCAAAATTTAAATGTAAAAATATATATTTAAAATAATCCTTTTTTTCTTCCCAGTATGAAGAAATATTGACCTCCTGCTGTGATCATCAGGTTAATAGGGATAAAATATCAGAATACCCAAGTTTTGTTTTGAAGAATTTTAATATTTTTCCACTGATATAAATTTCAGATGTTACACATTTAAATTGACTTATTTCAGTACTGAAAATCTATTATCTATTAAGCTACAACCTAGCTTGATACAACCTAATATATTTTGTTGCACTTTATTTTAAAATATAACTTTAAAATTAAGGTACTTGCCTACATGTAGTATAAAAGTACCTTTATTTTTAAATCATGATGATCTGGAATTAACATTGTTATTTTTTTAGTTTTAGAAAAAAAAACATATTAAATTTATCTGTTCCAACATATATATTGATCATATAAATATCAGCACTAATAGCATCAACATTTAATGCAAAATATGGAGAAAAAGTGTACTTGCAGATGTAAATCACCTCACTGTAAAACAACTCACTTGACAAAAGTTACAGTTTTGACTCTAAAGGAAGTCCTGATGAGAACTCTAAAACTACACTGAAAATGTTGGGTGAGTCAGATAAGACTAAACCCAAAAAACCCTCTTACTTGAGCTTTCTGAGTACCTCTGGAAAACATATATAAATACAGACAATATCCAAGGGAACCAAGAAATCTATAACACCTAAACAAACGAACAAAATAACACCAAAACAACTAAAATCCCAAATAAACAAGAAAAATCGAACAAGAAACGTTCAGTAAAGCTGGTGCTGCTGTATATGTTGAACTGAACACCTACACAGCTGTGCAAGGTCTGCCTGGTCTCTGACTGCAGCTCTGCAGCACTTTCTGTTTCAGAGGGTCCATTTGCTGCACTAAGGATAAGGGGACCACACTTACCTGACACTGAGTGTAAAATAAAAATTCAGTTTTTCCCCAGCTTTCAAAATATGAATAAGAGCAGATCACATAGTAGAAGATATCTTTATAATATTGAGCTTTGTGAATTGTGGGAGGATGTTTTCTGATAGTGATTTTCTGATTTCTCTTTAAACTAAAGGTATTTTTGTTATTGCTTTAGGATATCTTAATAAAAATGAAACCCCAAGCTCATAAAATCTCTAAAGCAGGAGGTAGTAGAGAGAAACTGATGTTTTCTGTTTTCTTGAACACATACTACCAATTGTAGCTGTCTGCTTTGACATCTTTGGGGATCAAAATAGGACTTCATGACAGAAAATAATGTGTGGAACACCAGATGGTTTCAGTGCATCAGATGGAGTTTTATTCCAAGCTCTGGTGTCACTCTGTCAAGTCTGGGGTTTTTTTGATTCATTCTTAATTAAGAAAAAATTAAAAAATAATTAATAGATGAAAAGCATCATGCTTTGTTATTACATTGAATTATGTTATTTTGATAATAAAACTACTGTTTATTTCTTGTATAAGAAAAAAATAAAAGTCACTTCAGTCTTGCAATCTTTTCTTAGAACCATATTTCAAGTACAATCCTGATCAACATCAAACCTACATTTTTCAACCAAAGTTGGTCAGAAACTTCCGTACATTTAACAAAATCTTTGTTTGAATCTATGATTCAGAAGAAAAATAAGGAACTGACTGATAAGATGTACTCTAGGTTTCTGCCTCACCAGTTATGTCTCATCAAGGTGAATAAACCCTCAATAATGTCAAGGATGAGGTACAAAGAGGAGGCATGTGCTTAAGGAATGAAAAAATACTGTTAGGGAAATGGTATCAGAGTAAACATCAAAATATGTCACCTCAAAATATGTCTCAGATGAGTACCAATATTATTCTTTCCATGCACAGAAGAAAAATTATCAAGGCTTGTATCATAAAAACTTGTTCTTCTACACTGCTTTCTGAAATCAATTGGATTTAAACATACTTATTACTGTATTCTAATATATGGCTAAATGAATAAAATGTAGAAAATTTGACTTGTTGGACACAGTCCAAATATTAAGATTTAAAACTACTCTTCAATTTTTCTGTGCCGTATTCCCAATGGGATTTTTTCCTTGCAATTGTTATTTTTGTTTTGTTTTGTTTTTTAAATACTAGCTTGTATTATAAAACATGTCTTTGAAGTCTGCCTAATGAAGTAGGCCAGCCTCACTGCTGGGGTAATTCTACTTCTGTCAATGGAGTTTCCCCTGCGCCTGTAACCTTAGGTCATTTCTTTGAAGTTCTCTTTCTATTCTCACTCTTTTTGCTTCTGCATAAATTTTAATGTCAAAAACATTTCAGCCTAAGAAATGGAATAGGCTACTTGCTGTCTAATTTTTTTGTGAATAAACTAATTCCTACACCTTTTAAAAGCATGAATTCCACTCAAATAAACTTTTAGGTGCATTTATTTTTCCTACCCATAAACCAGGATATTTTTACCTTTTCTGAAATGCCAGATCCACTAATCATGTTATTTACTTCATGAACTCAATAGGCACTTCGGGGTGGGGGAGTGGGGGAAGGAATTCCTAGCATGTATGTGTATTATTTTGAGAATTAAACTTAGCTTCTTGTCAGCATTCAAGGGGAAGATAATGCTTCACTTCTCTTTTACTAGAAGGTCACAAAACCAGGCATTCATGACAAAACTTTCTCTACTGTTCCATTAGTTTTCTGAAATATGAAAGCTAAGACCAAACATTCTAACAAGGTATATTGTTACACAGACTGGCAGACAACAACAACAACAACAAGAAACCCAAAAAACAGGAAGAGGAAAATAAGTTTATGGTTAGATATACTTTCCCATTGAATTTTACATTCCCATATGCTGTGGGTAGGAGTACTTGGGCAGTTATGACAAGTTATGTAAATTAATGTTAACACAATTGAAACTCAATCCATTTTCTTATAGTGGAAAAAAAAGACAATGTATTTGAAAATATATGTGACTTTTGACTGGGCACCTTTTGTGACATTTGGCTTGAAACATAATTTCTGACTGAATAAATATACTTTCTGAACTACTTGGTTTGGACTCACATACACACCTTTGATGATATTATCTATTACTTATCATAATTTGTGCCTTGTTCTGTGGTTGAGGGTTGTTTTGACTCATATTTGTGAGTCTCTCTACTTAGCACTACATATCATTTTCATAAGTAATTTTTCTGATGTGGAAGCTTAAAAAGTCCATCACTAAACTATTTACTGTGTTACAGAAGTATTTTTTGGCAGTGAGAACAATGTACTTTAATCAACCCTCAGAGTAATATTCAAAGATTTGAGGAATGAACAGTTTAAAGAAAACAATAATCACAAAATCTTTTATTACCTTTGCTAAGAATAACAGGATTTCTATCCAAATTTTATCTGCAGCAGGTGAAGGACTTCTACAGTCTTGGAAATAGTCATGCAATATCTCTATGGTGATTAATTAAACTTTCACATCAATGATCCTATTTCTTAATCTTTTGTTATGGAAAAGTAAAAGTTTCATGCATTTATCTATATTTTAATTTGAAGATTACTTAATCTTTAAAAAGTTATTTTGAATATTCACCCTACTGAACAACGACTTCATTTGAAAGGCTAGTGTCTGAAGGTGCTGCTATTTTAGAAATTCTACTGCAGCAATTTATCGACAGCTGCTGCCAAGGTTATTGCTCCTGCCTAAAACATACACAGCCAGAGTGTCAAGTCTATTTAGCCACAGACACAGGCCAAAGTAGAGACATGTGAGTCCCTATAGTATCCTGCATTTATTTGACTCTCTGTAGGCCTTGTGACCTATTACAAGTGTCTATGTTATGGATTTCATGCAAGTGAAATTCTAGAATCAGAATCACTCACACTGGGAGAGAGGTGGGTGGTATTTTGGAAACCAAACTCACAAATAATTCCAAGTTTTACAGGTGGCCCCCATCCCAAAACTGGTTCTTACCAAAACTGACACTGTAAATGGGATCTGGATTTTCTATTTAGGTCCATCTATCTTCTAAAAAAAACACCCTTTTTCTGGCATTTTTGTTATGAGTGGATTTTGGGGTTTTGTTTGATTTTTTGGTGCATGTTTTTTGGGGGGCTTTTTGTTGGGATTTTTGTGTTGCTTTATTTTATTTTTTTTCCCCTCATTAATTTTGGCTTTGTTTTGTTTTGTTTCAATTCCTCATTTACCCTTGTATCCTTCAGAAATTCTCCTAAAATTTGCCTATTCACAGTGGAAACAGCAAAGCAGATTTCTTAGGGTTATCATCCAGTTCTAGGGACTATGTTAGCTAAGCTCCTGAGAGTGTTAAACTAGACAAAAGCAGTTTCTGTTCAGCCCTGTATCTCTACACTATTCAGCTATGCTGTTCATGGTCTCCTCGCAGGCAAACTTGTGATAGTTTCCCAAATTATTCAAATCAATCTAAAAATAAGTCTTCTGATATGATTATGTCATTACTGGAGGAAATGTATCTCATGTTTTGCAATCAAAAAGCAAAGATTATCACCAAATTGTTTACAAATTAAATTGTTTGGCTGTATTGTTATTTTTTCAGTTTCATAAATTGGAAAATCCAGAATACTATGATTTATGCAAAGAAGAAAATAATTTTCCTGTCTGTGACTTATCTTGGAATAGAATTTTACATTTCTTGTTATGGCTAATATTTTTTAAAATATATAGGCATACATTTAATGTAAAATATAATGACTTACATTTTTATTGTATGGTTGAAAAATCCAGCAAAGGTACTTTAAAGCTTTGACAGTCTGGCCTTTTAGACTTGATGCCTTGCTTAGACTTGCTTTCTTTTAAAGACAAGTGTCCCTAGTTAACTTAAAGGAACCCTCCTTTTGTATCTCTACAGCTTTCTAATAATTTAAAAAATCTTTATCGCTCTCAGTGATATCTAGTAACCTTCACTTAAACAAATCAAATCCTGTTGTTTATCAGTGGAAAATATCTCAGTGAACAGGTTGTTCCTTTTCTCCCTACCATTGGTTATTTTGTATACTTTCACAACAGTATCTCACACACATTCTTTTCCATATAATAATTCTGTATGTTACAGCTCTCCCTCTTCATATGGAAATTTTTCCAGGTCTATAATTTTTCCATTGTCCTATTCTTTTCTGGACCATTTCCATTTCTGCTGTATCCCTTATGAAATTAGATGACTGAGATTTACTGAAGTATAAGACAGAGGGGGTGCCACTGATTTATGTATCATATTTTGTTATTCTTCATCTCCCAAGAAACACCATTTCTCACAGAACAATTTTTTTTTTTTGCTTTGAGCATTAGTACACACATCAAGACTTGGGTTAGACTATTCAAACTTCATCTTTTCGTGTGAATTTAGAGTATCTCCAGAGTTACTTCCCAGCATGCATACATTTCCACCTTCAACATATATTTGCACAGACTGAAGTTTGCTTTAATTTTTGGCACTACCAATTCCTTTAATATTTAGTCTTCATTAGACTTCTGCTGTACTCCAGGATAATATTATTTTAACTTCAGCTATCTGACTCTTTTTTCAGCTATGAATGCACCTACTAAAAAGTGTTGGTCATCTGGACTTAATCAGACAATAAGTGGAAACCTTTCTGCAATTATTTCTCTTTAAATTATTCTCTTTAAATAAAAAAGATATCCAAGGAAAATTGTGAACATGATAATACACAAAAGGTAATGGAGTCCAAAATCAAGGGTCTTAGTAAGGCTATTAAAATTTTATTTAGGCATTTAACTGTGCTAAGCATCTTTTGCTTCATAGTTCCTCAGAAGTTAAAAGGCTGTTGAAAACACAGGTTTTCAAGCACCTGAATTAGCACCCAGGAGCCCAGTTTGAAACATCCACTTCTGTATTCCTCATTCATAGTTTTTATAAGAAGCCACTAAGGAATCAAGTTTGGGTAAAATGTTGGTTTGTCTGTTGCTTTTTATTTTGAATCAAATTCCAAATTGTTAAAAAATCTTTTTAACCTTAAAAAAAACTTGCAGTATATTTCTGTATGAGAATAATATATCTTTCATTATGATATTGATTTTTAAAACACTCCTGAGCTTTATTAGAACACTTGGGACGTAGCCTTGCCAGATTTCTTTGCCAAAAAAACATAAAACATAATAAAGGATTTGCATTGCATCACAATGTTTCTCTACTGGTATGAGAACAGCCTACTATGAAGCATGTTATTTAATTCAAAATGCTAGGGAACTATATAACAATGAGCAGAAGGGAACATTTAGAACGAACATGAGAGGGAAATTTTTTTTTTTTGTTTTGTAAAAAAAGTAGTCTATCAACACTGGCCCAAGCATGTAACACTTCCAAAGGAAGAGATGCAATCCTCATCCCTGAAGCAGTTTACATTTAAGCCACACAAGTTGCATGGGAATATATAGCAGAGAGAAAACCCACACTGTCTTGAGTTGAATAGTTTCAAAGATGTAGCATGTCTTCTGCCTCTTACATGAAGCATTGGATGCAGGTGACAAGTTTTTGATTGGTATGATGGGATGGTTGTTTGATGGTTTTGTTTGAGGTTTCTTGCTATTTGTTTTTTATTAAATTTATGGCACTTAGAGCTCTAGAATTACAATAATCAAATAGGCTGGGCTCTTTGGACTGCTGGTACTTACCCTCTCATAGACTCCTTCATCCTTGCTGAATGACTATCACAACTCACACATCTGCAGTTCTCCCTGAATTTGTCCTGTACCTTTTCTCAAAAGGGTTTTTATATTGTCATTTCTATATGACTTTGCCTTGTTTTTCATAATTACTAATTTATTCTTCCCAATGTTTCATTTCCATTCTTTACAGGTGTCTCTATTCATGCATCTCTCTTGAACAGGTCTGTTGAAAGGAATTTCTTCCCCAAGACATTCTGCAGTGTCTTTGGCATTTGAAAATTGAAATTCTACCTGAATTTATCTGTCTGTTGCTATATGAAAACTGTTTACTAAGAAAGACCTACTTGGAGAAAATTATCCTCGAGTCTTTGTCAACCTTTTCTCTCACAGGATGTTATTTCTGTTTTTTTTCTTTTCAGTTTTGAGATGTAGCAGAACTAGTACTGGTAGTGCTTGCAATAGAATGTACCATATATTACTCTGCCTCAGTTTAAAGAAACCAGACAAGAGAAGTAAAGAAAAAATAAAGAAAGGAACTTAAGCAGCCAAGCAGACAAAGCAGGGGTATTATACAACCAGGTGCATTGTTTTAAAGGAGTTCATAAAGCATTCACTTGGAACTTAGGGGTCTCCAGACAGAAAGGACCACCAGAGACCCTCAGTGAAGCCCCTCATAGACCTTATAAAGATATGGATATATGCTAATAAGTGTTGGGAAATGTCATGAACATGCAACAGGATTGCAGGAAACAAAAATGAATAATCATTTTTATGCAAACATTATCTCAGCTGTAGCTGAGGTGTCACAGTGTGCACTTTGGTGAAATGACTACCAGTGCACCTGGCTCAGTGAATAAAGAAAGCCCGCTTCCTAAGCTTACAAACTGAGTCTGAGAGGTTTCCTTTAAGTGTCAATTTTAGGCAATAATTTGGAGTGTGCTTGATGCACAGAAACAAATAAAACACAGCAAGGCAGAAGAAAAAAAAAATGATTTCTTATTATAAATAAAATCTCATTCAAGCAATGAGATTCATCTTTTGGAGGTCTATCTACAGCAGCATAAGTGCCTACATCCAAGGTCATCAACGTTATAACCCATATATATGTAAAAAATTCTGAGTTATTATCCTTTGTTTTCTTTCCCTGTTCTCTTCATTGATTGTAAAGGAAGACTAGAGTAAATGAGGTACAGGCACCTGTAAAGTTAACATCCATGGTTGGTTGGATTACTCCCAGCAGGAGACAGAGACTCAAGGCAAGAAATCAATGTTGATAATGTAAAGTCAATGGAATTGTGGCCTAGCTATGGTCAAGGTATAATGACACTATAATGACATTAAATTAAAAAAATCAAATAAATCTCTTAGCACAAGGGTCAGCCTCAGCACTGTCTAAACCGTATTTGATTTGTGGGCTTTCATCAGATAATTTGTCCTCAACTATATCTTTTTCTTTCTTAGAATAAGCTTATTAAGTTCTGCCTTTCAAAAAATTCAGGACCTCAAAAGAAATTTCCCAGTACTTGTAATGTGTTATAATGATATTTTCTTACCTCCTTCCTTGGAGCAGAGGGTGATCAGAGTATGGACTGTATCCATCAATTCAAGCTGCTGTTTCTGTAGGACACTGTTATTGCTTGTTGCCTTGTTTAACTGCTTCTCTAGTTCCTGGATTATGTAGCTTTGTCGTGTGACTAAGCTTTGTAGGTTCTCTTTTTCCTCCTTCAAAGTGGCCAGCTCCTCTTTGTGCCTTTCTTCCATTTCTAAAATTCTGTGCTCAAGAAAACTAAAATAAAATCAAACAATTAATAAATATTATTTCTAACCAAAATAGTCAAGAATACAAAAACCAAAAGTTGTTTTTCACAGTATAATTCACTACCTAAATCAATCGTTCTGAAAATATCACATCTACTAATTCAGCCCACTGATTTTCTCTGTCAAGTAACTAAATACAACTGATATCTAGGATTACATTTCGTGATGTTTGCATGCGGTACTGCTTAAAGTGCATGAGCTGCATATCTAGGTGTTACTCTCATCCAAGTGCATGAACAAAAGGCCTGTAACACAGGATCACAGAGTATGTTGAGTTGAAAGGGAGCCACATATTCATACATAAAAGTTTAGGTGGAAAAGCCTAAGGTAGGCAGAGCAGGGAGAAAAGCATGGCATTGAATATGGATGGGTCACTATGATAAGAGACAAAAATCAGGGCAAACTGTGAAAGAACTTGTGAAGGGTCTTGCCACTGAATGGAAGATATACATTGGGAGTTGTGGAGGAACAAGGCATTTGGAACCCATAGTAAAAGTACCATTTGATGTGGTCTGTGGAGCTGGGATAAGAATTCCACTACAGATGAGTGGTATCTGCTTTCACATTAAGAATAGTACTGTTTTCCTGAAAGGTAAATAAAAGATTTGCATTTTAATGTAGTATTGTTTTCCTTTCTGCATACATATTCCGCCACACTCCCTGGCCATGTTTTCTTACTCCACAACAGGCTCCTCAGATAGAAAACTGTGGGCATCATACTATGCAACCTGCTTACACCAATTTTTATAAATAACTTTACACTTGTATAGAAACACTTTCTCTGGATTAATATTCTTTCTCTAGTACCCTCTCTCCTGTGATGGAAGTGTACAATTTACAAAGATCAAAGTCATGTCAGATTATATCTAAAAGGATAGAGGTGCTGTAGACATAAAGGACAGCTGATATCTATCAACAGTGAACAAGAAGTTTTTTTCATGACAGTGCTTTGATGCTATGGTGGGAGTTTAGCAGAAATAATTTATTAATATTAGATAAAGAAATTAAACCAGTCTCTCTGCTCTTTTTCCTTAGGGATTCTACTGTATACAGCAAAGGAGGTGTTTCTCATGCCCACAAACCGACTGGTGGTTACAAACTTGCCAACAAACTGCTTCCTGTTCAAGTCAGTCTTAGGTTTTATTTATTTGCACTCTCCCTCCACCTTTGTTTTTACTTCTGGATAATAGATCAGTGGCAAAATGCCTGCATAATTTCAGGTCATTTAACCTAACTGAAGAATGTAATAAAATCCATATGGAATTGTTTTTACTCCATATTACACAGTTTTAATATGAGCTGTTACAGATGATAACAATGCAAAGATTAAATTCAAGCGCTAGATTTGCTGTGCCAGCTAGAGTGATATCAAGCTTTTTGTTTGTTTGTTTCTGGTTTTGTTTTACTTTCTTTTTTTCTTTTTTTTTTCTTTTTTTTTTTTTTTTTAGAAACCAAGCAGCAAATCCTTTTTTTTTTCTTTTTTTTTTTTTTTCTGAAACATTATAAATGTGAGACTTAAAAAGATACTGAAGAAAACATACTTTGTAATATCAACATATGTAGTTCTGTGAAAACCAGAAGCATTTGAGTAAAGGGAGCAAAAAAGAAAAGATGGGAAGGGAAAATATTTTTTCATGGGGTCCCAAGCAAAAAGGTGAACATGACATCTCATTAAAAAAGAGTCATTGATTAGTTGAAAAAGCATAATAAGATTTGGTGGACTGGAATAAGATGGTAGAGTTACAATCTGAAACAAAGTAAGGATTTTGAAGCCAAAGATTATAAATTATTTTAACACCTTATCAGACCTGTGGCTCATATTCTTTCATAACTTGAACTGTAATGTTAAACACCATGCTCTAGATTCACATGGATTTTTTTGATAATAGTTATGTGGAAGTCTTTGGGCTTTGTTATGCAGAAGGTCAGATGTAATTTAATTAGGCAGAAGTGGTAAAAAATATTCAGATCGATTTGGATTTAGTCATAAAATATTGTTCAAAATAAAAATGTTCCATTTGAATTTTATGATTTCTATCCAGTTTTTCACAGAAATTATTGAAATCCTTATTATGACTCTAGATTTTAACTTTTCGGACAGACTAGTTATATCAATGCACTCAGCATAGGAACAAAGTAGGCCCTGGGCACAGTCTGTAATAGAATGGGTGCTAGGTGGGTTCACTCCCCAGTTTGACATCTTACAGTCCACTGAAACATTGTATATTATCAATGCAAGAGAAGATACCATTTTGGAAGCTAGAATATGATTTTACAGTTAAATAGTAAGAAAAGACAAAAAAATTCCCTTTATCATCCATATCATAGTACAGTGCAATGTATTCCCTTAATTTCACAATATATTATTTCAAGTCCACAGCTAAATGATTTCAATATCTGAATGATTTCATGTGAAAGAAAGAGCCTTTGACAGCCACAATTTATGCATTGCATTGTTTGTTTCCCACTGTGGCCTTCCTAAGACCACAGTAAATGAACCCATGGTGATGACAGTCTTATTTGTAGCAGCACTGGCCATGTCAAGCAAGAAGGAAGAAGCTGACAATGTTTAGAGCTTCACAGTTTGGCATCTACAGAGGCAGACAGCAAGCAGATGTTTTACAGCTTTAATAATAATGCATCCTAATATTTCTGAGTGGTGTGTCAACATGTGGTAGAAAGATGGAAGTGTCATAGCATTTAGTTCCTTTACAGTTTTCTATGTAGATTAAAAGTCCTGTTATTATAAACTGCAAGACTAAGCTATTTTCAGGAATGCATATGCATTTATGCAATGAGCTTTCTGTATCCATAAATCTATATCAGATAAGAATAAGTCCTGAGGTTAGGACCACTCCCTGTATTCCTGAGAGAAGTGCAAAACATTCATTTTGTTTTACTAAGAATCAATGAGAAATCTTTGGTCAAAGCTCCAAAAGAACAAAAAGAAGGTCTTCACATAGATCAGGGATTTCTGAACTGGCCTGTTCCAAAAGAAAGAAATCCTTAAACAGCGTGAGAAAAGCTGCTCTTCTGGCTTTTGACTCCAATGTAGCCAGATTTTTTCAGTGGTATTGTTACATTAATACTTGCTATAGCTCATTTAAATAAGAAATAATTAAATCAAAATGCTAGAAGTCTCATTTAAAAAATCTTGAAACAGATTGGAAGCAATTACAAAAACATTTATATATATATTTTTTTAACACTTGCAAGACCACTATATTGACTCATTTTTTGTGAGATCAGACTTCTAATAGACAAATGACATGAAGAAATAACTTTACTGACTGCTTGATAAAGACATTTTATAATTTTTTAAAGAAGCATTATGAAGACAGGGTTGCAATGAAAATATTTCTACTAGTTTTCATTAATTCCTGTTGCTGGCACAAAGTATTAAAGTAAACAAAAAGAAGGTTGTCTCTATACCAATTAATCAAAAAGTCTGTAAAGGCTGACTGGACCGTTTTTTATAACACTTTCCATAAAATGTTATGGCTCTTTTTTGCAGCAAGTATGCCTTTCCTATACATCTGAAATTCCTATACATTTCCAATGCATTTGAAATTTACGTATGTTTGAAAATATTACTGATCTAGACAGATGAAACTGTCATGGAACTACAAAACAATAAAAATAAATCATTAGAAACATCACATAAATACACATAAATACATTTGAATACATGTATATATATGTGTTTTTTATATTTTTAACCTTCAAATTGGGGAAATAATTCAGTCCTTTAGGGGATGGAATGAAATTGTGAAGAAACAAGTAGAGTTAACATGAGTAAAAACCAATATTATCCACTGGACAATGACTCTTTGGAGTCATTATCTAGAAGGCAATTAAACTAAAAATAAACATATACATGTACAGGCCAAACCCAGACAAATTCAATTTTCCTAAAAGATAACTATGATGTCTAATGTAGTGATTTTGGTGGGGCTAGGAATCTATTTTCAACCATACAAATGATATGTTGACTTTGACAGGGTATAAGGCTGTGGAATGCCTTGATGCAACTGTGCTATATCCAGCTGATTCAGAAAAAGCCCTCTAATAGTTCTGGAGAGGGCAGAACACCCGTACAGAAGTCAAAGAATGACTTCCAGTGAAAGCTGTTGTCATTTTGAAAGGTGATGAAGTAGAACATATAGGAAGCACCCCGGTAGCTGCCCAGGGAGGAAGGAAAGTCTGGTTTAGACAATCTGCCTTATAAGGTAAGTAGTTTATTTTCTAATCAGTTCCAGACCACAGGAGTTTAAGAGATTTTTGTAACCTTTGTTTTTAGAGGCCTCAGTTTAGATATATGAGAGCAGGATGTAGACCAGATCTTAGAGATGGACATCTTTTGCATTAAAATAATCTTTTAAAAAGTTAAGATACATTAAATATACAGATAAAACGTGTACTTAGTTGAGATATTCAATAAATAAAAACAAGCAATGTCCCACTAGAAAAAAATTATTTGGCTGTAAATATGTGAGTTTCTCGTACTAGGTATGTATGGGAAGACAAACAGGTAGAGGATTTCAGTGTTTATTTTTGAGTGGAAGAACACTACTTTCTCATTGAGACAACTTCTTTGTACTTCCTTTTAGATGAGTGAAATTTTCCCTGTATTGTGATCAGCTGGTGATCACTCACACTTACCTTGGTGATCTGATATTGTCTGATCAGTTTAAGGAAATGTGAAAATATGTGTTCCCATACTTCTCAAGGACAGTGAAGTAACCATAAAAGTAAAGTAATCGAGAATCCCATTACATATTTCCTCATTTGTTTCATTTTAGTAAAAAAAAAAAAAAAAAAAATTTTTTTTACATTTACATATTGAAACAAATGGCACACTACAAGTTAAATGCAGCTGGCGCACTCGGCAGGGGGGAGGAGGAGGGCTCATAAGCCACTTAAGCAGGGAAGTATTTAAAAAATAAATCAAAATAGCATTTAAAAAGCTTTTGTGGGAGAAAAAAATGGCAGTGGAAGAAACCACCATTTACATTATAGTGGGTGGGAACCCACAAAACTAAATTATTTATGGCATGAGAGCACTCAACAGAAACATGATTCTAGGGCAAATGTGACTCTACTTATGCCATGGAAAATCTTTCTCTTCAGGGGGATAAAAAGAAAAAAAAACTGACCCGTCTTCCCAGCAGAGACAGGAAGTAAAGAGAAAGACCAAGAATAGACATATTTCTAGGCTAAAGAACATGCACTGGTCCCTTGTTCATATGGAATGTGCATTTTATTTAAGGATAATATACAAGTTACTGTAATACCTCAACAATCAGTTATTGTTACTATAAGAGTTTGCATTACTTTAATTCAAAATCCAGTTCTTAGAAAGCTATTAAGATTGTTATTTTTATTTTATAGAAAGGAATTTTTAGCACAGAGAAAGAAATTATCAGTCCACAGTACAACATCTGTTTTGATTAGTTTTGCAATTACAATAGTTCCTACACTAGTTCCCACTGTGGTATAAACCTACTGCAAAAGAAAGGCCCTTTCCAAAAAAAGCTTAAAGTCCACATAGATGACGTGGATAAAAGGAGTATTCTCTATTTATTAATGTGAAAGTGATATGGAGAAGGATGATGAAAATAGTAGCAAATAGCTACTAAACACAGCCTGACGGGTAACCTGTAAATACTGTTTAAATTTAAACAAGCTAAAAGCGTTGGCATGTCCAGAAACCTAGTATTTCCTGAGACCACCAAGATTTGTCCCACAGTAAACATGGCACACACATAGCCAATTTCAAGATCAGGACTGCCAGGCCAAGACTACACCGTTCTTTGTTAGCAGCAGATGATGATACAAGAGCTGATGATCTATATTTTAGAGTAATCATAACACTGCCCTCTGCCTAATTTTATCACTCCCAAGGAGGGTATTAAAGAACCTGCACAGTGCATGCCAGGTTCCTGCCTCATTACAAGAGGAAACTCCACATGCTTTTCCATTTACCGACATATACCTATACCTTTGAGACAAACAATAAGGTGTGCTTTTTAAAATAGCCCTCCTTTTCTTCTGACTATTCACAGACCATTTCATCATCATGTCAGCAAAGTCATAGGTCAACTCAACTAAAAGTTATTTGTTTACTGAGATGAAGGCTTTATACTCTGATGCATTACTAATGTAAATAAATAAATTCAAATTATTAAGTATGCAAGATTCCACCTCATGAGCAGCCAACAAAATTTTGTTGTTAACCAGATTGCAGCAGATAAAAGGGCAAGTATTTATATACTTAACTAATACGTGGATTAATCCCAATTTGAAATAGATTTGTAAAATATGTAAAATGAACTTCCTCCTCCCCATATCCACTCTCTCTCTGCGGATTACAGGGAGAGCATTTGAGGCAAATTATTTAGTTTTGAGATGGTTGAAGGCAAAGTTAACCCTATGCTAATTTATTCACATTTTCATTTGGTTAAGGGTCATCTGTTGGAGTTCAAGTGTTTTCAGTGTAATCCACTTTGTCCAGAATAATATTTGTTGGAATGACTGGTTATAAATAGTTGTTAGATGAAACACATTAATTTGATTTTCATAATCACTAGCAATAGTGATATATTATTTGATCAGTTTTTGCAACTAGACACATCTAACAAACACAGTTCTTTGTAACAATATTTTCTGTTTTTCACCATTACCTGGATTTTGCCTTCTTTACTCTGTAGCTCCTTGCCCACCGTGGTGTTAGTCTCCCTCATGTGTAACCCTGGGCAATATTCTTCTGCCTCAGTTGTTGATTCCTGTCTGGCAGCACGGGGGCACAGTGCTCCTTTTGGCAAACTGATTGATCCCAATTCAAACAGTCCTCTAAAGCGTGTATCAGATGCTTCAGTATCTGCCTCATGTTTAAAGCTGTTTACCTTATTTCATTGTCAAATGTAGACAGAGGAAATAGAAACCACAATGCTAGTCAGAATGACCTCACAGTCCTTTCTAGAAGGGAGTAATGAGGCTGTGCAATGAAAGCACTCCATGTCCTCCCCACTCACACCTGTCCATTACAGGGGCAGCAGTAACTGGATCTCCCAAAGGACAGTCAGGAAGTGGAATGGCTTTTCCCACTGTACTGGGTGCCAGTGCCCAGGTGCCATCAGCTGCAAGGGAAGGTCAGGGCTGTCTTGTACACAGCTGGTCCCAGCCAACTCCAGCTGACCCACCACAGGGTACAGTGTGAGGAGGGAGGGAGAAAGTGAGGGAAACAGTGCTGCAGACACCGAGAGCAGAGAGAGGAGGGTAGGGGGCACTGGAGCAGATGGAACCTTGCAGCCTGTAGGAGAGACCGTGGTGGAGCAGGTATTTCCCACAGAGGGCCCAATGCTAGAGCAGGTGATGTCCCAAAGGAAGCTGTAGCCTGTGGAGAGCCCATGTGGAGCAATCTTATCCTGAAAACTTCAGCATGTGGGAAAGAACCCTGCTGGAGAAGGGAAAGAGCATGAGGAAGGAGAGGCAAAGTGTTGTGCAAGGTCTACAGCTCCCATTCCTCATTCCCCTGCACTGCCCAGAGGGAATTAAAAGAGTCAGGAGTAAAGCTGACCCTGGGAAAAAGGGAAGGTAGGGGTGAAAGGTCTTTTTGGTTTTGTTTCTGTTTCTCACCATTCTACGCTGTTATTAATTGGCAGTAAATAAAGCTGTTTTACTCATGACAGTAACTGATGAGTGATCTCTCTGTTTTACTCATGACAGTAACTGATGAGTGATCTCTCTGTCTTTATGTTGACCAAGAGCTTTTTCATCATATTTTCTCCCCATTCTGATGATGGGGGAGAGAGAGAGTGGCTGGGTGGGCTTCTGGCACCCAGACAGGATCAACCCACCACACCCGCTCTCTGACATACTGAATTGTCAAGTTAAGTGACTTCAGATGCTGAGTCCCTGTGTCACAAAAAGGGAACAGTAGGGCTGCTTCTTGACTCTCCCTTTACTGATAAAAAATGGTATGCTGTTAAACAGTTTTTCATGAGCTTCAACAAAAACCCCAAAGGTTTACCACTGTCTTATTCTTAAAATGGAACATGGCTCCAAGTATGCTATATATAATTGAGTCCAAAAGGAGAGTGTGAGCTTTCTACATGTCATACCTTTATATGCATTAAAATTAGAAAGATGAACAACTGAATATTTTCTGTTTCTTATGGACTTTAAAGTAATTGCAAATCTCATTTTTTTATTAATATTTTTCTACTTGAAAGTGCTCATAAAAGTTATCCCTATGCTTTTTGGTATCAGGAACTCTGGTCATATGGCTAAGTTGTCATGTAGCAAACTAAGATGTAAACTTACCGTGAGCATGAAAAGTAAAAATCATCTTGCATTTATCATACAGGAGCTAACAGAGCGTAAGGTCACACCCTAGGTCTTTTAGCCATTTCATAAACATTACCTATGCTTTCCACTTACGATATTTGCTTCTTCCATTCTGTCAGTTGCTTAGAAGAAAGTATGCACAGACCACCTTGCAGTGTACAGAGAAAGAGTCTGAGACTTGTTCTTACCTGTTTTTTTCATGAATTTTTAGGATTTCATGTGTCTGTTGTAGCAGTTGTTTTTCTAGCTTGTATGTTGACAGTGAATTTTCCAGTAGCTGAATTTCAAGTCTGGATGTTTGATTTAGCACCTTAAGGATAAATTAAAAACATTAATGTTTATATTGTCCTGGTTGTTTTGTTATAGCAGCATAATATAACCATTTCATTCTGATTCAATGATTTTCAAAAATTGTTTCTAAATCCTTTTTTAACCTCAGCTGCTCAGCTGGTGCAAATGAACTCAATCAAGCTACACTGATATGTACCAGCTGATGTTCTGGCAACCTGTTTACTGTACATTAGTACTAGGCCAGCAGAAAAAGGCAAGGTGACTGCCAAATAAGCTTCATTTCAATGGAAAGAACAAGAGGCATGCCTCAAACATACATTCCTACAAAGCATGCTTAAACCAGAGAAGTGCAAGAGGACTTGGACTGAAGTCAAAATGTTGCCTCTGCTGTTTTGTAAATAGAGCTCCTACTTTAGCTTTCCCCTGACTTGTCTCTTTTGCAGTGTTGGCAGAAGTTTGGTGTCTGCTTATGTGATCACTACTTGTACTCTTACACAGACTTTTAGAAGGAAGACTGTGGTCCTAAACATTGCTTTATGCAATTCTTTTTCACTTTAGTGGTGGTCTGTATCAGCAGCACAAGTTTCAAAAAGTACATCAGACCAAAAGAAGGCTTGACCAGATGAAAGAGAATAGATTCTAACAAAAAATAGTTCAAAACCAGAAATAGCAGAATGTTTTCAAGAGTAAACCCAATAATATTAAGTAATGTTAGATGATTTTTTGGGTTATCGTCATTCATTACATAGAGTCTGAAGGAGTGTGTAAATAGTTTTTGTGGATATGTGTGCACACAACATCTGAGATGCAATCACTCCTGGAAAATTATCTTTCTTTATTAGAATCTATTAGACCTTTCTTGGAACGACATTAATCATCATCATCATAAGATTTTATGGTAACATTTTCCCATGCATGGATTCATAGTTTGGGTTGGAAAGGACCTTTAGAGGTCATCCAGTCCAAACCCTGTGGAAAAAGCAGGGACATCTTCAACTAGATCAGGTTTCTCAGAGCCCCAATTCAATGTGTTCTTGCTTTCAGAGATGGAACACCTACCACCGCTCTGGGCAACCTGATCCAGTATTTCATCACCCTCATAGTAAAAATATCCTTTCTTTAATCTAAATCCACCCTCCTTTAGTTTAAAACCCTCGTTCTATCACAACAGGCCCTGCCAAATAATTTGTCCCCGTCTTTCTTTGAGGCCTGTTTTAGGCACGGGAAGAGTGCAGTAATATCTCCCTAAGTGCTTTCTCTTCTCCAGACTGAGCAATTTCAACTCTCTCCGCCTTTTTTCACAGGAGAGATGCTCCAGTCCTTTCTTCGTTTTTATGTCTCTCCTCGGGAGCCACTCCATGAGGTCCGTGTCTTTCCTTTGTTGAGGACCCCACAACATTCCTGACAGAATTTATTACACAACATAAAAGAATGAGAATGGCTCTCAAGCTCAGTTCCGTGTTTTATTTTTGTTTGAAATTGTTGACATTCACAGAGCAACATGAGTTGTCTTTTTTCAAGGGTACAGAGGTTAAAAAATTTGGAAATTATCAGTATGCAGCTGTTATGTTTTTCAAGATGGGTACATTTGGAATTGCCAAGATGCATCACAACATTTACAGAAAGACCTGGCAGAAATTGAAAATGTGTTGTGAAGATTGACCAGGGGTAAGAGGTCAGGAAAGCACAGATTTCCAAAGTGGATATATCTGTGGAGCAGCCTACAAAATGTCAGTAGAACTTCAGGTAGTAAAAAAAGCTTAAAGGGAATCTTTTGGTCAGGATCTGAGAGGGTTTACTGAGATTTAAGGAGATAGAGCTCTCTCTTCATTCATTTAGACTCATTGCCCTGGTATCAACACTGCTTATTACAGGCACACGAACCATGCCCTTCTCCTAATAGCCTACAGACCTTATTCACTCAGCCATACAGCTGGCTGCCTCCATCACTGTCAAGAGCAGGTTTTTTTCACTTTCTTGAGCCACCTGTACCACTCTTTTCTGACTGATGGTAGAGACAGGGAGTAGAGTGACTTTCTCATACCGCTGATATAAGGGAAATGGAATATGCTATCGCTGACCTGAAAGTCAGGGCAAGTACTACAACAAGGAAGAGCCACTATCACTGGTATCTTAAATATCCTTTAAACTCTTCATCAGTAGGTGTAAAAGGAGAAAGTCATCCACTCTTCCACGCAGTTGCCAGGGATACTTCTACCTTGAAGTGAATCCCCAAAGGAACAGTGAGACAGAGACAATATACATTTTGCCCCTCAGCTGCTTAAAGGGGGAAGCCATGAATGAGTACTCAACACTCACAACTATGGAGTCCTTTCAGGATATGAGAGTTCTTACACTTCCTTTACTGAATGATCCTATATGATTCTACAGTTAGTAGGTCTTCACCTCTTAAGTTTACAATTAGATATTTTGCTGATAATGAATTAAAGATTTTCTCCAACATTTTGATAAGTCAATATACTATATTTTAGAAAGTGTGATAATTTGAGATCACAACATTTATAATGAATATTGATCTATTATCCAAGATGCAGGAGAAAAAATGCAGGGAACCTTGTAAGGCACATGTTTCAAAATTACTGTTATTTCTCAGTGTACTGTAATGTGAATACATATAAGATTGATAATGATATTGTAAAGGTAAGTAACAACATTAGAACAGAAAATACAATCTTTCAAGAGAAACATATGCTAGTAACACAAATAAACACAATACTTTAATTCCCCTCTTCTAAATGAACAGTGAAAGCAGTGCAGCTGGTAACACACTACATCCTACAAAGATCATTAGGAAGTCAGCAAAAATAATGTAAAAAAATATGCATCTTAAAATGATAAAAACATTCAAAAGGCAGAAAGTACCTATCTTTGCAATAAGCCAAGTATTAAGTTGTAATCAGTGTTATGACAGTGATATGCATAATTTGAATCACAACAAGGATTTTAGTGCTAGAAATTATATTGAAAAGGTTTTTTTAAAATTCATGTGATGTTATACAATTTTACAGAAATAAAATATACACAGTGTTTTATAAAGAGGCTGATGCTTGTCCCTCTCCACAATTTAAAAGCTGCAGGCACCCATTACTTTTCAAATGGCTGGAAACAACTTGCAGGAAATAAACAAACTTTCTTGGAATAGTGAAGAGACAAACTACAATGGAGATCAAAGACTCTGATTTAGCCTGAAGGTCATTATTTAGCTTGACACTTGTATCATTCACAGTTGGTAGCTGTGGTGTTTATTGAAAGTCAAATGGTGATTTAGTTTCCTGGACGGTCCTGACTTTCTTACACACACAGAGGTAAATATTACTAAGCAAATGGAATCAAAAGACAGACACATAACAAAGTCAATCATCAGCACTGTTGGTACCAAGAAACAGAGTGTGTCATGTTTCTTGGAGCCCAGCGCTGAAATGCTTTTTGTGATGATGCATTACAAAGGAAAGAGGATGGGAAACCTCTGCAATTAACAGCTTTTACAAAACCACTCCGGGAACATACCTGGGTTTCAACATCTGTAAGTTTTCTTGTCTGCTCTGCTGTTTGGCTGAGGAGGCTGGTCCCTATCTCGAGCATGGTGGCAGTGTGGTTCTGCACAGCATTCTGCTGCAGCTGCACCATCTCTGATTTCATGTTTTCCACAATGTAGTTCTCAAGCTGTAAAAGAGAATAGGTTGTAACTGTAGTATTTTTACTGTTTAGGCATTTTGGTGACATAAGGGTGCACAGCTGGCATTCTTGTCAAAAGCAAAAATGTTTCCTGGGGGAGCACAAGTTTCATTTGACCCTGTGACTGTTGGGATAGGGAACTGACTATCTGCTCCTTTCAGTCCTGGAGCCCCAATGCTTTTCCAAGTATCATGGCCAGCTGGCATGAGCTGAAGCAGGCCCTGCCTGACTCCATCTGTGTCAAGGTTGCAGTGAGCATTTGTCATGGACATGTCATGGCAGCTCCAAAATGAACCCCTAAAACAGTAAAGCACACCACAGGGAAACACCAAGCTCTACTTGTGCATCATAACTTACATGTAAGTTCTTCCTGAAAGAGATCTTACCATATCCTACCTCCCCTGCTTTGTGCCTGTCTCATAGTCATTCGGCAATATGATTTTTTCATTTGGTTAGATCCCCATGAAGATTTTCACAAACTCAGCAATGAATGCATCTTAGTTTAAACGTGACCAAAAAATTGTAAAAGAATGGAGACACTGTCATGGCAGTAAAAGAAGGAAGTCGTTGACCAAAAGGTGTAGAAAACTGTTTTTCTCCTTTGCTTTTGTTGTCTTGATATTTGGCTTGCATTGGCAGTCTGTTGAGCAGAATCTGAACTGAGATCTTCTAAATAAACTGAGTACCCCAGAGAGGGACACTTCTTGTTACAGTGTGTTTTAGTTACCATAGGCAGGATCATTGCCTTCTGGCTGCTGGGGTCCTGGCCCTGTCACAGCAGACCATAAACCCAGAGCTAGTATATAGTATGACGAGATTGGTTCTTATACAAGCATTGTTCTGGCTTGATGTGTCCTACAAAGTATTAACACAGAGAAAGGTGGCCCAGAATATCATTTTCAATACCTTTCACTGAAACCAGCTGGAGCAACCACTGTTTTGTCTAATACTTTTAATCACACTGAGCCTGCTCCTGTAAACATATTTTACTGTGAAAGGTAAACTGCACAACTAAATTGTAAGAACGAGATGGAGCTGATTTAAAGCCTGAAAAAAAGGAGCAGGAGTCAGATATACAGTGTGATTAATAAGAATGACTGCTTTCGTCTTATCTATAGACATACCTGTGCTTAGGGGTCACTACTGCTAGACGTTCTAATGAGCCACTTCAGCTGAGCTTGTAAAATATTTACAACAAGTTTGATCATTTATGTGCACCTATTAGTTTTATAAACACTTTCACAAAGAAAGAACATTGCCACAATATAAAATATTTCCCTCATAAGACAGTTGTTGATGTTTTATTTGTTTGTTTGTTTGTTTCCCCCAATGTGAAGAAGCAATACCCATCACAGTCAAAACTAAATGTCCTACAATTGCAAATAACAAAAAAGTTGGATTGAATTGCCAGGGAACCACTGTGGAATGGAAACCTGCAGAGTGTTTTAAGAGGTTGACAAAATTTATTTCTGAATACTCTGATAAATATTTAAATGAGATTTATCAGCCAAGGAAAACTGTCTATTGTAAAGTAGTATCTGCAATGGATGTCATCATTTTCCGCTCTCAGTGTAAATTTAATGTTCTGATTTAGTTTATTCCTGTGAGACAAATGTTATACTGAGATAATTTAAGGGAAATATTACATATCCATCACATTTCTATACCATGCTTTTACGTTCAGAAATATTTTGCCTGTATATCTCTTCCTCATAAGATAATACATTTTTAGACATCTTTTGCTTCTTGTTTTCTAACCAGTAATGTGTTTAATTTTTTTATCCCTGGATTGCAAATAAGTGCTGTGAATGAGCCCCAGAAACTGGTTGTTTGTCCCAGGTCCAGAATACGGAGACTGATTCTGGAACATCTGAACAAACTTCACTTCCTAATGAAACAGGGCTCTCCAGTCATAGTACTGCTCATGATGGGTTACCAACACACACATTTCCTCACACAAAATGTCTTTTGTTTTCAGATAGCAACATAGCATTTCTGTGGTGTGGCTGTACAGTGCTTGATGTGTTAATCTGCAGCTTTTTGACACTGCTTTTCTGGGCCACATGGGTTACATGATGCATGTGTAATGGATGCCTGTGAAAACCCATGCTAGAATGTGGTAAGTACATTTATTATACATCAGAAATCAGAAATTAGATGTTTTCACATACTAATAAAAAAAGCCCACAGATAGGGATATAATTATATAAAGACATTTATACTTCTAAGGGGGTTTTTTTGCCTGTTACTTTACTCACAGAAAGAATTGCAGTGGAAAGAACTGCATCTGTGTGGAGTTACAGCAGTTTTGACTAGCAAGAACAAGGCATAGTTTGGGGCATATTTTCAATTATTACAATCTAACACACTCCCCATGGTATCCACTCTTGGGCAATTGCCCTTGGTTACTCACCCCTAAAACAGTCTCAGATTGAATGCGAGACTGACTCGTTATAACAACAAAACTGACTTTCCTGTTTCAGAATTACTCATGAAATGCTTTTGTAAATATTTGGTGTTCAGTATATGGCCACAATAGCTTCTGTGAGCACATCTCTGGAGTATCAAGAGTTATTCATTCAGGCAAAGAAAGGTTAAACAAGGACTGAAGTAATGTAGAGGTTCTGTTACATTAATTCCCCTTCCCTCATTCACCCACCTCTTTCAGTTTGCTCAGCAGATTTATTGGTTGTGATACTGGCCCTGCTAAAGGAATGCCAAAATTCCCATTGACTTCAATAGGCCAAGATTTCACCTATTATTTTTATTGCAGGAAGCCAACATTTACCAGGTTCATTATGACCAAGCATGGAGCTTCATCTGAAGCTTTCCCGTCCTTGGAGACATTGTATTAAGTGTACTGAACTGAGCTTTCTTTGTGGTTAGTTAAGAGCAATAGCATCTATTTAACAGGTGATAAAAGGATCCTTACAGGGTGGTCTCACAGAAAACGTGACAGGCAGAAAACTAATCGCAGAAGTAAATTCAAGAACATTTAGGGGTTTAAGTTATTTTTTAGAATTCCTTCATCCTATAATTAATTTAATTTGTCCAAAGAGTCTAAATTTAACATTAAATATAAAATACATAATGAAATTCTCTTTTCAGTGAATCTACTTTTTACATTTGGATTTTCAAATCCTTATATTATTGTATCTATTTATTTCAGTTTTGATTTTTCTTTTTTTCCTTTTTTTCCTGTTTTTTTTTTTTTTTTTTTCAAAACGGAATTCTTTTCTACATTCTTGTTTTTCCCCCCTATCTCACTACTCCCACTATATGGCTTTCAATACTACATTGAAGTCCTTGTTAATAATTTGGCTGCATCTGCTTTCAGTAAGACTCATTACATTGTACAGGAGCTTTGGGTAATGCTGAATTACCAGTGGGATACATAAGAACATTATAACATTCTCAGAAATAAAACTGTCAGAATGTTCAGTGTTATTGGTTAATAAACATTCCAGAGGATTATACATTAAAAGTGTCTAGCTTTTTCTGGACAATATTTATTGAATAATTTCATAGAAACCCCTCAAACACTAATAGAACTATTAAAATGGAAACTGTAACTTAGGGTCTAAGTAAATGATAAGGGTCTGTGTCAATTGGCTGATAAATAAAAGAAGAGCTTTTTCTTTTACTTTGAACAAATAATGTTGATCCCAGGTAGCTCTATGTTAAGAACTGCTATGATATCCAGATGATGTGAAGTTTTCATACAGTGCCTTAGAACAAGAATGCGAGGTAACAACAGATTGCTCCCTCTCCTACCATAGACTGCACATAATTTTGACTTTCAGAAAGACAATGATCAGTGATATATTGTAAGAACATTTTATTGTTGTCTTCCTTTGGATACATGAATATGTACTAGTAATGCTATATCACAACACAACCGGTGAAAGTTCAATTCCTCTTTTTGTTTTTCTGTTTGAGGGAGGGTCATACCTCCCCACACTGAGAAACTGCCTTGGGGAGTGAGATATAGAAGTGACATTTGATGTTATTTGCATTTTATAAATGCACAAACAGCCCTAGTGGGAATAACACATAGAATACCATAGAATTTCTTTGACTTTTGCAGAAGTAAAAATGGGTTAGGAAGGACTTTATCACTGAGAAAAGAGAATTGTATTGAAAAAGCCAACATTGCATTTATTTTCAACTATAATATATTCTACAACTATTTGTCAGTGAGAAAAGATTGATAAAAGGAAAAATTTACAATGATGCAGCCTTTTTGTATTACAGATCCAATTAGCAGAGAACAACCAAAATATATCTTTCCACTATTTCTGACCATATATGATCATTGGGAATCAGGAAAATGAACATGGATGGCACATAAAGACAATGAATAATGTGTAAATGTTAAACCACTAATCTGCACCACATTTGAATCAATCTTACCTGATTACCTACATTAAGATGATACAGGATGTATAAGGATAATTTCAGTAAATTTAAGAAATCAACCTTACTAAACCAAAGTGTAAGCTTGAAGTGACTGCTACACAAACTGGACTCACAGAAAGGCATTTTTGGGATATGTGGTGTATGAGGCTTTCATAAATCTTTGGTTATGAAATATACTAGTTATGAAATATATTGGTTATAAAATATATTGGTTATAAAATATATTTTTGGGGTTTTATTTAAGAGGAACCAGAAAAGTAATCCAGCAACTCTGTATGTAGTCAAACAAACATTTTTTGAGGAAAGCTGGCTCTAGAAACTCTGTGTTGTATTTTATTTTATTGGTTTTTTAAATTCAATATACCCAGATTTCTAGCCTTAAGGCAGCAAGAAAATAAGCCTGTTAGTTTTCCAGTTGCACATTAATAATAGTAATTATTTGCATAATGCTTGGAAAATTAATTATTCTGTACATGTTTTTGCAGTTTTATAGTTTTTTGTGATATTGCAACTCATCATTTTGATTTCTTACTTAGACGGTTTTTATATCTTAACCTTAAATCACATTATTGTGGTTTTCCTAATTCTGTTCCTGACAGAGAAATGACTTGCAGAGTGTGTATATCTTCTTCAACTACCTCATGTTGAAACAAGCATATGCATTTTCCAAACCAAATGTTCCAAACACCTCAAATATACTTTTTCTTAAATCCTTGAGTGTCTGAATCTTTGGCATTGCTTATGTTTACTGTCTGGATATAAAGCATAATTAAATAGATGCAATTTCACTGTGATGAGTGAAACCACAGCTGCATTGTCCTCACGCAATGATGAAACACTGTTTGATTCAGCCCCAGCTGACTGATACTGAGATTCCTCATTCAGTTGACTGCCAATATACTAATGACATTGGTCCTCATGGTGGTTGAGCTTGGTTTGATAGCAATATTCATTGAAACAGAAGTGTGCTATGAATGTAGAAGAATCTTTCAGCTAGTAAAAACAAACAATCAAACCACAAAACAAAACTAAAAACCAAACAAGAGACCAAACAGTTGGAAAAAACCAGGGATAACATATGTATGAAATTATTCCATAACACATGAAGTAATCTTTCTGCTGCATTCAGCATCAGTATAGTGTCTGTAGCTGTTTTGTTTCCAGTTCTGAATACTGTAATTCAAAAAAGATGTGTATTATTTGGGAAAGTGTACAGAAGACAAAGAGTGATCATAAACCTAGAAAACTGAAAGACTTAGAAATGTTTAACTTAATAAGTATAGCAAGAAAATAACTTATTAGAATGACATAAAACTACATCCATGAAGCTTTAGTAAATGGAGTTTATTTTTACATATTAGGTAAAAAGCTATCTAACAGCATAGGTAATAAAATACATATAGGGATTCTTCTGTGGACAGACTGTGAAAAGTCTATTTTTGGGGAAGCTGGGCAAGGAATACTTTAGGTAAAGATCAGGCTGATTGTATGATATTTTGTAGTTCTTTTTAGTCGCACTATTTTTCCCATTATTCTCAGGATTTTTTATTACTTTGCTTCAGACCTGATTTTGCAGGCTCCATATTTGGAATCAAACTCTACAGTAAAATCTTTTTTGAACTGAGAAAAGTCATCTCCTACCTCTAGAAGAAAGTCAATAAAAAAGCGGAGTCTCCTAAATTAAAGCTACAAAAATAAATTTTTCTAAAAAATCAAGAAACCAAATCCAAACCAAAATGAAAACCAAAAAACCAACAAAACAAACAAAAACCAACCAACCAAACAAACAAAAAACACAAACAAACAAACAAACAAACAAACAAACAAAAACAAACTGCCAAACGAGAAAAGCATATCACACATAATGATATAAAAGAAACTGTTCTGGATAGATGAAATCAGAAAAATGAGGAAATTCACTGAGGAAGTATCTGAATGTATGAATATACCTCTGTAGGGAGGCAGTCTGCAGAACCATCTGAGAAATTATTGCATGAACCAGCTATGCAATAGCAGCAATTTCTTGTACTCAAATTACTTTCATTATGCTACTTTAGAAACTACAATCTCTGAAAATCAATCAATTTATGGATTGTGTCAATGGTGGCTTGGCATCTCCATACCATGTTATGTTACACAGTAAAGTACATAAAATGTAATAGGCAATAACAGATAATAGCCGTGAAAGAATACGCTGTGTGGCATCACGTTGGAATCTTAGAAAACTGGAAGCAAAAATATTTTTTTGTTTATTACTGTATTTTATTATGAATAGAAATCATCCTTGCTGTGCCAGTTAAGACAAGATACAGACAACACATAGTTCTTTGTTACAAGATATTAGAAGACTACCCCAGTTAGGTTTACTCAATAGTGTAATATTCAAATATAAGTAAGATGTGAGCATGAAGGTTGAGTTTCAGTTGTTCATGAACCATGTGACAAGAAACCTTTCCAATTTGTTCTTGAAGTTTTACATCATTCTAAAAGCTTTTAGACCTAAAATCAAAAAATCTGTATATCTCAGTTTTTCAACCTTAGGTCTTAATAAAGTCAATAAGCAGCATAACTGAGAACCACATCAAACATGATTAAATGGTCCCATAAGGAAGCTACTTATAACAAGTAAATCATAGCAATATGTTCTCATTTTCTACTGATTAGTAATATTTCTGGTTAAAAGAATTATCCAGTTTAATGTTAATATTTGCAAATTTTATTACAGTGTGAAACATATTTTTCTCTCGATGTAACTTTCTAAACTACTTACTTCTATAAAGTAAATTATCCTATTATATATTTGACAAAAAAATGAACCCACCCTAATATACACTGAAGGGGAAGACAATTATAGAAAATGTAACATCTGTGATATTACCCTAAATGAATTAACATTTGTGGGGATTTTTTAAAAAACAACTTTCTATTAAAATGTGGAACTAATTAATTTCTTTTGGCAAAGACATTTTTTGTGAGGACTACTTTCCAGAATGATAAATTTTGGAATTAATTCTTTGTAGGAGAATATTTAGACACCTTTTGACTCATTCCTAGAGGATGCACCTATGACTTATAATCAAAATTAGTTATACTTAAATATCTCCTCACTCCATTACATATAATTCTTGAAAAATGCAATCTTAAACTGCATAAATAGTTCTGGTTGCTATATTGCTCTGCCAGCTGTTATCAAAACTTTCAGTGAACTGAGGAAGTTGTAGTGTAGTTTGGAACCTGATTGTGTTATAGGAGGTAGTATAATGATTTAACATTCTATTACTTAATGTATTTTTAATTCTGTCTGGTTTCTTACACTAATCACTATGACATGTGAGCAGATTTTTGGTATTCTTTGTATGAAAACACCTTTCTAGGAAAGGTTGTGAAATTAAGACTCAATGGCATTATGTTCTATTCTTTGCACAAGTTTCTTCTTTTTGTATTTTTCATATATGTATATATATATATATGTATGTATCATACAGAAAGTTGTCTATTTTATAATCTCCCTGATGAAGAATTCACAAATGTTTGGGGTTTTTTACCATTTGTCTATCTTTCCAGTGTAGGTTTCAGGAGATTACCTGTCTGCCTTTCATTAATGCCTGATAGAGAGTCTCAAAGTCAGCTGAAAACCTCGGACATTGTATTACTGTGTTGACTGCCAATAATGTACAGTCTTAATTTGGAATCTTTTTTGAAAGCATAAATTGGAAGTTTAAATGCACCAAAGCCACTGAAAATAGTGGAATTTCAGTACATACGGGACTACAGGAATTCAAGGACACCCCCTGGGCCATAAAACAACTTCCCTGCTGTTCCAGGCAACTACTAATTTTTACCTTCATCCCAGAGAGATCCACAAAACATCCACTCCAGGCATCCCACCACTCTTGAAACACTCATTGGAACTTGTCACCTGTGCACTATGGATTCATATACTCCATAGGTGTGCTTCTATCATAAATAACCTATTGGTGAGGAGATCTGAAAGTGATCTCATCTCGTGTTATTCCCTAGGTGACAGGGAATAACAAAAGTTTCCTCGAGTTTCATTATTACCAAAAATGTAAATTTTATTGTGTACTCCCTGTCGATGATGCCTGTGATTTTTCACTGGCACCTGGTAAGTACTAAGCCACAGTAGGGTTTTGCCTTGTTCAAAAAACATACAAAGTGCAGGAATGGTAATGTTTGTGCCCACAATTAGTGTTTATGCAGCTAAATTTACCTCAGAACACAGGGTAAAATAGAAACTGAATATATATCTGCATGGACAGTATGGTTCCTGGTCTCCTAGAGGGAAGAACATCCTGCTACCAACTTCTGACTCTCAGTGAGGCCTTTGGCAAGTTAAAGCAGCTGAGCAGATGAGGTGTTTGTAAGCAGATGAGATCCCTCACCTCAACACAGCTTATTTAGTGAAAAACATTTAAAAGAATCCTGTCTACACTACACAGAATGCTAATATTTTAATCAAGAGCCGCTTCCTTTTCTCCTCCTTTCCCTCACCCAAAAATGGCAAATATTTTGTTATGATTTATGTCTTGTGTCCAACATTTGGCTACAACATCATGATTCCAGTTTATATTGGAGAAAGATGTTCTTGTAAACTGGTACCTAATATAGCAAAGAGGAAAGCTTCTGTGTGCTGTAAAATCCATTCCCCTGAAGAACCCAGGGAGGCAGAAACCTGAAATCTACTGAACTACTTCAGTCTATCGGGAATTAATATCTAGTCAAACGTCTAGATATTCTCACACAATTTATGTGCATAGATTTACATGAGTCTATAGATAATAACTGTCTTAAATTATGAGCTATAATGTAGGTAGGCAGCAATGTTCATTTTTGTCCTATAAACTTTGGTTGTACTCAAGATTCTTAACTTTTATTACAATAATCTAGGCACAAGCACTTTAATGATAGATGTTCTGGATATGTGACTATGTTTACCTTAGTTTTGATACAGACATTAAAAAATTATGTTGATACCTGTCTGCTGGAATCACTTTATAATTTTAAGTCACAAATAAATGAAATTTCCAAGAATATCTGTAGTACAAAACTAAGAACTTCAGTTTCCCACAGCACTAAAAAATTGTTAACTGCTAGTACAAACTCTAACACCTTTTCTTCCCATTCTTAAAATTATATATATATGCGTTAATCTCTAAGTGCCTCCAGACATACCTATAATTCTCAGCATTATAATGTGTAACTCTGCATACTGGGAAGATGGTCCTGCCAAAATATGTGCAGCCCTCAAAAATTTGGTTTCTTCCTGTGCTGCTGGATCTGATTGCTTTAATACATGTCAAACAGTGTATTAAACTGTATAAAGAAACATCTAGCAAAATACTCACAATGATTATTAAAATGATAAAAATGCATAAAAATCTCAGATTGAAACTGTCACATATTCACTACATATGCACTATTTACATAAGCACATACATGTATGCATATATAAAATAAGGATGAGCTATTTCCCCTAAATAGATTATAAAACTCTTTTTTTACAAGCAGCAGTTGAAAGAACTGAAGATCACTAAACCATATAATATAATATCAGGTACTCAAATTAGCCTGCAGAAAAGACTATGAAACTTAATAAGATAAAAGTGCCTTGATTTATCTGAAATGGCATAGTTCAAGTTATATATCCTTTTATGGTTTTAATAATTGTGTAGAAAGATAAGACCTTTTTTATAGGAAATATGAGAGCAGCTAAAGCACATAAAGACAATTCCAGCCCCCCTTTTCATTCCATTCCTCTGGGGATTTTAAAAGGGAGCATTCATATTTCCTTTAAGTAAACATGTTTGAATACAATCTGCTTCATCCCCAGTTGCTGGAGTGAGATTCACGTTATGATTATGGGGATCAATTCCTTGCTGTGAGTTTATTTCTTGAATGCCACAGTCTCTGAGTGAGAAATGTAAAACTGTGTGTTTCTCTAGAGAACTCATATGGTGGGAATAAGTAATATCATTTCCATTAACTGCTAAAGCAATAAGCATACTGGAGTTGCAACGATGAGTAGTAGAATCTGGCTATTTTGCACTGAGCACAAACTCAGCAGTAGTGGCAAGAAAATTGGATTGAAAATCTCTTATTTTAATTCTGTAGAAAAAAAACAAACATTCTTAAGATGCTTAAGTTTAGGGAAATTTAAATCTTCTGGAAGTATTCCTGCACTTAAGTCACTGTAAAGAGCAAACAAATGAAAAGGAATGATGGAAGAGTCTTCTTCCTAAAGCCCTACTTTAGGAGCAGCATTTTTTCCCCTGTGGTTTTTTTTTGGGTTCCTTTTTTTTTTTTTTTTAAGACCTGGCAAGAATATTCACTCCTACTTCAGTTTATCATAATCCCAGCTCTTCCTGGAAGCCAATGTTATTGTGAGGCATTCCTTTGTAAGTCATGAAATCATGAGCTAAACTGGGGAAGCTTTCAGCCTTTAATTTCATGTCTCCTAACTCATTGTCATTAGCTTTTCTTTCTGTGGCTGATACACAGTTCCTATTGGTGTTCTTAACAAAGATAGCACAAATAAATTCATAGATGAAAAACTACTTTCTATGTTCATAAGTACACGTACAGAACAACAGACATAGCAAATGATAGAGGAAGGGGGGCATATATTAGAAATGCATTGGCAGATAAAGGGATGGGAAGTTTGTGTACAGCAATTTGAAAATATATCTGGTTTCATAGGAGGAAACAGAAGCCACCAGACATATGTTTGCAAATTATACACCACATTAAAAAACAGGTTAAAACCAACTAGATAGTAATGGTTGAAGACTCATGTTTGCTCAATACAAATTCAAAACATTATAGTAATAGTGAAGTGAAATGGTTTTAGTTATTTTTTAATAGTAAAAAACTGCTCAGACGTCTTTGATGTGTCCTTCAGGCAGTCTAAATATGAATTTATTTCTGGTGATCCCAGGCATACTGGCACTCGTGGATACTCCCACATTCCCAGGGAAGTGGCAGGGTGGCTGTCAGACTCACTCTGTCACTGATTAAGTTGCTACTTTTGTTTGCAAATTTCCACACAATGTCCCTGTGCCCGAAGTGATAACAATCACAGTCATTTCCGATTTGTAATCCAGGAACATGTACAGGCCCTTGCCCTGATGGACCTTCGCAGTTCACAAATATGAAGTGACAGCTCTTCCGGAATGATTAATGTTGTGAAAACACAGAGCAATGAATCAAAGATGAGACACACCAGTTATTTCAAGCCTGTCCTTCACTCAGATCTTATATGATTTCTTGGTGTTTATCACTAGTTTTGCTCTCTTGTTCTTCCTTCTATAATACTTTTAATTTTACAATAAATCCCAAGTAGGTCATGCATAAAAATAAGACTAATGTTTTCTTGCCAAGTAAAACCACATTCAGAAGGGTGGTTTTGTAATAACTCAGAAGCATTTACAATGTAATAAAAAGTACATTGAACAAACCAACATATCAGAATAACAGGACTATTAAATAAAAGGAAAATATCTCAGGCCTTTAAAACATGCTGTAACTCTTCAGAATCAGAGATGACCAGGGCTCAAAATCAAATACAGATATTCCTAAACTTTCAAGTATTCAGATTCAGGATTTTAGTTCAATCTCATTTTCATAATGATAGCCATGTGGTACTGTTCTTCCTTCTTCTCCCTTGTGGGTAAGGAAAAATATCTGTTCTCTTGACTTTGTAGTTGCTGTACATAAATGCAGACTTTCAGGTCATTAGTTTAACCACATGTGCAGAACATATAGGAATTAGGATAACATTTCTCATGACTACAGCTATTTGATTGAAAGAAGAATTGACATCAATAATGCTCATATCTATCACACTTTGTACTGTAATAGTAGAGAACAAAGGTTTCATGAATCCCAAGGAAAGTTTGGCAGCTGTTTCACTGAGATGTAGGTCACAATCATCTAATAGTTAAACATTTTGCCCATTAGCTGGCAATAATGTCCATGTCCTGTAGTCAAAACATTATAGTAAAGCAATTTCTTCTGTACTGGAAACAGATGAAAAATCTTGTCGGCTCTTAAGGAATGCTGTGCCTGTGACTCTGTCATACTTGTATCTGCTGCTCCCAGGGGACCCAAGGAAACTACATTGGTTACTGCAGAGTACACTTGTGTACATGGGCAAACCCCTATGCCCAGAGCATAGAAAATATAAGCCATAAAAAATTCAAGAATAAATGTTCTGGGACAGGTGTTCTCTTTTTCAGGACACATGTTTTCTGTCTCTGGTATCGATACTGATGGAAACAGGTTAACTCTATGCCACACCTCAAGGTTTGACCTGATGAAGGGGGTGTGGCAGGGACAAGAGTGTTTGAATTTACTGAGCCATACAAGTAAAAGGCCAGGAAATCCCTGATTCCCCCAGTGCATCCCTGTCTCATCTGAATCAAATTCATTCCTTTCAGGTAATGCTGTGTTTTCATTTCCATGAGGTCAAATAATATGAGCTTAGGTCACACAGATTTTTTTTTGGGGAAAAAACCCATTTGAATCTCTACTAGGATGACACAGGAAGGCTAGATAAAGACTACAATCCTAACATATTAAAGTCAATGCAGGTTTTGTAGTTATCCACAATTTAGTTAAAATTTTACTCCTGAGACTTCGCTTTTTTTTTTACTTTCAACTCCAGAGAAGGTAAAAATGTCTTCACAAAGCCAACAGGAATGCTATTATTTTATTTTTAATTAGCTGTCTGCATTCTAATCTGCTCTAAGCCCAAACATTGGGGTTTGTCCTTTTGCTGTAAACCTATTAACATGTTGCTTAAGATTATTTTCTTGCGAAAAGTATGCTGCTAACATTAGTGCAAGTGTGCACATAGGGATTATTAACCATTATTGCATTTGGACTAAACTTCTAACTTCTAGACATGAAAAGAAAGCTAATACACAAATGCTTCTGTTCCACTTGAAATAAATTACCATACTACCACAAATTCCCAGCAGGAAAAGGGAAGGGGAGATGTAAATTTCTGCACAATGTGTAGAATTCTTAATGGATTTCTGAGTGATAACCGTGGAAGTAGCAGTGCTGTTCATGTTGTCAGTATGATGACAAAAGAGCAGGAAAACAGGACTTCATTGCTTTCTTTGCAAGTGGACTGCAAGGCCACCACAAAGATGTTTTCTTTAAAAAGAAGAGCACAGGAAGGATTATGTAAAATGAGCAAAACTGCAGAGTTCCAGTTGAGAACTGAACTTCCTGAAAGGTCAGGTGTTGGGGGTTTGTTTGAAGCTTATCTTTTTGCCTCTCTCCAGTTCAAGAGCAGATCTTTCACAGCTGGGCAGCAGAAAGATCACTGCATTCATGACACCCCAAAGAAGGGGATGTTCCAAGCAGACCTGCAGTCAGCTGCTGCCACATGAGAGACGGTCATGTCATGAAAGCATCTTCTTCATCACCATCCACAAACCTGTGACATGTGGGACTAGAGAGTCAGCTGGAACAGAACAATAGCTTGGCTGATCTGACTGACTTTTCCAGGTAGGACTTGCTCTGCTCTAGATGAAGTTTCTTTATCCAAACTTACAGCTGAGTGTTTCAAAAATGTGATTCTTCCTGCTCTCCACACTCTTGTTAACACCTGTGTTAGTCTGTGCTACTGCAAGGTACTCCTTTACCTGAGATGGTTGCACAGATTTTCACCAGTGAACTACTTGCCTTCACAAGCAAAAGCAGATTTTTGAGAGAAGTATAAAGAAATTCTCTAACTGTTCTTCCAAAGTTCCCCACAGATTTATTTTTGGACATTAGCATAACATAAGAGAAAAGTAGCCCACCTTTTTTTGTCTCAGCTCCCAGAAATTCAGTGTAGATCAGGGATTCACATAGTCCTACTTGAATGTAATGAATTCATAATCTTGCTTCTATTTATGCAATGTGGAAGGGATATGGACTTTGGATCACTGGTGGTTGGAGTTCATTATTCCTGAGACAGTTTGAAAAAAAAAGACTTAAGCCATTCCCCACTTTCCTGGTGGTGACAGTGTACTCATGTATGTGGCAGTAAATTCTGCAATATGTAAGAAGTCACTTCTGTTGCCATCCTGCCAGAAAAGATTGTGTTCAACAGATGGGTGAGGAAATTTATCAGTTAAAAAGGAAGTTGACACTGATAACTCATCTGCTGCTAAAATTAAGAGTGTGACTACCTGTTTAATAGCCACAACTATAAAACACATTGAAATACAAGGAGTGGCTTAAAAACAAGTGATGTTTGAACTTACGGTTTCCTGTCTTCTGTGAACTTACAAGGCTGCTAGAGACAAGTCTCTGATACACCTGTGAAATAATAAGCTAAAACATAGGCTGTGTCAGTAACTTTCCTTCATATGGAAGCTCTAATTTTCTTTTGTAAATAACATGTTAATACCCCATTTCTGAAGGTAGCTCTGTGTGAATTATCAAAATCACAAAGCTCTAGTTATATGTCACATAACTATTGATGGAAAAAAGGCTTCCTACCAATTTTTTTCTTACTCCACTGCTGATTTGTATTGGTTAATAAAGAAATACTCTCATAAACTTGAATGCAACTCTTCTCTGCATGATTCAAACATGATACCAGCCCCATTTGCCCTCTTACTAGCAAGATGCTTCAGACAAACTATTAGTGACATTTAAAAGATTGAAGTGATCAGTCACAAACACAAAGAACAGCTCAGTGGTGGATGGGTTTCACTGCTATGCTTAAGAAAGGCAGAGGGTCTTGGCACAAACTGCACTGTAGATCAGCTGAACCAGCACAAAGAAGAATGTTCGAATACTTTACTGCAATGGATCTTCATAATCCCCATCTTTTAGCACATAGTTCACAAAGCCAGAGTAGTAAGAAGGATTTTTAATATAGACTGGCTTTCTGAGACCTGAAAAGTTAATCAGATTGGTATTTAATTTTATTTCTTTTATACTTAAATCCTATTCTACTCACACATGAAGTGTAAAGCTTTTATTGAGAAGAGTGAGATCAATGTTAAAAATTAAATATACAGTATATAATTAGCTCTGGTGTACTTAGCAGTTGGAGGAATATACTTTAGGAAATTATCCTGAGCTTTCAAGGAAGGAACTAGATGATGAAATAGTTTTACTCAATCTGTAATTCTTAGGATACTGTGAATAAATGTTCTTTGGTAACTCAGTAAAATGATTGCTTAATAATGAATCATAGAATGTTTTCAATTGGAAGTTACCTTAAAGACCCTTTAGTTCCAACTCCACTGTCATGAGCAGGGACACATCCCACTAGGCCAGTTTGCTTAGAGACCCATCCAACCTGGCCTTGAACAATTCCAGGGATGAGCTATCCACAGCTTCTCAGGACAACCTGTTCCAGTGTTTCATCACTCCCACAATAAAGAATTACTTCCTAATATGCAATCTAATCCTTCGCTCTTCCAATTTAAAACCATTCCTCCTCATCCTATCACTGCAGTTCCTGATGAAGAGCCCCTCTCCAGCTTCCTTGGAGGCCCCCTTTAGGTACTGAAAGGAATGAATATTTAATTCGGATTGCTTAATAATAAATGGAGTGACTTTTAATTGCTGCAAACATTGTTCCAGAATAGTTTTATGTAAAATAAGATATGAACACAAAAAGACCCTTTTTAGTGCCCCTTACATGAATGATTTTAAATAATTTTAAAGTTACTGGTTATTTTAAAATAAAACAGTATAGTTTCTACTCAGAAAGTTGTGTGAGAGAAATACATTAAAATTCAAAGTGTAGACCAGTCTTTCTGCTAGAAATAGTTTATTGCATTTAAAAAGAAAAGAACATGTAACAGAACATCAGATCTGCTGACAAAACATGACAGCTGTACTTCATTGTATTTCTGTTAAATTTCAAAATCAGATTAAATTAGATATTTCAACTGTTCTACTTTTATTTAAAGTTGCATTTGCTTCTCAAATTTAGTGAAACTTTCATACCATTAAGGACAAGTTAGTTAACTCATTACATTAAATTTAAATTCATACATTTTTTTCCAACATAAATAAATAATCCAAATATTTTCATCCAGATGGAGTGTGATATTCAATTAAGGGAATAGAACATTCTGTAACAATTTAAATCCACATAGAGACTTGAAATATTTTTATAAAACAATCCCAGTTTAAAGTCAACCTTCTCTTTAGTCCTTTTTTATCTTTCTTACACTCTTTCCAAGTAATACCAGCAGTAATATGCAAATAAGTGCTGAGAGAAGGGAGGTATTTCTAGTAATTTTGTTTGGTTTTCATAGTTAATGACATTTTGTCTCTGTTCAATTTCTGCTCACTTAACTGTGCCCAAGAAGAGCCATAAATAAGGCCAAGATGACAATGTCAGTCTACATGTAAGTCCAATACTGACCATATCCAGGCAACTTGCAGACTGAGAGACAAATTGATATAATTTATGACTTCTGTTCTTTGAAAAAGAAGCAAGACTTAGTCCCAGGCTTTGCATACATGTATAGACAATATTATTAAGGACATGTATGAGTGTACTGGTACATTTTTATAATAATTGAAATTGTGAGCGTGTGTTATACACTCTCCACTCATGGAGATCTTAGTACAGGATCAGGGTATATGAACTGAAGCTGGTAAATTATTTCATCAAAGCCCTCTGAAATCTAGTAAATGGAAATGCCTTTGACTGCACTGACCTGTCCTGTATTTTACAAGTGAGCTGATTATGATGGGATCTCCTGACCATTAGTAATTTTCTGAGTCATGCAGTTAAACCACAGGAGTCTTTCTTCTTTTTCCTTCTTAATTATCTGCATAAAAGGTCTAATTGTAAGCTTATACAGGACAATAGCTCAAGCAGGACTTTTGTTGTGGTGGTGGTTTTCTTCCTGTTGGTGATCTTTTACAAGCAGTTGATAGTTCTTTTTTTTTGACTGTAGAAATCTCCATCAATTATTTCCTTAAAGAGACCCTCAACTTACTTAAAATCAGCTCTTCAAAAATTTATATTTGCTTGAAAAATCTTAGCATCTCCTTAGAAAGTAGCCTTATTTTGGCTTGGTTTCCACCGCTGGGTTTTCACTGGACTTGTTTCTGCCACTGCAACTCAGTACTAACTTTGTTAGCTTCAGCCACAGAAATGTTTTATCACCATGGCTGCACAGAACACGACACACTGGACACGGTACTGCAAAGGGCTGGACCTTCAGCAAAGCCTCAGGCTAACACAGGCCTCATTTTAAACACAGAGTGTTTCCACAATCACTGGGATTATTCACAGGCACACACACATGTGTACGTAATCTGGGGGATGAGGAGTAGAGTGCTCAGAGGTTGGTGGATCCAACCGCTGGGCTTCGTCCCACACCTCCCCTTCATTTCAAAATGTCCTCAGTGGTGTGTTTAACACTCCATAGCTTTTCCCTCCTCATATCTTCAGCTTCTTTCCAGTTTCATTAACCACTTGGAAAACAGAAAGTTGAAGTTTAAAGCCCTCTTTTGATCTCAGATGTCATAACATAAACAACAGATGCAAATACTTCTTTGGTGACCACTAATCTGTCTGTAAATCTCCTGTTGAATCAGAGCTAAAAATAATTACATTCTGTGTTATTTGGCATAATTCATGCCTTCGCTTTTACAGTCTGGGAAAACAGAAAAGTATGGCTCACTTTAAGGAAATTTTGATTTTAAGATGTCTCATAGATGGTTCATTATATACCTTAGTGCTATGGGAGATGTGGACGAGGAGCTCTAACTTCTGTTTTACTGCATTTATAAAAGTTAGAATTCTGTTCTGTTTTTCTCAACAAGGAAAGAGTGTGAGTGACTGTAATAAATTTACCAGAATTAGCTCACTCAGTTCACCTCTTTTACAAGGATATTCCTTTAGGTTTACAAGTTGAGAGTACAATTTAACTCTTGTGGTTTATTATTTCCTTTACCATGGGTGTCAATACAATTCTGCATTAATGGCATTAATACTGTCATTTCAATAATACTTCCCAGTAGACCATGGCAGGACCAGTTATGTGATTAATGGTTTTAGAGATGATTGTTGAAAACCTAACTACTATTAGATTAGCCAACCTAAAACCAAAAAAAAGAGTAATATTCAGCCTAATGTTGCCAAATGCACACAGAATTAACAGTGCCAAACTAAACTGTATACATAGCATTGAGTATAGAACATTAACCTTGCCTTTCTATTGCTTGTATTTATCAAGTTAGAGAAGGTTCACTGCCTTGTTCCTAAAAGATACTCCTCTGTAATATAAAAGCTATTCAGTATGCCTTAGGATTCTATGTCTTATATAAATGAAAAAGTATAGGAACATTTTTAAGAATAATCTTTTAGGACAAGAATCGCAAAAGTGCTAAAGTTCAGATCTGTTAAGAGCAAAGATATAAATACTTGAATTCCTCATACAACAAAAATAGGTGATTAAACATTAAAGACCATGATTCAAGGGCCCAAACACAGCAAGCAGAAGTTCACTTGAATTGGCAGGTGTTACTCACTCTGTTAGGCATTTCCTCCTGAATTAGCTGTCACCCAGGTACAGCAAACTGAATTACTTGGTTTTGATTTTCTTTAAACCACCATCGTATGAGAGACTATAAAACTGGGCTTCTATTCCCTCCTCAGTCTGAGGGGTTACAGGCATGCAAATTCTCTTCCAAAGAAAAGTTTACTCCATAGAAATGCAGAATAGGATGGGTCAAATGTGTTCTCTATTCCTTGTGCTGAAGCAGGATCATTATGCCATGAAGAGAAAAAGGTTCATAATGCTAAAGAGGAAGGGCTCAATTAGGAATGTGATGTGGCAGTCCAGTGATACAGATGTCAGATATCCTAAAGACTTGTCTCTTTTTTCAAGACTGCTTATGAATTTTGAAACAATTACTAAATAAATATACAATTAAACTTCTCTCAACAATTAAGCTGTTAAATTATAGAAAGAATGACATTCTACTTCATGGTGAATTTAAGATTTCAGATAATCTTTACGTACGTACAGTCTCTGAAGACAGTGCTTGAACATAATCATGAAAACCTACTGATCAGAGGGTTCTCAGCTTGTGTGATCCCAGCAAAATCCATCAAAGATTAGTAAAATGCATAAATTTAAGTGCCTCCATACTGTCAAAATTCCACTTCTCTGAGTCTGTGGCTCTGGGCCATACCATGTTTCTGTACCTAATTCCCACTTATTTCTTATCTGGGCACAGATGAAAGTGGAAAGATGTTCAGAAAATTGCTCTACACATTTTCTGCATAAATAAATTTCTGGCTTGAAATGTGATTCCAGGAGTTCTCACAGTCTACATACACAACAGTTGCATCACATTCCGCTCTGACAAGACTGTCTTCCAAAGAAATCAGAATACACACACACACTGGACAACAAGCCTGAGATGTTTTTTTAGAGGCAGAGCTAGCTATCCTTACAAAAAAATTAGGATTTATGGGATTTGGACCCCATAGGATTTGTTTGATACTGTCTACCTGTTATGCAGATGTCTGCACACAACAACCTGAGACCAGAAATGCTGGTCAAGACTGCTCATTATTGTGTTGTGGACAGGTTTAACATTTATAAGAGAGCCAGCAGCTATTTTTAAGAAAATATTTTTTATACAAAAGTGGCATTGAAAGGGATAGCAAGACATAGCCAATACAAACAGGTTTCAAATGAACTGCTTTTTATCAGTCATCAGTTAAATGAAATAGAGCTTCTGGCTTTCTTTTTTCAAAATAATGTGGTTTCTGATTTTGTGTCCACTTTAAAGTAATAATAGCAGTTTGTGATTACCTACGTGGGTTATGACTGTGGAAGCAAAACTGACCAGAGTCTAGATTTCACATGTAAAAAAGAGTAAATATTTTTTTTCCCAGAGAATCCATTTAGTTCTTTCTAATGTTTCCGGCTCATTGTGTAAGAGGACTTTTGTTTCCTGTGATTAAGATAAGGAACAAGGGAAATAGAAATATCAAACTATCACATTTCAAGAATGCAATTAAAGACTTCACCTTCAGCAGTGAGAGCTTGATTACTGCTGAATATGCTCATCTAGACAGGTCCTTAAAACATGGCTGTTATGATTCGATAGAGGACCACATCCTCAAGTGTTATATAGCATCACAAAGCCCTGTGAATTTGCTGTCAAGGATCGGGGAAAGAATTAACAAACCGGGAATCTCCAGGTCTCAAAAGAGCCCATATCATCACTGGCTTCTGAAAAATACATAGTTTTCATAGATGAGGTAATTTATACATACGTGTCAGATAACCCACCATTAAAGCAGCTGTGGAAATTTTCCTTCCCCTTTCTGCTCCCTTTAATTTTCTCCTTTCTCCTTCCCCTCCTCTCCTCATTTTTTTCTGGCTTTTCCTTTCCCTTCATGACATAAGGCTGGGCTAGACATTTCTTCTCCTGCCTCTCATTCCAGATGAAGGAACTTCCAGAACTATCAACTTCTTCCAGATATCAGAGCAGCATGCAAACATGTTGATGCGTCTGTTTTTTAGTGCAAGCAAAATTTGAAAAACCAACAAACAAAGCCACTGCCACAATATTTATTAGGCTGTAGTAAAAAAATATTACAATTTAGGGCTGTCACAATACAATCAGATCCCTCAAACAACTGAACTATTGCAAGAATAATTCAGAAATTGGAATGTGTCATTCATTACCCTAGTCTTTACTGTCTCCATATTTAATGTGAAAGTTTTATCTACTGGCTTCACAATCTGTTCTTCATTTTGGAATTTATAGTATTCATCTTATTAGCTTGTTCATTTGTTGTATTTCCTTTACAACATGATCCAACATACAGTAAATTTCTTTCTTCCCTCATCAAAATTTCAGGTTCCCCAGGAGTTTAAACAAAAAGAGGTGATGCACAGTGCTGGTACTTAGACTTTTAGCTGGTGCTTAGCTGGTATTTAGAACTTTTGGACATTTAAAAGAATTTACAACTCTGCCCTCAGGCTGCGGCTGCACCTGAGGACACCTTACTCATCCCTTCCAGGTTTTACCTGCAACAGGTCCCAGAGCAGCCCAAACACTTTAATGAAGGTAACATTGGCAGACTTTAGCTTGTAGTGTGGTTCAACACAAGACATTCAAGATATTTTCAGCAACCATTTATTTAAAAGAGGGGGAAAACCTTTATAATTTGATGTGGAAGTTGTTTCTCCTCTGCTGTTGGCTGCCAAGACATTTTGTTAACAAGCAATGGTGAAAATTTACAGGATTATGGAGATTCACACATAAAATTCATCCAACCTCATTGATTCCAGTAATGTTTTGCAATCTGTCTGAAGAAAGTAATTCTGCACAGTTTACATTCCCTTATTTACATCACAGAATTTTCCTTCCTTCTTACAGTCTGTTTAAAGCTTTCCTTTTCTCTGTGGCTGACTAATTATGTATCCTATGTCTACATGTTTAAGCAAAAGCATTCAGCACCATCTTTCAGCACATCATTATTTTTTACACAGAAATCTCCTGTCCTTGTCTTAGCAAATCCACAACTTATTTCCTTCAAAACCAGCTTACTTTAATGCTGTGAAATTGAGACAGATTGCATTTAATGAAAGAATTACTTTAAGTTGAGAAGCTTTTATTGAAATGCATGGTCACAGATTATATAGTCTTTACTGTATCTACCTCCTGGGGGCAATTTGGATTAGGTGTTTTCTAGTTGAATTAAATACTTAACAAAGGAACTATTCTCCCATCTGTGAATACAGCTCTACTGTGCAAATACCATTACTGCCAGTTGAAATTACATAGCTGACATCCACAGGTCACATGCACAATTTTTACTGGTATAAGAGGGAATGCTATATTTGTACGGAAAGAGACTAATGTACAGTCCTTAAATTTGGAGGGTGGAAAAAGTCAAAGATTCAAATACAGCAGAAGAATGAAACTACAGGCCTGATTCTACTTCCGTTGCAATAATTTGGATTTGTATGACTTCGTTCCAGCTTTCTTCACAAGCAGTTATTAAGAATTTCCAAGATCAAGAGGGGCAGTTTACTTCAGAGGGAAAAATATGACCTTTGAAAACAAGCAACTGAGGAAGGAAAGACTTTTAAAACATGTAATTTCAATGTTCAGCCTAAATTTTTTTTTTTTTTTTTTTTAAAATATCACATCTTATCCTCAACTATCCAACTCAGCTGGAGATAGTGGAGTTGATTAGTATTGGATAAGGATCTACATTTTTAACAAGAGCTCATATTCATAAGTCTTTAGCCAGTTGCACTATGGACAGCCTTCTCTGGGCAGTCTGAGCAAACAAGTCCCAGATCAGTTCCTGCAGATTCTTGTTGCAATGCAGTGATGTTAAGTATAAATCAGTTCAATATTTAGTAATTTTTTTAGTAGCATTGACTTCTCTAAAAGAGCAATAGAGCATTTATTTTGGTTAAACTGCATTACAAGCTGTTATCTTGTTACATAAGGTGAAAGACTGGTTCAGCAAAATTACTTCCATCTTCTGTGAGACTAAAAAAATCCACTGTGGAAATGTGAGAAAAAAATTTAAGAAAAAAGTTAGCATTTTAGTAACATTTTCTGTTGCTTCATTGCCTTGGGAAATAAGTTTGTGGGTTAAAGGACAAGATAAGAAACATACTGAGAGACTTTAACACTGCTAATAATGAGAGTATTTTCTTAAGAAATTAAAAATATCAAGAGCAGAAAGACATAAAATGGCTATACAGGTTTATGCGAAAGGTTTATCTCATTCTGAATCTTGTTTCTGACAATGGTCAATAGTAGAAGCCTAGGGCAGTATATTCTCCAAGATACCCACAGCTTAGGAGCTTCCTGAGGGAAGTTTTTATATAGACAGTTGTACTTCATAGTAGCTGCTGGACCCAACTCTCATGCACTTATCTAATATGACTTAGAGAACATTTCTATTTTTGGCCTCCACAACATCCTGTGGCACAGTTCTGTAATTTTATTATGCATCATGAGAAAAAGAACTCCTTTTTGTTTGTTTGTCCCTAAGGGAACCAGGAACAAATGAAAAGACGCTGTATTTACCCAGTCACCGGTACTGTTGCTGGGGGAGACATTTGCAGAGCTACACAAGGAAGATGATGGTTCTGAGCACAGTTCTGCAGACAGGAGAGCAAGGGGCAGTTACAGCACAGTCCAAAGACTGAGCTGAAACTTTACAGTAGGAGAAAGCAGAGAAGCTCACGCTCATAACGTGTCATTAGAGTTTCTTTTTGCCAATGCTCTCTTTTCAGGCTAGGATATCTGTGTGCCACAAACCAATGCCAGATGTTTATATGCATGTATCCAGTAAGAAATGTAAGTGATGAAAAAAAAGGCTTTATCTCATGTACACTCAGCTGAAAATCCCCAGCCAGCTATGGAAATACATTCAAAGGAAATTGTATGGATCACAAGGGCAGACTAGAGCACAGCCTGTGGTGTGGTGAGCAGCATGTTTTCATACGCTGTGGTTTGTCCTTTTTGAAGTGGTCGTGTAATGAGCTGAAATATCCACGTGTTTAGATAGTAAACTTGCATGTAAGGCTGCTGGTAGTGAATTTCCTCTTAAAAGAGTGTGATTTGCTTAATGGACAGTTACAGCCTGACACGCTCATGCCTTCCCTTTCTAGAATCAGAAAACAAAATACCCAATGCTCCTTCCCACCCTATTCCTACGTTTCTTCTATTTATCAGTTACAAATAAAATGTGTTGCACTTACTTTTTCAATGCCCAAGTGGTTAAAACTTCACACTGTAAAACTGATAACCACAGAATTTGAAAATTGTTCTTGCTTAACTAGACAATATTCTAAGTGTTTTCAGACAGAAAACACGTCTTCACAGTCAAGAACTTCACAATCAAGGACAGAAGGCTGTTGCAGCAATTTGAAACATAAGACATATTCTACAAGCATTTCTTTTCAGCAAAGTAGTTGGTGTTTGTCAAATTACCTAGTGGCTCTGTGGGTGAGATTCTCAAGGCTGTTCTCAGGCTCAAAAAGTAGGACTACAGTACATGGTGCCAGGTGAAAAATGCTGACTTTACAGCTTTTGACTGCATGTGAAGCTTCTGGTAAGTAGCAGGTATGAGCTCTGCAAATAATTGAGTGAGTAAGCGAGATAGAAATATTGCTCTGAGTTTCCAGTGAATGGCTACTTCTTAGAGCAACTCTAGGAGTGTGAGGACCCGGAAAGCATGAAATAATGCATTAGCCAGTTGCACAATGTTGTTCTTTTATTTTTTGCAGTACTTTGGGTGTTCAGATCATCTTTGGATTCCAGCATCTTACCTTCTGTAGAAGCAAGTATTGACAGGCATTCCCTTGACTGAATAGCTACTGGTGATAAAAGGAAGAAAAAGGTAATAAACACAGGTCTTCACATTGACTTGGTATATCTGTCTTTGCTTATTAATGTTTTATGAACAAGAATATAATAATGACAGCAACAATTCACATAAATTGCTTGTCAAATTAGAGTGAATTCTTCTTGACAGCAGAAAGGAAGCCAGAGAAATATATGGAAGAAACTGAAGTACACTGAAGTTCAATACATTACATGTCAAGAAAGAAAGGAATGATAAAAGCTTCATCACTGATTTTTTTTACTCCTTGTTCTATATAGTCTAGACTATATATTCCATATAGTCTTTAAATAGGCTTTTATTGTGTTATGTGTATATATATATACAAATAAGCTTATTTCATGAAAATGCTTGCTGAATCAATTATGATGCATGAAAGTGAAGAGAAAATTTTCATCGCACCTAATTCAAAAAGATACTTCACTAGTGTGGCTGAACAAATATGAAGCTCAATGAAAGACAAAAATATCACATTACAATATGCCAATAAATCACTGATGTGAAGAAAAAAACCAATAGTTTAGTCGTTTCACATGCTAGGAGATATACACTACTTAGCCACAATCAATCGGTAGCACCCAATCAAGAAAAAGACACCTTCAACAAAGGGAAGATGTCCTTATTTCAGCTGGGAAGAATAGTGAGAATAATTCTTTTAGTTAGCAGGGAAAGAGATTAATTTGAAAATGAGGTTTCAAAACCTGGACTTCAAAGAAGACTTCAAGAGGACAATGCTGCAAGCTAAATTGCATCACCAGTAAATATTCAAAGGACATACTCCTGAAAAGCCCCTCTCGTGGGAGATGCTCTCAGGGATTTCCAGCAGAGACCACCAGCTGATATTGCTCCAGATTATGTCTCCTGCTTAAAGACTTATGCCATGGTTACCACCACCCTGGAAGCAAGTTAGCTAGTCACAGGGACGAAGCCCCGACCAATACAGCCTTACAACACACAGGTTAGTATATTTTCTTTTCAATTCACTTATGTATTCAACAAACCTTTATAAATATGTTATCTCTTTTGAACACAATGACTTTATTTAACTGTCACCTTCAGCTGACACCTTAAGTATTTTTTTAAGGTAACAGGATAACAGAAATCTCTTTAGGTGGTATGGGGAATGTATAAACGGGGGAAGTGGGACACCTTTTAACTTCCCTATCTCTGCAGTGTTTCCTCTACTGTATTCAAAGAATAATAGATGACATCTCAGCTTCATGAGCCAGTGTGAATTTGCCACAGGTGTGGCAGGCTACCTGCAAAGAGCACAGATCTAGTTATTATTCAGACTACTTGTCCAGAGCAGCCCACACTGGTGTCTGTAAAGGCCAACTTGCAGAATTGCTGATCTGCACTGTTCCCAGATCCCTCCTCTCTTCACTGATTGTATAAAGTTTCTACACTCCTCATATGTCTATGCCCATGCAGTTCAAGTGCCTGGAGCTGAGCAGTAAACATAGTATGGCTCCCTTTCCTATTCTGGATGTCCCATCAAATAATAACAGAGCTGAGGTAACTGCAGCTTATTTTTGGCTTGCTTTGCAAACCCCTTTCTCATTTTAAATAGATGTGATTTTAACTAGCTTCTAATTTAAACTGTTAGAAAATGTGATCCTGCGGTGTTAACTTCGACATGGGGCTCCCATGTCTATAGCAATCACTGCATGACACACTCATCCCTGAAAGGAAACTGAAAAATAGCATGTGATTTTCTGAGATAAACAGGCATGATGGAAATGTTCATTTTATAGTGCCAAGCTGAATAGACACAGTACAAATTAGAAACTCCTGTGGTCTAGCTCTTACTGTGCCACTATCGTCATTTGACATTGCTGTACCTTAGTTTCCTTTGGAAAAAAAAGGGATTAACTCATGCTTACTTTTGAATAAAACAAATCCTGAGCTCCAAGTGTTCCCAATAGTTTTTTTTTATTCAGGTCTATTATTTGAAACTGGCCATACTTTTATAACAACCAGGAACAATGAAGTAAGTATTTAGTAGTATAAATATGTAAAAATAATCATTGTTACAAAACAAGCTCTCAAAAGCTCAATTGATCTAGAAAACAGAAAAGGTTTTTAAATGGGTCATCAGTTCTCATAAAAAACTCAAACTACAGTTGTGAGTCATTCATAAAAATTTTCTAAAACCAAGGGGGTGCATTTCGATTCAAAGCAATTATATTTTTCCAAATACCAAAGGCTGGTAACTAAGATCAACTTTAAGCCATTTTTTATTTCAGCTCTGTCTAAGTCTTGCTCTCTGTATTTTCTGAAAAATTTGGATTTACTCTCTGAAGAATGCAAAAAGTAATTAAAAATAATCAGAAATTGTGCCGATGGTCCAGAGACACTCAGGTATTACAACAATGAGAGGAGCAGAGGTTTTTGAAGTAGATATGTCTCTGTTTTTTGTACCAGAAAACTATTTCTATTTGCTTGCTCAGAGGGGAGGAATTTCATATCAAAATTACAGCACTCTTGAGTTCACGGCCCAGTGTTGTAACTCAACATAGATAGTGCCTGAAACACAGTAAAATTTCTCATACTCAGGAAAATAAAGAGAGACACTACTGTAGTATACTGAGCACAGCACAATTCAGAGGCACAGGGCCACATGTAAAGACTGTCAAAAAAATTACTTAATTATTTTTAATTACTTAAACCCTACCATTAGTAAGTCATCAGATCTACAGTGATGGTCCTGAGAATTGTTTCTTTCTCTGACATATACTGCAAAAGACTTCAGCCTGGATGTGGTTTTCATTCTCATTAGGAGAAAATTACTCCAAGAGCAATATGACAGTGTTACACTTAAAAGTCACTTCCACAGACAATAGTGCAGAAAACTGATTGTTAATCTTGGGAGTTTCATTAATTTAAAATTTGGTTTGTTTCTTTTTACAGTTAACAAACTGAAATAATCCCATTTCTATGGGAGAAAGCTAGAAGGCTTAACCACTGAATATTCTTGCTGCTGGACCATACTTCTTACATATACACTGGAAGTTGTGAAGCTAACATAAAATCCTTCATTGATGCAGACAAAGTTGTTCTTTTTAATGTAAGCCTTTCATAAGTAAGTGCCAGTATTCGGAAGAGTGCATAAATGTCTTTGTGGAACTAACCACCCACAAATGTGTGCTTCTTTTTTGAAAAGTTGAAGCAAATGGAATTGTTTTTAAAACCTTCTCTTTAATATTTTATTTGTCAAAGAGTTTCAGCCAAACTATACTGTATTATTTAAATAAAAATGTACCCAAACTCCCTTATGTTATTTAGAACTAAATGCATCTACTAGATCTATTCCTGTACCATCAGCTTATCCCTTTCTAATTCTGGCTGTGTTACTTTCTTGTCCCTCATTCTGTAATGTATTTGCCTATGCAACACCATTTATTCATTAAAAAAAAAAAAAAAAAAGAAAAAGTAATTATTCTTATTTTGCAGAGGAGAAACACGAATCATGGAATCTGTAGTTCATATGGGAACCTATCTAACTCACCACGTGCAGGTCCTTCCTTTCAGACTGTAGAGATGACAGCAGTAGGTTAATAGTCCCATAATGATGACAGTGCACAGATAATGTGCCAATAAAAATATGACCCCTCAATAGAAAGCATGGAATATTAACACAATGGCTGGAAGGGAAATCTGACTGGTGCACTGAGTTCAAGGAAAGTATTCTTTCACTGCTCAGTTATATTAAAAATAAATAAATAAATCTGGATGCATTGCACTATCTACAAAAAAAATTATCAGAAGATCAACTAATTGGACTCCAAACACTCAGATGGCATAGACTTATCTCACATTCTGCCATAAGATTCAAACTATCCTGACAGCCAAAACTAAATGTTGTTAAAATAGTGCTTGCATTAAAATATAAGAAGCAAACATGGACACATTGAAAATGTACCCAAGGGAATCTCATAGCTTCATACTATAAATATATTGGAGAGAGCTGGATAGTTAGAAATAAAACAGAGGAGACAAACCAAGACATTTCTAACCCCCACAGGAGGCCAGGATGCTTGAACGAGTTTTGCTTCTCACCTGCACAGTGTGCTGGTACTCCTAGAGTGTTAAAACACCATGACAGAAACATAGAGAGCTCCCAAACTTAATAAGTCAATCAATTTAAGAAAATTTTAGCTGTGTTTCTGTAATATATTAGATGTTATAACAATCTCAACATTAAGAAAATGATCCATGAAATATCCTTCCTTTTAAATCAGTACTAGTTTCATAATAATTTACAGACTATTGTTTGCTAAATATGTATGAAAAATTAGATAAATTAATGTACAGGCTTATTTTGTCTAAGCCATTAAGCTAAAATAATAAGTTCAGTAATATCTATTTCTTGTAAAAAGTGGTTAATGCGAGCTTTTAAAAATGTACGTTAACTTCCGACACTGAGAAAAACATTATTAACTATAACAAATCAAGACATATTCTAGAGGCCTTTAAATGAAAGCTGGTATAACAAGGTTTTGTTACTAAATTCTAATCTTTTTGAAGCTCAGGAAATGTAAAGCATATATGAGAACGTATATTGGAATTTTAAATACATATACATATAAGAATCACCAGCTATACTGAAGTGTTTTGACCCTTGGAAACTTTAAATGTACCCCAATTTTATACTTTTAGTGCCTGAGGAACACGTAGAACTACCTCATAGGTGAGCCTGGAGGGCTCAGCACTGAAGACAGGTTCACTGAGAAAAACCTGTTTGAAAATGAAGATAACTGAGGAAAAGTTCTGCTTTCTGTTGAACTGACTTTTGAGTGGTGGGGATGGATTGCTGCAGAGGCTAGCAGGAGGAAAAAGGGACACCATCTCACAGGAGGTCCCAAACACGAGTGGCATGAGTTTGTATGTGCCATACAGTTCTCTCAAGCAACAATCCATCCAAATGAGAAGAAAATGGTTGGGTCACATTACAGATGCTTGGACCATAAATGATTCATTTGTGCTACTGTGCTAGGGAAACAATGAGAAGGAAAAGCCTTCTGACCCTTTGCTTTTCATGCATATGCAGCAATTGCTAGGGCCAAATCCTTACAATAATTCTACTCTCACTAGAATGTAAATAAAGAATATCACACTCTCTCTGTCCTGCATCATCTCCAGAATAATGCATCTGGTCCCCTAAGAACACACATGCCAAAAATACTATTCATTTCAAGAAAAGCAAAGAGTATATCTCAGGTAGTCCAGCTGAGTAATAAGTCACAGGAGGAGCACCCTGCAGAGTAAGATCCTTGTGTATGCTCTTGCCAATGTGGGGGGCAGTGTGAGGGTGAGCGTGAGATGCACACAGAAAAACAAGAAATTCTGCTCAAGACAAAAACCCAAAGTGTAAATAAGGAACCCAATATTCTGAATCACAAAAGCACAGAATATGCTGAGTGGGAAGGGCCCCACAAGCGTCATCAAGTACAACCTTTAACCCTGAACAGGATCATCCCCAAGAATCATACCATGTTCCTGAGAGTATCATCCAAACACTTCTTGAACTCCGTCAGGCTTGGTGTTGTGGCCATTGCCTGGGGGAGCCTGTTCCAGTGCCCAGACATCCTCTGGGTGAAGAGCCTTTTTCTAATATTCTACCTAAACCTCCCCTGAAACAACTTCAGGCCATTCCCTCAGGTCCTGCCGCTAGTCACCACAGAGAAGAGATCAGTGCCTGCCGCTCCTCTTGCCCTCACAAGGAAGTTGTAACTGCAATGAGGTCTCCCCTCAATCTTCTCTTCTCCAGGCTGAACAGACAGAGTGTCCTCAGCCACTGCTCATACGGCTTCCCCTCAAGGTCCTTCACCATTTTCATTGCCCTCCTTTGGAAACTTTCTAAGAGTTTAATGCCTTTCCTATATTGCACTGCCCAAAACTGCACACAATATTCAAGGTGAGGACACACCAGTGCAGAGCAGACTGGGACAATCCTTGACCAGCTACAGGTGATGCTTTGTCAGATGCCTCCCAGGACATGGTTGGCCCTCCTGCCTGCCAGGGCACTGCTGACTCATATTCAACCTGTCATTGATCAGCATCCCCAGGTCCCTTTCTGTGGCACTGTTTTCCAGCATCTCATTCTCCAGGCTGTATGTACATCCAAGGTTGCCCCATCCCAGGTGCAGAATCTGGCACTTTTCTTTGTTGAATTTCATGTGGTTGGTGATTGTGCAGTCCTCTAATTTGTCAAGGTCTCTCTGAAGGGTCTCCCTGGCTTTGAGGGAGTCAGCAGCTCCTCCCAGTTTTGTATTATCTGCAAACTTGCTCAGTATCCCCTCCAGTCCTGTCTCCAAAAACACTTTATGAAAGTGTTGAAGAGCACAGGGCCTGAGATGGAGCCCTGTGGAACGCCACTAGTGACAGGTCACCAGGCTGATGTCACTCCCTTCAGTATTACACTCTGCGAAAATCCTCCCTTCTCCCTTTTTGTGAAAGGGACAAAGTATCATAGAATCATAGAATTAACCACATCGGAAAAGACCTCTGAGATCATCAAGATTCAACCATCATGCTTACTGGACCACAGCACTAAGTGCTACATCCAGTCTCGCCTTAAAAACCTCCAGGGATGATGAATCAACCATGTATCTAGGCAGCCTATTACAATTCCTGATTACTCTCCCTATAAAAAAATTCCTTCTAATATCTAACCTAAACCTTCCCTCAGCTTAAGACTGTGCACTCTTGTCCTACTGCTGGTCTCCTGGGAGAAGAGACCAACCCCTGCCTGGCTACAACCTCCCTTCAGGTAGCTGTACAGAGCAATAAGGTCTCCCCTGAGCCTCTCCTGGCAGAGCTATCTTTGGATAAGGGAGCTGAGGTTTCCCACTCAAGTACATCAGTCTGACATCCAAACCAGTTCCTAAGGCCAGGCATTGAGCAGATATCTGGTTCCCAGCAACACCATTCTTCATTCTGTACTCAGCCAAAAGGCCCTTTTGGTTCCACTGGCGATTCCATCTACATACAAACATAAGGTCAGTCTTAAAAGCAATAAATAGCCAGGCACTTTAGGCATTCTGAATCACCCTGGCATTCACTTTGGTGTATCCAGATGGCATAGCAACCTTCCAACTTGTAGTAGCCAAAAGGTGGCTGTTTGCCTGAAATGCTAATAGACATCTTAAAGTGATCTTTGCTTGTTTCCATAGTGAAAGGCCACTGAAGAAAGGGTGGACTGACAAGAAGAATTATGCAAATTGTTTACTTTTTCAGTCCATTCATGCCATTTTGAATATCCTTTCATTCTAGCCATTAAAAATCCGTGTTGCCTCTATGTACTCATCGGGCTGAGTGGAAAGGTAAACACTGAAGTCTTTATTCTTCTGGTAGCTGACAGCTTCTCTCTTGGGGAATGAAGAAAATTGTCTATTTTTCCTCTTGTCAAAAACCAATAGAGGTTGCATTAGTCACAGAGAATATGGAAATCTGCCAGGGAAAAAAAAGTAAGTAGTACCCCTGCAGAAACCTAATAAAAATGTCTATTAGGCTTTTGGAAATGACCCTTAACTACCAGCCAAAGCATAATGAAATTGGCAAAACACAAAAAGCGAAGTCTCACTTTGCTTTGCAGCTTTTAAATGACCCACAAACCTCATTAAAAGGGATCAGCAGTGGCAAATATAGACTCTGCCAAAATTCTTTGGCAACACGTCCCAAAAAACTGAAAGAGAACAGGTTTACATAGAAGCAACAAGTTTGCTGGTAAGGTTAGCTGCTGTCAACATCTCTCACACTACAAACAGAAAAATCCCTTTTGGTTTGTTTTCTTAATGAGTTATCCTGTTGAATTTATTTCATCCACAGTCCATGGGAGCAGATAGTGCTGTTCTTTACTCCGATAAAATCCAGATGAAAATAATGAAGGGGATTGCTGCCTGAGAAAGGAGGACAGCAGGAGGGAGGACAGCACTGGACTTTTTGGAGCAACTGTTTTATGTTAGTAGTAAGGAAATATTTTTTTTTTTAAGAATAGTGTTGTAGAGCATTTAGCATCTTATTGTGCACATTCTTGTTCATAAACTCTTATTAAGGGTAGATTTTGCACTGAATTAAACGAAATCAAACTAATAAAAGACAGAACTCAATTCTCCACTACCTTCTAGCTATTTTTTGTCTATGAGAAGGCAGGATCAAGATTTCATCTTAGATTCCTTCTAGAAAATATGCTGCAGCTCAGATGGAGAATATGGGTTTATACAGAAGCTATTTATATTATGAAAGAGTTCTGGCTAGCTGTACCTCTCAGGTCTTAAAATCTGTTATCTTTCGAAAAAATTAGCATTCTACTGTGAAGTTGTGAATAAAAAAGTCCTACTCTATTTCTTTACTGAAAAATTGCAAATAATATAATGCAAAATCGTCCTACATCTCTTTTCATATTTTCAGTAAAGAAGAGAACAATACACATGTTATGCCATACTGAGGCAACAGGGTGAAGGAGAAGTGAATACATGTTCTATATTTGGACTGGTGGGGGTTTTTGGTGAGTCTGCAGAGCTGACTTCTTTAGACAGTCCCAAGGACTTCATCACACTATTGAAGCCCATAGGAATATTACTGAAGTAGGCTTTTCAAGACTGAACCATCAGATTATAACAAAGCAACCTGTTTTTTTTTTTCCCCCGAAACTCACTGTTTATAAAGATCTTTATTCACTGTGTGTCCTGCTCTCTTTGTGGACTGTAACTGCAGAATCTTAATGAGCCCCTTGCAGAGCTCTTCTCAGAGCCAGCTTTGCAAAAATACATGTCACACTGAGAAACTCCTCGTGTGCCACTGTTTTATTGCTTTGTTCACAAGTCTACCTTGATTTCACTCCATACATTTCCATCTTCCTATGCTATAGAGCTGGTAAATTGTGCATCCCTGAAGTTCAGCTTCATGGTTATTCATTTTCACTCATCCTCCCTGTTTTTCTTCATGCTGAGGCAGGTAAAACAGCCCTAAAAATCTGCCAATCTACACAATTCAAAGACAACACTGGAGTTTGAACATTTTTGTCCTTTCACAAGGCTGAAGTACCAAATCACAAAATATTTAATTATAAAATAAAATCTGAGGTCAGCCAGAAGCCAGTGGAAAGGTCTTTTTGAGTTAAAATAAAATTAGAAAACCCCCACCAAAACCAACTAGTGCTGTTAGACAAAAGAGGGATGCTATGTACCTTAGTAGTTTCACTGTTTTTGTTTTTCTTTATATATCTATTGGTCAAATGTGGCTGAATATGGGGCAGTATGGTGCTTAAACACAATCATGGCATACAATGTGCCTTTCTTGCCTCTGTATTTCTTAGCAACCAAAAGCTGTACTCTCCACTCCAACTCTAAAAGCAGCAGGGGCTGGGGACATGAGACCAGGATGGGCACAGAAGAAGAAGATGACATGGATTAGTGTATGTGCTGTGACTTGGATGTCTAATATAGCACATTGGGGAGTTCAGAAACTGGCTGTGTCTCCCAAGGTCAGCTTCTCGGTGGTCTTCTCAGGGTACAATAAATCCACATGGTGTTCCTGTGCTGTGAAGACCATAAAGACAGACTATATTAATAGTCATTTTCTTATTATAGAGGAGGTCTTTGTGGCAACCCTAAAACGTGACCAAAGCTCTAGGATAAAATCATCTGCTGATAAGCATTACATGCCTAATTAAAAAAAGAAAAAGAAGAAAGCATACATTTGATTTCACTCCAGATTCAGCTTTAACTTTGCACAAATATTCTGATATTATTCTAGCTTTCTTGTTCCCCTGAACTTCCTGCTCAGACTGGAAATGGAAGGGCCAGACAGTTCTCCTCTTCTCAAGGGATTTTCAGAACAACTCTGAAGAAAAGAACATTCATGTTTTCAGAGTTGGTGATGACATTCAACTATAAATCATAGTTCATCAGTGAGTCTTAACAGTGACATGTACTGGCAAAAATCCCTATGAATTAACATCAAAGGCAAAAAAAATTTTTGTAATCAACTGAGGAAAAATCGGGATCAAGATTTATATGAGAAAGTCCACAAACTTCCATTATTTTCTTTGAACAGGAACATTGGTTGATGGGAGTGGCTTATTTTATCATTGATAAAATGAGTGAAATTCAGAAAGTGTGAAAGAGTACAGAGGAAACTTAGAAAGCAAATTTACCAAAGTATAATGTGATTATTTTTCTCTCTGATCCATTTTTACCTTTTATAAGATTTATCTGCCATTTTTTCTGTATTGAATATACTTTTGCTTTAGAATATATTTATGGCAGTATTTTTAACGTATATTCAGTTTATTTTTTGGTTCATAGCCTTTGTCTAAGGAATTGGTGAAACATGTCACGTCAAAGAAATATAAGTTTGCTTCGTATCAGCACACAAAAGCCATCATACACTGGAAAACTCAGTAGTTTCCAAATCCCAAAAATTTAAAATCCTGTTAGGTAAGAGAAAGAAAAGAATAGATTTATAAATGCTTACCCTATTATAAAGTTGCTCAGTCCAGTTCATTACTAAATATACATTACAGTCATTCTTTAGATGAGATATTTGGAAAGCAGATGGCTCTTATCAAGAGAGTTAAAAACAAATAAGAATGCCTTCAGGAACATCTGGTACTGGTGACTGTAAGAAATAGTGCCAAGCTTAAAAATTCAAATAAAGCCATGGAGTTTGAGGTCTCCTATCCCTATGTTTATGACTGAAAGGACCAAAGGAAAGATCTAGCTATGAAATATGATCTGGAATCAGATGCCAAACTCTTTCTTCAAGGTATTTACCCATGTTGAGATCAAACTATTTTTTTCCCTCAGCTTTTACCTAACACATCTAAACACTGAAGTACAGCTAAATCTGTCACTTCATATTGTTTCTTGTGACTGAAATTAAAATGTGCAACTTGGAGATTTTATTCTGTTCCATTTTAGCAATTGGACTTGACAAAAGTTATTTAACATTTGCCAGGTGACAATGTTACATGAGTGAGATGAATTTCAGAAAACCTTTCAACCATCTCTCTCACTGTGAGTTCATCAAACTTTTTTGATGGTAAAGGGAGGGTATTATTTAACTTGTTGATATTTTGATTAGTCTCCAATTAATTTTCTAGTAAGGGAGTAAAAACACTATCAAAATGCAATTTAAGTGTTTCAGCATTCTCTAATTCTTTTATCTATATTTCCAACAGGACTTTTGAATTTCACCCTAAAATATATCAGCTTAGTAATCCTTTCTTTCCAAATAGTATCTCCAATTTAACTACTGATTTTCCCTCCTGAATCAGAGTCTCTACTTCAGAAGTTTATTTTCAAAGAAAACAGAATGGGGGGAAAAGCAAGGAGTGTGGGGATGGGGATGGGGTTGGGAAATGCTGATCAGGGTTCATCTGGAAAAGTTCTTGCGCTAAAACATCAGCTAGACAAACGTATTCCAGCATGACACTGCATATATAGGAGACAAGTCTTCTAGGAAAGAAGAAATTGGAACACTAATGAGGAACTACATGGCAGATTTTTCAAATTCCTGTTATGACTTTCCCCCAAAACCACATTAAAATCTTGCAACAGTCCTGCCCTGGAGATACTATGAAAGAAAACCTTCTAGGAACCAGATACTGTAATTTGAATTACCTTTATGACACTATGGCTTGTGAAAATTTAGAGCATTTGCCAAAATTTTCATTAGAAAATTTCACATGTGCAGGACAACAAGGTACTTCAATGACTCCTTTTGTATTCTCTGGTAAACTCAGCTGTTTACACATTTACAAATGTCATTGAAACATGAATTCTTACCTGAAAAAAAAAACAACCAAAACATGAGAATTTGCAAGGTGAACTTTCAGCATTTTGTTTTAATTTTAGATTTTTCTTCTTGTTCTCTAGTAAGTGAAGGCAACATTTGCGTACATTTTTTTCCTTCCAAATATGAGTGATTAATTTTGACTCTACATGAAAGGAAACATTTTTTAGAATATAGTAATTCCAAGAAATTAGGCTTTCTGGGATAAAAAGAAGGATAAACAAAAAAGATTTTTACACTTAGACTAAAACAAGCAGCAGCAGAAAGTGCAGTCCTCTACATGCAAATTCTTATGCATTAATTCTGAAGAAACACTGTGAAATAGAAGACCTCTCCATTTAATCAGTGCTAGAATTTCCTAGTATGTTATGAAGAGTGAGCTTACTATTCGTTCACCCCAAGCTTTCTGACAATTGGATTTCAGCCATTTACTGCAGCATTAAAAAAAGAGGAAGGACCAACCATAAAACCCCAACCAAAATAACCCCACACAACCCCCATGCTTATTTTAAACATATGCAACACTCTCACTTATGGTAACAAATTAGCTGCTTTGATAATTATGAATATACAATAAATTTCACAGATTTTAAAGCTAACCATTAATTACATAACTGGTTATCATGAGTGTGAAATGGACTGACCATGCCCTACAAAAAAAGACTGTGGACACCCCCTTGCTGTTTCTCACTTGTCTTGTGATAACTTAATGTGTCTGAATAGTCTCTCCATTTTTTGTCTCCACCTTATCCAGAGTTAAAGATACTAACCTAGATAACTAGAGATTTATCCATCCTACCCAGACTTCCAGCTGTGGTGAGAGGGTGGGAGATGCAATTCATTGCCACAGCCCCTGGTCAGTGCTGTACTCAGGTGTTTCTGTCACCCACACTTCTCTGTTTGACGAGTGCACTTGTCACTGGTGGAAACCACGTAAGAGAGTTCAGGTGTCTCCTGTGCCACCCACTCCACATTCACAGGCTGCACAGGCAACTAAAAAAAGATATCTTACACTTTCAGGTTCATTTTTTTGGTCTTTGTTTCCCCTGGTGTGGTCTGCCAATGTCAAGTGCAAATCCAATTAGAGAGGTTTTCATCTACTTTTTTTTCACGTGTTCGTCCCTTACTGACCCAGGACCTGTGCGAATAACACACATGAAAGCTGGCACAGTGTGCAGTGCTGTCCACAGAGTTCTCTCCTTGCTGTCCCCACCTACACAAGGCAGTTTCCTTCAACATCCCTGACTGTGTCTTTCAAAGCCTTTGTTTTTGCCATCAGCCAATTCACGAGGTTCCCTGCAGTTCTGCTGGGGATTAAAGGAAAGGACTGGAAGTCGCACCAGTTTCAATTTGAAACAGTGTGCGTGACTTTGTTCCCCTCAGCAGAGTGTGCCTGAGGCCTGAGCTTTGGTGGTCTGGTGATTAGCACTGATGTCTAGAGTTTCATGACACTGGGATTCCTTTTCCTGCTTTGCCACAAATTTCCTGTGTCCTTGAGAAAGTGACTTAATCTATTATTCCCTCAATACTGCAGAGAAAACGATGCTGTTCTTTCTGAGCAAGTGTCAGGAGGACAACTCTGCACCTTCTCAGAGGAGAATGTATGGCTTTGTGGCATTTAGATAGGCAGAAAAGTGGAACTTTATAAACTCATTGAAAAAGTTGAGTCATCCATTGTAACACAGAATCATCTGCAAAGGACAAAAAGGACCATTTGTTCTGCTCACAGAAGAGATTAAATGATTATAGAATTCATTTCTAAGTGAACGTTTATTTTCCAATTAGCTTTTTAATGTAAAATTCACTAAAAGTTCTAGATATTTTCTGCACCACAGAATAAATCCCTAATAAAAATACAACACAGTAACAATTGTACATGTGCAATTATCTGTGGACAATTAAAACAAATCTGTATGTGCCCTTCAGCCATTAACTCAACGACTTTAGTTCTAAAAGGTTTTTTTAAGGGAAATTAGCCTAACCCTGCTCCATCATAATCTGTCACATTTTGTACCTAAAAGTAATCCTGGCACCGAGGAAGATCTCAGATGGCAGGTCACACAAGTTCTGGCCTGACACCCTTTGAAAGCTGGATTCATATTTCCCCAGATACCCTGACTGCTAGTAATTTGACTTCAAAAAAAAGTCCTCATTTTCCCTCAGTCCCATGATTTTAATGCATTAGATCTTTGGGCACAGAAATAAAACAGTATACTGAGTCTGGATTTTGTTTCAAGAAGTGTTGGATTTTCAGAATTAGGGACTGAAGTGACTTAAGACATGGAGGATTTTGACCAAGAACTTTATCAAACCTTAAGGAACTCTGAATGAAGCAAAATAGTGTCAGTGGCAGTCTATAGATAGTTGGTGTGCAGCCTACTGTTTCTTAAAGCTGAATATTTGCGAAGTGTGTAACTCCCAACATTCAAACACTTCAGTTAGCCAATATTCAGGTGACCCCAAACTTGGGAGAGCAGTTGATGTGTGAGAGGGCAGGGCTGCAGTCCAGTGACCCCAGCAGGTCAGAGGAACGGGCTGACTGAAACACAACAAAGTTCCACCTGCGAGGGTGCAAACTCATCCACCCTGAGGGCATGGCCCAGTGCGTTAGTGCAGAGTGGGGGTCAGCTGGCTGGGGAGCCCCCCTGCAGAGGAGGCTCTGGGGATCCCAGTGGAGCTGCATGAGAGGGTGTCCTCACAGCAAGGAAGGTCAGCCACAAGCACATTAAAGGATCATAGTCTGCATGCTGAGAGGCTCCCTCCCTGCATGGCACTTTGCTGCAAATGGCCCTGAACTATTTGGAACTCATGAGACCATATCTGGAGCCCTGCAACCCAGTTTTGAGTTCTCCAATACAAGAAAGACATTGACAGAGTAGAGCAGTGGTCTTCAAGCAGATCCATAGCAGCAGAAAAAGACTATGTAACAGTAACTGAAATGCTTATGCTAATCTACCTTTGAATTCAAGATTTTCATTTCTCCTGAGAAGTCTTCAATGTTACAATATTCATTTTCCCTGCTTCTACCGTTCAGACACATGCTCCATTTTAGATAAATACATTATGGTACCATTTCTAATACATGTCTAGGTGCCTATTTAATGTTTTACAACATATAATCGCATATGTTTTCTACAACATATACTCACATATGTTTTGGAGTGAGAGGACATGAGAGATTAAAGGAATACTAAACAAGCTAATAATAATAATAAAAAAATACAGAGAGAAAGAAGAAACGAGTATCCCAAAAATCAGTACTTGGGTCCCTATCAAGTAAATATCCAGACTAAAAGACTGCTGTCTTGGATAAGCTTTCTTCTCCAGAGTCCTTAAAACTAAAACAAAACACTTCAGTCCCTTGACAGAAGGATAGTATTTCCTTCAAAAATCTCCCCTTCTTGATCAGAGATTCATTCTCATGTTCTTGAACTTTAATCAGCATGTAATTAAATATCTTTTATCAAAGTTGATTAACTGAACTGTTAAGTGATGCAAACCTGTTTGTTAGTTTCCTTTCTCTAATGGTTCAGTTTCTCCTGTTGGGCAAATAGTACAGTGTGTTGGGATACTCATTTTTGGAGTAGTTATAATGCTGTGTTTTCCTCAAGCAAATGAACTTTGTCATTGCACAGCTATGAAATTGCAACATTTAATGTGTTTTTTAATTGAAATAGTCAATTAAAAAATATTTTTTTCTTAATATTGCAGAACTTCCTTTTGTTTATGCAATATAAATTTTAGGAATTCCCTGGAACTATTGTGACATTATTTCAACCAAAGCATACAGGCGCATGAAATATGAAAACTTTTTCTGACCTAGTTTTAAGTTTAGTGAATGCTTAACAAATCTCCTAATATTGCAATCTTATTGTTTGGAATTCAAACAAGAATACTCTGCTTGCCAATAGTGTGGTCAAACATGGCACAAATATAACCTGTAGAAAGTCTTACAACAATCTGTATTTTTAATACTTGATTTGTCAATCATAGACATAGAACTATCTTGTGTTTTGAATTCCAGTGAAAAGCATTTATTAAGAATAAGAACATGCTCAAAATTCATGGGCCCAGAGGACTGGTGGAGGGCATATAAGAGAGACATGGAAGGTAGATCAGGCTCTAGACAGAAAGACTGGAAGTTAAGCCCAAGCTAAATTTAGAATGGGTCTTTTCAACTGCCTTTTCTTCTGAACTTCCTCTTACTCTTTATCACATTTCTCAACAATTGTATTAAAAAATATATCTTCACTCTAGACAATGAGATTGCAAATAAAGTTTTCAGCAGTGATAGATAGAGAAGACAGTATGTGAGAAATTTTTAGGGGAAAAAAAGTTAGCCATAAGTGAAAGATAAATGTTGGAGCACCCTGGCAGATGTTCCAGAAGCATGTCACAACAGCCATTTCATTTACATATGCCTACTTCCAAGCCCAAATTTCCTTGAGGTTTAGGGGTAGACAAACCTAGAGTTTTCAACCTAATGTGACTTAACTAGATGCCATGGATGCATAAAATATAATCCAGCTTGTAGTATACGCCCTAGAAAAGTTAAGTTATAGAGAGAGATCTACAGACCACATTTCAAGACTACATAAGTAAGAGTCACTCCATGACTCCATGTCATGGAGTCTCACTGTCCATGATCAGTAGTAAATTTACTTTGGATTCGTGTAGAGGCTCATGCAAAGTCTGTCTGAGCATATCTTGCCTGTTTAAGGCTTGATTATCTGAAAAAGCCAAGTATCTCTGCTCAGAAAACCTGTTCTCCTTAACATGCCTGAACTAACTGTAGCAGGAGCATATACAAACGAAAGACATTAATGGCTTTTCAGAATCTTGACCAGCACTCCTTCTTAGAGTCAGTAGTTACAAGAAAAGAGAATCTGTAATTCTTGATATTCTACACATTATTATTTTTTTCTAAAACTTATTAATTATCACTAATCAGCTTTATATCCTGTTTCCTTATTATGTTTCAAAGCTTATTATTTATTTCATTTACAGAAATTAAATTGTCTATGTATTTGGCTTGATACAAAATATAAGGATTTTATACATCATCTGAGCAGTTTAAAATGTCTTAAATTTTGAAGAAATTAAATTTATGCAAATTTTACAATTTTGAAATTTTTGAATTGAGTGCATAAATTAGTTCGCATAAGCCATCTTTTAAGGTCAGTTATCTTGGGTGTAACAGGTATCTTTCACCTAACTACAATAAATTTTATCTATCTTGCAATAAAAGTAACAGATTAAAGTCTGCCTTTCCAATAAAGGACTGACAGATGCATGGGATCCTTTCATGCTGTATCCTTCAAAATGTATCCTGTTGGAAGTAAGAAATTATTATGAAAGCGCTTACACAGCTAGTTTGTTGGCTAAACCTAACCACTGCTCATCTTCAGGCTTAGCTTTTGGTTCTTTGACACAAATTCTGTATATGATATAAACTAGAAATTCAGATATTTAAAAAATGTGAGTACCCTGCAGTATTTAAATGGCTACAGTTTCATGACTACTAGAGTAAGTAGACAAAGCTTTTTTTTTTTTTTTTTCTTTTATGGCTATGCTTAGGATATGGTAAAGTGCTAAATGTGCAAGCAATTATGAACTTGGCACAGTAGCAGTATTTATTTTAAGCTCTACTTGTGCTGCTCTGGTGGAGGATGTTTACTTAACAAGACTCTATTAAACATGCTGAAGACTTTGTACTCTAAAACATTTTTAATTGATGAAACACAGAAGCAATCAATCATCACAAATGGTAAAGAAAGGCAGACAGGTCCGGGCAAACAGAATAAGATCTGTAGGTGTCTTTTTATCTTTTAAGGGGACAAAAAATAAAGAAGGCCTATTTGTGCTGCTGAATTAAGTGTTTGTGAAAAGAGAAGACTTGATAGCGGTGGAGACTGAAGTCTTCTATTTATTTACAAGTCGGGCATAGTGGTGGGAACTCTTGCATGGTCTCTTGCCTTTCCTATTCAACCTCTGACCTAATGGACCTGATGAGCTTATCCTCTCTCATGACAGGAAAAATCCATGCTGAGTATACAACCTGTGGGTCTTACTTACCCAAAGAATGCTGAACGGTGATGCTTTTCATGCACCATTTGTAAACATATGAAAGCCATTGCACTGCCTCACATTCCTGCTCCAGGAAGCAAATTCAATATAACCCTGAGCACCAGTAGATGGGAAGCATTTCTCCAGCCACATTATTGTCAAACTGCATCTGTTCTGAGCTTCCAGATAATAGTTCTAAAACCTGTGCTCATAAATTATTTTTAAATGTGAGTTTAAAAAAAAAAAAATCAGAATATAATTCTGTCAGAGCATAGACTTTCTTTGAAATGGGGACTATTGACAGCTATTTCTCAATAAAAAGCTTAAAACTAAAACTCTTGCTCAGACTCCACTCCTGATTTCAGTAGGAACTTTGCCTGAGAGAGACTGACCGGATTATATCTACAGTAGAAAAATATTAGATAGCTAAGAACTCGTTCAGGGAGGTAGTCCAAAGTGGTGCAGTCACTTGTGCATCTCGTGAAGTTGAAAGGAAATATATTTGTATGAACTGTGTGTATATATGTAAGTATGTATTTATTTCCTTTTAACTTCACATGAATATATCTTTTTATCTGTACAGAGAACAAATTGAAACACAGAAGACATACACATATATAAACATGCATGAATGCTTACATATGTTCGTACACATATCCAAACCAGACTCCACATGAACAAATATTTGGACCCTAAAATAATGAAATATTACTGGGTATTTTTCACTTTCAAAACACATAATACAGTAAAGACAGTCTTCTTAAAAGTATGCAAGTCTTAGTCATATCTATTTTCCATGCTTACTCATGTCCTTATCTGACTTAGTTGCTCATGTGTCATATATTAAATAGTCTCAATTCCTCTTTGAATCATTGTGATATGAAAATTAAAGTTTATAGAGAATTCTTTTTTACTAATATTATCAGAATAGAAACATCAGATTTAACTATCAGACTTTGGTGACTTACTGACAAAAGTTTATAAAAGAATCACCTCAAATTAATGTTCACCCTTTAATATTTCTTAACATAATGCAGAAAACAGCTGCAGAGAAGTGCATTTTTTTTAGCTGTTTATTTCAACTGACAGAAAGCAGAACACAAACTTTGTCAATAATGCAAAGAATTCCTAGCCAGGTCCTCTGAAATTGTAAACTTTTCTAAAATCCATTTACTGATAATCTAATAGTTTGACATGTATTCATCTAGACTTTCAGCACAAAGTAAATTCTCGGGAATATTTGCATTGTTATTTTGTTTGTATAAATTTTACTGATTATAAAAATAAAGCAGACCTAAGTGAGATATGAATTGAATAAAATAATATTTTTATAAGGAAGAACAAATCAACAGAGTTATAAAAAAATTATTACACAAGTGGTACCAGTAATAATTTTTTCAAGTCTTTACTTGATGCTGCCTGTTATTTCCTTTTTTGTTTTCAACTCAGTACTTTGTTTTTTTCTTCTCTACCCAATTAGCTACTTAAACATGAAGCAAGCTACTAATTTATGTTCATATATAGTAAAACACTTAGATATCTGCACCCTAAGCAGTGAAGGAATAAAGACATAGCCTTGAGAATAATGTTTGAACTCAGAGTCTGAGCCTGTGGTCTAGCCCTTTAGACACAGTATTTATTGTTTATCAGGAAATAGTACAATACAGAAATATGTTTCACTCCTTTGTGGTGTTTACATAGTTCGAATTATGAGTTGAAAAGATGTGCCTTTATATACTTGATATTAGTAGACAAAATATATTCTTTTTAAAAAAGATGTATGGAAATATCCTTGAAAAGCTAGGGCTTTATCTATTCTATTACATGCCAAAGCCTTGTTGACACCTTTTGATCTGTATAAATTGGCCCAATGAATACAACACTCTAATATGTAGTATGAGACCACAAGTACCTTCCCAGCAGGAGAGTATTTGGTGATCTTCTATGTCACACCTTAGAGGTTAGACTGAGTAAGCTTCTTTAAATAGGTCTTTTTTAAATCATTAGAAAGATTACAAAGTTAGCAGATGTTTTTTTTCAGTAAATTGTGATATATGAGATGTTATGTTTGTTTAGAAATATTTTTTAATTAGAAGAATGCAGTTTCCTATTAAAGAGAAGTCCAGTCAGAACATAAGAACCAGTTTAAATGGAGGAGGACCTTAATTCTATCACTGGTCCTTCCTTTTACTCTTGCATGCAATCCTGGATCCATTACAATCAATGTAGGTTTAGTTGTTGTTTTCACTAAATATGCCCTATATGTCAATCTGTAGTTTAAAATGTCCTATAATCATGAGTGATTTTAAAGCTAACTAATGTCCAGAGGCACTTTTTTTTAAAAGATGACTGCAATGAGTTTTAAGCATATTCTTACAATTAAAATTTAATGTTACTGAACAGAATCTTGGCCGAGGAAAAAAAGTAATGTAATAAATATAATAGTATCTGTTTTATCTGAGACACTTCATTTGACTATTTATATCTTCTCTTTTGCAAAAAGCTTTGTTTTGATGTTTCCTTTTCATATTCATCTTAGTAATTGCATCCTGTGGCATTCAGTGCTGGAGTTTTCTATTGAGCAGCAAATATCTCTATTTTTGGTATTCCAAAATTGATTCTATGGCTTGTTTTGACAGCTAAAATAATTACAATAGAAACTCAACCTTATCACTACTTTTTTCCCGCTCTACCTTCATTCTAAAGTATTAGGTAGGGTTTTTGAATTGGTTTCTGTGGCTCACAGCATTTTTACCTGTTTCCTTGCTCACTGAATTTTTCTGGTTCCAGCCAGGAAAGGGTTAATTTTTGCAGTAGTCAGGAGGTGACATGGCTAGGAAATGGAAGTTGTTCTACTCTGCCTCACACCATTACCCGAGGCAGAGGGAAGAGAGCCTGGATTTTCTTTCTGGGCAGAAGAGTTTCTAGTCCATTCCAGCCTGCAAGTAAATGTGGCAGAGGGAGCCATCCACTATTGTTTATTGTCAGGGTGGTTTCCATGCAAATCATTCCTCTTCTTGTACCCTCTGTCATTAGTCTTGTTGCTGTTACTGTTTGTTTTCTTATCTCATTGTTGTTTCTAGTACATTTTTCTTATCTCAGCCTGTGATCTTTGCCTTTTGTATCTCCAATTCCACTCTCCAGAGAGGAGGGAGAGGGACAGGAGGGATACGCAGCACATGGTTTTAGTGGGAGTACTAAATCAGAGAATACCATTCCTAAACCATGGCATATGCTTGAAAATAAAATTTGGGATTCTAAACCTTTGTTTCAAAGACTTTTTTCCACTGCACTGTCTTATCCAAAAGCATTAGTTCAGTTAACAAGGGTTAATTGACATAATTAAACAAAGGGTCTACCAGAGCCCTGTCTCTCTGCAGCAGGTGATGCTTTGAAAGAATAGGCCCCTCTGATCATAGAGTTCCTCTCCAGGAGCTCTACGTACTTCACAGAAGAGGCTTGACAGACAAGGCTGTGACTTCTCTCTCAATTCAGGACTGGGAAAGCGAGCAGCAGAGTGGGATGATGACTGAATTCTTCCTAATTAATGGGTGGCAGTCCTAAAACTTATGGGGAGACCTCTGTGTGCTATCACAGCAACAGGAACTCAGGACATGCAGGTTTAGACAATCACTGCCTGGCTGATCAGAAAACCCATGAGTCCAAACAGACTGGACTAAGCAGAACAATATCCAGCCTTTTTTGACTGTCAGATCATGCACCAGATAGTCCAGAAAATTCAGAGCCTGGTAAAGCAACAGCAAAGGCTGAGAGAAAGATTGTTTTGCAAAGTTTGTGGCTCCTCATCAAAAAGTATTGGAAATGGTAAAAACAAAGCGTTTTTCCTGTGGGATTCTTAGCCCAGAATTTGGATAGTAAAGAAGCTAATATAGTTCTTAACAAATAAGTATTGAAATATTAAGATGCAGTAATTACTGAATGCTTGGAGGCTAATACAAAGTGATCTTGAACTCTGATCTTGTCACTAAAAGTGACTTTCACCCACTCAATGTTCTGGTAATCCAAAGTGCAAAGGAAGTGTAATATTCTGCATCTGTAGTCAGAGACTAAAGATGTATTTCAGTCCCTTAGGAAAAACAATAATTAACCAAAACCAGTAAGTAGGTACATTACTGGACAACCTTGCCATTCTTTTTCTGGAATTCTTTTCCATTTTAGTTTATGACCATAAACTACACAAATCCCTTTCCAGTGTTTGAAAGCAACAGGCCTCATAACCATTATGAAAAGACAGAAGCTCAACATACCAAAAGAGTCTGCTTATTTCTGAATGGACATCTAATTTATTTTAACTGAAATCAGTTGCCAAGCTCTATCTGATTTTACGGGAAGAGGAATTATGATTATTGTGGATTTCCAACATAAACATGTGCTATACACACATCTGCATATACCCTTATGTGAAATAACCTTGAGGTCAATAATAACAAGGACATGTCTTTCTCTCTATGTCAAACCTGGAGCAAGATTTGAAATCAATTCTGGAGCCACTGCAAGATGCCTCAAATGCTCTTCTTTCACATGCCAGCGTTTCCAAGATCAAAACACTAAGAAACAGAGGCCCTTCACGCTAACAAGTTTAGCACTGCTCCAAAATTGTTTTCCCTTTTAAGAATTCAAAATTATTGTTGTAAGAATGTTTAACGAAAGGAGTTCAAATACAAAAATTGCAATAGAAATCTACTTTCTAGGCAGCGTTTGTCACCTTCACTATCAGGTTCCTGTGTGGCCCAACACAAAGACATCTCCAGGCTTCCAGTTCTGCAAAAACCCACTGAACAGATTCTCAGGAACCTGTGACCCAGAAAGTCCTGGGCTTGCCAGCTGCAAAGGTCCAGACTCCCAGGTCCTCCAAGGTTAGCAAGCTCTTGGCTGAGTTTCATCCTGGACAACCGTAAAGCCAGGAGTTTCAAAGCTCGTGGGAGCCATAGCATCCAAGTGCCAAGGTTTCTGGGTCAGCTTTGAATTCTAGGCACTCCAGTTTTTCCACACCCTGGGATATCAGGGAATCCAAGGCCTGCAGCACAAAGCCAGCTCATCAAACATGCCATTTCTGAGCCAGGATTGCATTTCCTTCCACAGATAACTAGGAATAACAGCTCCTGATAAAACAGAAACCTGATTTTAAAATCTTGGAAAATTCCTGGAACTACCTGAATTGTAGAGTGAGAACTGGAAAGTTACCTACAACAAACAACTAAAGGAAAAACATATTAATGAGGAAATTAAATGATATAAACAACAGAGACGTGACTAGGTCATAGAATGACAATTTATAATAAATTAAAAGAGAACAAGAAAGAAAGAACCAAGGAAACTGGGTGGTGATGAAAAGACTGAAAGTTAAAGGTAAACCCTCTATTGGCCCTAGAAATGAATAAACTTTTTCTGCAGTTTTTCATAAATATTTTTATATGGAGATTGTGGAGGCAGATGGCTACTAAGCATCTAGAAATGGAAGTTCCTGCCACCAAATGTTATCTTTATTATCATCTTTATTGTTTGTTTTTGGTTTTGTTTTTTTATTTAAAAAAAAGAAAAGGGAGAGACAGGACTGTACAATTCTAGGCATCTACTCTCAGATTACATAAACAAGTGCAGAAACTGCTACTGTGATGACTGAAACTGCAGAGAACTAAACTGACAACAAACTAAAAGTGACCAGCTTATTTCACTTAGAAAAGAAAAAAAAAACAAAAAACAAAAACAAACACACAAAACAAAACAAACAAAAAAAAGGCAAAAAAAAAAAAAAAGGCAAAGCAAGATTTTTCTCTATTAAATGACCTCCTTTCCTATCTTTAAAATCTAGTTTCCTATTCACCTTCCAATTTTTAGGGTATTCAGCAGAGGTGTTTCTTACTCCTATATACATATCTTGATATGTAGAATAGGAAGTTCAAAAGTTAAACCACTCTATTAATCCCACCAAATCTGATAGATTGAGAATGGTATTTAATGAAAAAACAAAGCTATGCTGAAGTAAAATTTTGTCACCAAGAGCTATACTTTGCCCTCAGAGCAAGAGAGGTTAGTATTGGTAAGGTCAGTACATATAAATTGTCACTGCTTTCATGAGAAGTATTATGCCTCAATTTTCACTAGCCCTAGGTTAAAAAAAATTGCATATTTTCTAAAAGGATAGTTAAACAGCAGACTCTGCCATATTATTTCTAATTACTTTAACATCATACCAACTTTCAACCAAATCATCCTGTGCTGAAGGGAGATTTGCTTTCACACTTGGAATGCAGTTAACTAATATTGTATCTGAAATCAGTATAAGTATATTCTGTGACAGTAAATACTAAACAAAATGCAATAAAATGATTCTTCCAACAATATATTAAGACTTTCAAAATTGCAGATGTTTTCACTTTCATTCAATATCCTTCTTTCACAGCACTTGTGAATTCCTAGATGGGACATAATCCTTTTTGCATTGTATTCTTCAAGACAATACACTCAACTAACACAATTTAGGTTTTTCTGGGTCATAACTGGAAGGTGGAAAAGATTATATATATGTAAAAGGTTCTCTTGTGCTAAAAGGATACTAAAGGCTGCTAAATTTTCTTTGGATCATATGTTGAAATAAGAGTAAATATAAAATTTTGGCTTCTTACTAGTATGGTATCTGAAGAAAAGATGGTATCACCAGAAGTTAGACTACCTCCAGATGAAAGCTGATCTGTAAGAACTCTCAAAATCTGTGCTAGCAGTGATTGCTAATTCAAACTGTATTCACCACTCCCAGGTTCACTTCCCATCATAGTCCTTTGTACCAAGGAACTTAATTATCTTTGTATGCTTTCATTAATGGAGTTTTCTAGCTGCCTTCTTTTAAGTGCTTTAGGGTGTTGCCCAAAGAAGGGGCCTTGCAGATGGCTACGAATCTCTTGGGAAACAAATGCAAAACACAAAAGTACAAAAAAAAATTAAAAATTAACATGTGTTGAAGTTGGTGAAAATTGAAGTTGAGAATATGCTTGGAACCATATGTTCAAAACTATGTACACATATGCAAAAGAAAACAATGCCTGTTCTGCTTCTAGTTATATTTTGTTGAACTCGGAGATGCTGCACTAACCTACAGTCAGCGTAAACAGAAACAGAAGCAAAGGCAATGGGTGCTCCAGCAAGTATAACAAGAAAGATAGAATATCTTATGTCACCGAGTGAAATTAATAAAAATCAAATTAGTATTAACATTCCATAGCCCTGATAGCATAAAGAAAGATCTAAAAATATAGATTATCCTACAAGTCTGCATGAAAGCTGCTCTTTCTATTGCAAGGAGCATTTGTCTTTAGTTGAAAAGTAATTTGCAATTTTTCAGGTATAATAATATCGTTCCTTGGAATTTTCTCATAATTCCTTCTTCCTACCAAAAACTTGATGTTTTCCACTCAACAGTTCAGCAAGGTCTTCACTGCTGATGTTCCTTACATTTTTACCAAATTTGCTTGTGCTTATGTATTTTAATAGTTCATTCCTTTACATGCTATGTATCATAGATAACAGTGACTTGACCTAACAAGCTAGAACTTCTAAACTAGAAGACATATGAAAAAATTGTAAATAAAACCCAAGTATGCTATTCTAAATATTTATAGGAACACAGCTTTTCTAAGACCTTCAGTAGAACACATGTGGACACATATGAAGAGTCAGCTAAAACTGTACACAGTAAGTGTATAGTAAGTGTGCTAATTTTGGAAATATGCACACAATAGCAATATATAAAAATGCACTGCTTTCCTTGATGTGTCTGAAAATTTACACAATGTGCATTTAAGCAAATACATGGTAACATCAGATTCACTAAATGAATGATACTTTGTCTGTAATAAAAAACATGCCTCAACTAAACAAGACTGTTGAGAAGTTTGGTCCAAAACTCTGTGTAAAGAAAAATCCCTTTGAAAATGATCATATTTTGCAAACATTTTGCAACAAACTCATGTCTTTTATTCATAGTAATAGAATCATAATATCATTTAGTTTGGAAAAGACCTTTAAGTTCAACCATTAACCCAGCACTTCCAAGTCCACCATTAAAGCAAGTCCCTAAGCACAACATCTACATTTTTAAAGTACCTCCAGAGATGGAGACTCGACCACTTCCCAAGGACTTGCCTGAGGCAAAGAAGGCATAAAAGTACTTCAGCCTTTTTCTCACCCTTTGTGAACTTCACAACCAATAATGGATGTATTTATAGAAATATTTTTTTGGTTTTTTACAGCAGTCACCAGATTAAGTTCTAGTTTGGCTTTGGCCCTTCTAATCTTCTCCTGCAGATACTCATGACATGCTTGTAGCACTCCTGTGTGCCCTGCCCCTTATTCCAAAGGTCAAAATCTCTCATTTTCTTCCTTATTTCCAGCTACACCTCTCTGTTCAGCCATGCTGGTCTTCTCTGCTGACTCATCTTTCCACATGTGGGGAACACATGGAACCATTTGACAAACAGAAGCAGACATCAAATGGTTTGGTGTTTCCATGCATGGGTGGTGCTGAGGATTAGCTGCTGCACCACACCATTGCCTCTTTGCACATCGGGTTGTGTGACCAGGGCTGGTCTCTGTAGAAATACAAAAACTGACCATTTCAGAAACTGACAAAAAGAAAGAGCATGGATGTGTGCAGAAGCTCTGACCAGTTTAGTTTTCATTCTAATAAAGTGATCAAATACATCAAGGAGTCATCAGGATGCTTTAAGAATGAGGTTTTAATGCAAGCATGAGCATCCAGATGCGTAGCTGATTTAAATCAACACCGTTTCACTAATCCAAGTTGAACAGCATTAATTTACACCAGCTATGAAGTTAGTTCACAAAAAAAAATTTTTTTTGGACAGCAGATGAGTAACCTGAGAGACAGTTGAATGATTTCCCATCTCTATCAGTGTGAAGTATTTTGATAGCTATCACATAAAAACTGAAGCTACCTCAGGTCTTGGTGGTGTTTAAGTCTGTACTTAGATTTCCGAAGAGCCTAAAGGTACACCAGCTTGTACCTTGTACACCTTGAGGTTTCCACTGGACAACAAGAACAAAATTAATGCTATCTCCTAGCCTTCCAAGTGCTATGAGGTGTTATTCACTGATGTCTGTAAAGCATGTTGAGATCCTGAACACAAATGGTTATAGAATTGTGATTAATTACAGCCATTCCTCAAAAAATGAATGCAAGACTGTAAAGCAAGCTTACAGCCTCTGCCAATATTAAAGAGACCTACAAGAGATGTATGTATGGAACTTACAACACGAATACTACTTCTTTTGTAGGGGCAGAAATTTAACCAGTGGTGTAGGATGTGAAGTTTGACTGCACTAAAATTACTTAAGTTCTGCCTTTGACATCACGATAACTAAGATTTCTATAGCCAGATGATTTATTTATATCAGAAAATGTAAGTAAAACATTGTTCATAGTTTGAAACATAATCATAAACATTTTCTTCTCAAGTTTGTCAGTAAATTCGTAAACTTTGTTCCAAGCTAAATATCCTGTAATTGTTTGCTGCAATGGTATTTCACTTGTACTAAAACCAGAGGTGTTCCTGCTCCACTACATGTTGTATTTAATGTACATTATTCATCTGTGATGATCTGTGACAGACAAGTGATTTAATTCTGATCTTTTCATCTATGCTCTCTAATTAAAAGAAATACTGAAAACCTTCATAACTTGCTTCCACTTACTAATAGTATAGAAAAACTTAAGAATTTGGCAAACTACTTCATTTCACTCACAAATGATATTCCAAACAATGTCAATAACTCTCAAATTTTGTTTGAGAACTACAGTTTTAATAAACAAAAGAATTATAGACATTAATTTCCTCAGTTGTCTAGCAAAGATAGCAGAAGCTGAAAAATATGAACAGGTTAAAAATTTAAAGAGAGACATCATTTATGGGGAGGGACACTCAAGCAGCCCCTATAATTTTTGTAAATTTTATCTGGTGACCTTCATAGTAAGATTTTTTCTCAGTATGTTGTGGTGTAGAAACACAGAAGTAAAATGTACATGAGCTTCATGACTGGCATATGATATTAAAAGGCATCACTATCATAGGTTGCCAGAGGGATGACATCTAACTCTATCAACCAAGGCACGCAGGCTCCACCAAGTTCAGAAAAAAAATTCCCTGGTTTTCAGAGTTTCTGCCCAGAAGGGCTGTGGCTGCTCTGTCTCTTGAAGTCTTGAAGGCAAGGCTGGACGGAACTTTGAGCAACCTGTTCTAGTGAAAGGTGTCCCTGCCTATGGCTGTAAGGCTGGAACTAGATGGTCTTTAAGGTCCCTTCCAACCCAAACCATTCTATGATTCTAACATCCAAATATGTTTTTCTAGTATATCGCTAAACAAAACAGTGGAATATTATCTTGTGTTCAACTGATAAAAGCAGCAGACTTTACCAAGTGGCTGTCTTAGGGCTGACTAGAGTGAGAGTAGAATCAGGTTCTGGTATTATCTTGGGATATGAAGGAGAGGCCTAAGTGTAATATCAATGAACAGACACAGTACATGGATACATTTTCTAACAAGAAAAGGGATTCATTTTATTGGTGTACTCTCATTTGTCTAGAAACAGTTGCTTCTGCAGTTCCTTTTTTTTCTTGAAAAAGATAGAAAGGAATATGCATGTGGAATGCTGTTGATGTAGTAATGACCATGCAATCTGTCCTCACTGAACTAGAGGCATCTGAGTTCAAAGAGAACTATTTGTAACTTTTCTTCCAAAGCTCTGGTTTTTGCTTTAATTAAGAAAAATATTTTCTAGCTGGCTAATTTTGTTCATGCTAAAGGGAAAAAAACCCCAACAATCTGCTGATTTTATCAGGAGAAAAATGTTTCCCAATTACACTTCTTTCAGTTCATGAAAAAAAATTATTTTCTTAAAAAAGGAAAGGAAGGTTAATTTAAAAATTAATAAATAGAGGTTTGCTTTTTTTTTTTTTTTAAAAAAAAGGGCATAGATTACATTATTTAACTATGAATTCTAACCTTTTGACTAAGAAGCACAACATTTTGGTCTGCAGTCATTGCTCTCTGCCATGTGGTTACTTTTAACCTGAGGTCTCAAGCCCTCAGGCTGGAAGGTCACTAACAGGATTGCATCTCATACATACCAAATCTGTCACAAAAAAGACATCATGTAAATATATAAATTACCTGCAGAAAATATCAATAAAAATTATATTTGCATTTTATAGTGTTTCAGAAAAAAATCCCAAAACATTTCCTGACTGACTTCAGCAAAAGGAACAAAAACTCGGCTCAAACGTTCATGGACAAAGAGATGCCAGATAGAGCCCAAGACTAGTCATAAATTAAGAAAGTGTGCCTGATTTGAGTGCTTCTGTTTTAACAAGTGTCTCCGTTCTTCTTTGGTCTTTTAAGGGACTGGAAAGAGGAATAGTGGGGGAAAAAAAAAAACCACAAAAAAAAGATAGGCAAAGGTACCATTATGTTCTTTTTGACATGAAAAAAAAGTGGAAATACTGGAAATGTCTCTATAAAATTGTTCTCATGAGATGTGCATCCCCCCTTTCAGGCCTGGGGAGTGCTGGAAGAAGGCTGTGTGCATAATAAAAGCTGTACACAGAAACCTATCCTCTAATGAACAATAAAATCTGACCATGTCTCTTCTTCTCACAGGCTGGGTTTGAGTCTTCTTCTTTAAACTGCAGCAGATTGACATTGGCCTTGTTCCACAGATGCCAGTGACATGATTTCGGACTTGTACTGTTGTTCCAGGGCTTTCTAAAAGTGGTTGGGTTTTCTTTTGCCTGTGTTTTTTGTTGTTTTGGTTTTTTTTTTTGTTTTGGGGTGGTGGGTTTTTTTTGTTTTTTTTTTTTTTGTTTGTTTGTTTGTTTGTTTGTTTTGTTTTGTTTTTTTGTTTGGGTTTGTTTGGTTTTTGTTTTTTTTTTTTTTTTTCATTACAAAACCACCACTGCACACAGTTTAGTTGGTATCTCTCTAGGCATGTGGAGGAAAGAATTGGCTGGGGGTAAGACTGCACTATCATCTCAGTTTGTGATGTGGTACCCCACAAATTTACACTGACACAATGCAGCAATTGTAGAGCACATTGTGAGGAAGCACAGCATCTGCTTTCTGCCTCTGCTTTTCTATAAATAACAGACTTCAGTCTCTGTGGGTGCCAGGCTAGCGTTTTGCAACAAAACACTCCAGCCCTTTAAAATTCCTCCTGACCATCTGGGAATTTCCTGTTCTGCCAAATAAGTTTGCCCAGACAGAGTTGAGGTCTGTCTGTCTCTTACTGTTAAGAAATCCCTTTATGTTAGGGCAGAAACATTTTAATGTAGGTGAACCCAGAGAGCCGGCAGACCTAGAACTTCTGCCACTTCTGAAAGTGGCAGGGGAAAGAGGGAGCTTCTGAAAGTGGCAGGGGAAAGAGCTTCTGCTGGCTGGGCCTGAGGTTGGGAAATGCCCTTTCTTGAAGAGAAGGTGAGCTTAGTTTTTTCCTGCTGATTCACTGTGAAGAAGCATTAGGCCAAGCTCCCCACAAAAACGCATTAACATCACACTCCAGGTGAGAGTTGAGAGTCTTTTTTGTTTCAGTTTTAATCCTCTCAAGACTATTTAATGATAATGGTTTGAGTTTGAGGAATGTGCTGAAAACTTCCTTTGGGTACATGTTCCCATAGGAAATTACTGGTGTTTCTGGTTGTATTTTTTGGTAAGGGCTCACAATAACAACACATGGAAAATGTGATAGCAATACCAGGCTGAGCCTAAAAGAAGCAAATCCAAAGTTAGTAACCACTCTGATAGAAAAAACAATGACCAATTCTGACTTAGGACTTGAAGCTGTCTCACAGTATAAAACCTGTATTATGAGTAGCATTTTAAAAGTAATCTTGATGCAGCTTGCTAATGGCTGTTCTGAGGGATTTGACTATGGAAGTGAAAACACAATAACATTCAAAACCACACTGATATAGCTAACACTAAGGTGTCACCTTGAAACTTAAGAATAATGAAAATAGGAAATTTACCCAAAAATACATTTTCAGTCTTCTATCATGATGAAGTATAGCTCACAGAAAACAAACAAATAAACAAACAAACAGGACTAATTCTAGTGACAAAAGACTAGAATCTTGATCTGATTTCAGGAGCTTTGTGTGATTTTGGTAGCAAAATAATGAATAAAGTTGGCGAAGTACTCTTTAAAAATGCACATGCAAAGGGATGTCACACTTGGTACATATTTTATGGATCAAGAATTCATGTCTTATCTTCTTGCTCATAACAGTTCAACAAAAATGTTTTCAGTCTTGCTCAATTCTGCTTCTAGGAAATACCCTAGTGGGTCAGTGGTCAAATTACTAGATGTTTCCAAAATGTGTAGGAGTGCTAAATCCTGGGTCAAGGAAACTTCTCCCCCCCACCCCCCCGGGTTTATAATTCAGGTTTTTTGTGGGACGCATTAAGATAGAAGATAACAAATACTGTTTTTTTGGATTACTGGTTCATCATTAAAGAAACACAATCAATAATCCTAGCTTTAAGACCCTGAATTCCAGAAAAATTCTTTTTTTTCAGTCTGTGTTTAATTTTATAATATTTTCAGTGTTGATATATCTATTTCACTTTGAAAGTCAATATACAAATACATTGAATAAAAAGTTAAATACATAATTTATTCCCTCACTGTATAGTTGCTAGTACAGTATGTGCCATAAAGGTTATCGTGGATTGGTTAAGAAAGATATCTAATGTCATATGTTCCTCTAGGTAAAATGTACAAGGAATTAGCCTTTTTTTTTTTTTTATGCTTTGAATTTTTGTGACATTGTTCTCTGTAGAAAGTCTCAGGACTTCTCATTCTCATCCATTTCTCCAACAGAGTAACAGAGGAATTCCAACTCAGTTTTACATCCTATTGAAGTCTACTGAAAAGTAGCCATGTCCTTGTGCTAACACTCCAGAGGTGAAATGAAAACAATTCATTTTACAGGGTTAAGGATTACTTCCTGAAAAATTCTGAGTGCCATCAACTCAAACCTCTTTTGTTCTTACATCTTGCAAAATTTAAAGGTAGCAAGTTTGGGCAAACGCTGTTCTAGTATTCCTGACCTCTAGCTCATCCCAGACTCTCCAAGGTGCCTGCTTGATGCTAGCAAATTGTTTCTTCACTTAATGGTCATAAGCAGCAAACACAAACACTGTTTTTGAGGTTGTCATGGACAGCTGCAGTTGCATTCCTGGTGAGAGAGTGACACGTTGGTTACCAACCACCTGCACTGCTCCACATGGCCTTCCCAATTTCCACGCTACTGAGCACTTTCTTTGACACACTTCTATATTTATCTGACATTTAGAAGAAATAATTTCTCTTCTTTTTTTAAAAAAAAAAATAAAAAGAAAAAAGAAAGGCTGACTTTAAATAAAATCTTCCTCGGCTATGATAAGTTTTATTTCAGCAGACTATAATGCTACTGAAATATGCAGTATTTATGATCTTTGTATGGCCACACACCAGTAAACGTTTTATAGCTACACTGTTTTGGAGCATTTTACTGAACAGAGTGCTGTACACCAGAGTAATTTTTCAGACTTCTCTGTCACCTCAGGACAAGGTATCTTAATGTGAGTACTTTAATGTCATGTTGGTACCTTGAGCAGCTGCAAATTTATGGATTACATCAACCTTTACCCTTCCTGTCAGACTTTTAATGCTAACCTTCTATCAACTTCCAACTGACAGACTTCTTGCTCTGAAACACGACTTCTACCTTCTACCTTATATTTAGCCTTTCCAATCTTTCTCCAGGTCCCTTACACTTTCTCTGAGATGACCCTATCCAAGAGGCAATAGTCCACAGTCACAAACTCATCTTCAGTTTCCTTGGGAGTTACCTGTCCCATAACTGTATCAGGGAGTCCAAAATCATAAAAAAAAGCCCTGGAAACAGTTACATATATTCTTATTGCACTTTCAGTACACCCAACCCACAGAATCATCATAGGTATTTCACATAATTTACCCAAGCATTACACTGTGTCTCTAAAACAGTGTTCATAAGAATGTAATGAGGTGCAAGCATTTTGACAGTGAGGTGAGATGCAGAAGCTCAACTAATACCCAGCTCTCTCAGCAAAACTCAGCTAACAGGGATTTGAAATCACTCATTCAACAGGATGCTTCGCAGTTGCAGAGCCACCTATTATGTCTTTCTTCAGTGACTGTTAAAATAGGTCATCAAGCAGATCAAACCATAAAATTTTATCTTTTACCAATGGTTTTTGAATTCATTCTGCTGTAATCATCCTTTAATGATCACCTTTAATGACAACTCTGTGGTGCTTGGCAAACTCCTCTTGCACTGTGTGCCTCTGCAAATACAGTTGTCTTGCTTATGCTTCCCTGCATAAAACTTTGGGACTATAACAGGTACAAATAGTTGTCTTGACAACTGACATAAAGGCAGTGGCCCTAATGGTGGAGGTGTGAGAAGTCAGGGAGGCCAATAATGTCAGAAGAATATACAAAAGGATATTTATTGCATCAGCCAGAATTCTTGGAAAAGCCAAGAGATCAAACTGGATCATTCAAGAAAAATGTGAAGAGCAACAACCTTAATCATCACCTCTGTAGTTAACAGGCTAAAGTGATAAAGAATTTTGCAGTCCATATCTCCTCCACACAAAAATAGTAACACAGAAAACTTTCTAGCAGGGCATTGATGGCCTTTCCCATTAACAGGATAGAAGTGACGCAGGAAAGATAGGTGGCCCTTGACCATTTATCTCTACCATGGTAAGTCACACACAGAGTGAAGTATGAAGTTTTAGCCAAGGAACAAAGGGGAATAGTTCATTCAGGAAGAGATTAGGTCATCTCTTTGAGCAAAATTTTCCCTCTAAGCAAATGTTCAAAATTCCAGGCACAGCACCAAAGGCATCATGGTTTGGGGACTTCCCATTACTGTGTTGACTTGCTGATGTGGCCTAGAAGGCCACAGGAATTTCCTGATGAATTAAGACTGTGGAGGGTAAATATTTAAGTATGACACAAATAAATATGCTTAATACTGAAATGATAAAGACAGTGATCCTAAGTCCTCAGTTCAGATGCTTTTCTCTGCACATGCATGCCAAATTTTCCAAGGCTGTAACAGTATTCCTTGAGTTCTTTGATGCTGGAGGAGAAATAGCTTGTATATGAAGCATTTCTCTGACATTTCAGATAGATCATGTAATTTCCACACAGGTTTTTCAGTTAAAAACCGTTTTAGGAGAACTAGTGCTCTGATAGCGACAGTCAGATAATTATCTGAAGATCCTTGTCTTTTTGAGACACAAAATGGATGACTCAGGAGTCAGAATGGCCCTATTATTCACCTTTACTGTTACCCACACACTGAGCTGATGGGAGAGTTTTAAAAAAGAGATTTATTTAATATAATTCTCTTTCCTACAAAAGACTTCTGCATGAGAACTAAAACTCCCAGAAGATAATTATTGCTAAAGCTGTTCAAAGCTGAACATATGAAAGTCAAAATCAGCACATTTAAAGAGAACCACAGGTGGTTTAATCCAAAGATTCATTTAATACATTGCCTAGCACAAAAAAAAAAACCAAAAAAACCAACCAAAAACAAAAAACCCACCCCCAGACAAAACAAAATTATCATTTAACAACATTCCTGTTTCTTAAGTCTCTACCATGCAAGACAATATTTGCAGGCAAGAAATACAGAAAGAAAAATACACTTTTATAAACATAGGCTAACAATTTTAAAACATTCATAAATAATATGATAGAAAGTGCAGGCAAGTCCACCACAACCTAGACGATAAATGTAAAAGCATCTCTAGAGATTGTACTAGGACTTCTCCTTTGATTTTTGTGGGTATTTAAAATGTGTTCTGTGGATTTGGAGTATATTAAATGTGAAATATTAAGATACATCTCAGAATAGTAAATTTACACATCAGGAATCAGATTTTTTTTCACCTACAATCAAGATGTGAAAACGTCACTTTGAAGGATGAAGAGCCTTTGATAATGACTGAAAGTTTGCTGTAACATTTAAAATAGTGGGCAGGAGCACTCAAGTGCCACCAGTGCTTTTCTCTTTGAAACCTTGCGAGTTCCCTTTGCAGTTCTAGGCTGGTGTGCATCACAGACGAGGAAACTAGAAGTCTGATCTGCTAAACAAGTCTCTGCCTAACATTAAAGTTTTGTAGCTTATGTAGTATCTTTCAAGAAAAACCTCTCACATACAGAAAGCTTTTAAGGAGAGTTCAGATATGACAAAGACAGAATAAGTCTATAAATGACATATCAGCATGCAGCAGAAGTATTAGCACCAATCATCTGTGTTGTAGTGTGAAAAGCTATTCAGTTAAAAAGAGTCAAATTACCTTCTAAGGTCATACTCCCAGTTTTCTCCCACAGTTCTCTAGACTTGCCTTAATTTCCTCCTGGCAGGGACACTCAGAACCTATCCTATCTCTAAGTGAATCTCTCAAGCCTATTTGTCTCCTTGGTACAAAGGGAGGAGAAAGAATATCAAGACCCAGATTCTCAGGCAGCATAGAATCAGAAGGGAACTCTGTTAATTGGAACAAGTGGGTTTTGTTTGTTTCCATACATTCCTATTGCAGAAGGAATGTCTTGTACCTTGTTTGCAAGAAGACAACTAGAGAAAACATGACAAATGGCAAGAATTTACTCCAACAAATAAAAATTCCCAGAAGTGATGAAAAATCATAACTATATAGTATATGAAGTCCTATCAAATAAACAGATGTCATGCATGCACAAAGTACAGTTAGGTTTGTCTTGCAACATATGCTCATGTAAGGACAGAAATGTGCCTGCGATAGGGAGTACAAAGCTCTGATATTTTTTTTCCAGCATATATGAAAATTCTTGCTTCATATACATTCTGGAAAGGATAAAAACAAAGGTGCAGAGAATCAATGCATGTACAATACAGAAAGTTTCATTTTGCTGCCACATCTTCTAGGGTTTTTTGAGCCAACGGGTCAGTTTGAGGAGAATAACAGATTGACAGCAGGTACATTGGTATAAAATATGACAATGGATTTAAGACACAACCGTTAGAAATACATTTCCATGTAGCTTAACACCAAAACTCCAAAGACCAAAATGCATGTATGTGCGTGCATATATGTGTGCACACATTCATGCACCAGAGTAAGGTGTCAAAGGCAAAGCAATTCTACAGACTTGTTAGGGAATTTTGCATCAGCCACTCTTTACTCATGGATCTTCTATGCAGATTTTCCTGGTGCAAGATTTTACATGGATTTTCAGCCTATTTATGTCTTCATTATGAAAGGAATAGTAACACACTTCATATGATTGACCCTAGAATAGACCTTTAATGTACCTTTGCTAAAGACAACCTATTCAACCATGAAACTAGCATAATTCTGTTACTATCACCCTTTTATTACTGGTTTGTTGTTTCATTTTTACTCCTAGAAACTAGTCAAGGAAGTATAAGAAATTTCTTTTAGTCATGTAACTCCATGATCTAGAATATTGATTTTCCATATGACTTCCTCTGAAGGATTGTAACAATGTCTTGAACCATTTTTTTTTTGGTTGGTTGGGTTTTTTTAAGTCTAAAAGCAAACAATTTTTATAGTGCAACTTGAACATCTTTCCAGCTGACCCTGTACCTGTCTTGCTTTGACCATCTATACCACATGCTTATTCAATGCCAAATGTGTCCCAGCTGCTGGGTCTTGTTTAGTGCATTAGTTTGATTCATGTCAGTTTTAAACAGTGATAATTGAACAGGCACAAGTCCCTGGTTAGAATACTCATTCCAGTTGAGGTGTGACTAATGCTGTTTTAGATTAACCTGATTCCTAACTAAGGCAATGAAAAGTGAATCTTGATCTTTGTGCAGAAACATTAATGGGAAGTAGTGCAAATGTACAACAATTTATGGCATTTCAAAGTTACCCTTCCAAGTGAATACTCACTGCCCTGGTGTTTCATAATACTGTCTAAAATAAGCACATGTGGTTACACAAGAATAACCTTGTGTTAAAGTACAGCTTGTTTCATAAGAAAAAGAACTCTTTCTATGAAAGATGAGACTATTTCAATTTCCTTTTCCTGATCAAACGTCAACCTCTTAACAAGCGAGGAAATTCTTATGCTACTGGGAAGACTTTTACACTAGGGTTGTTTATTCAAGACACTTGATCTTGGTGTTAAAGATGAGTTCACAGCACAGTTAAACCATGATACTGGTTCTAGAAGGTCCTCATTTACTAGCTCTTCCTTGTTTGCAACTTATTGCAAATACACAGTAGAGGACTGAAATAATCTGAACTGTAAATTGAGATGAATAAGAGCAAACTGTTAACTATCTTCACCTTTCAGGTTATGCTTGCAATAGATCACACAAATGAGCCTAGTTTTGATAACAACAGGTTTATTCAAACTTTTAGTAATGATAGCTCTGAAAAACCAGATATTCCTCACTGGTCTTCATGAGAATCCATACGAGACTAATACACAGTCCTTTTCATTTTAGACGAATATATGCTGAAGCAGCTGCTGCTTGTTGGGTTTTAAGAATACTGCAAGAATGAGGACCATTTTTAATGTGAGCAGGACACATATAATTCATTTACCCAGCTGCAACCTGCAAGATATTCTCAGCATTATAGATTCATATTCACTGTATTTATCTGCTTATTTTATATGAAGTTCTTTAGCTACATATATTAAAAGCAATTTCCTTCCAAAAGATTTTTTAATCTCACCTTGTTTTCTGTACATATTGGAAACATTTTTATAATACATAAACTGTTAAGAGCACAAAATACCTTCTACCAGAAAAACTCTAAAAGCAACACAAAAAGTAACATATTAGGCCTCCCAGCAGCCTTGTGAAATTAAGTAGTAGTGCTATATCTGTGTTAAAAAAGGAAAAAAGGATTACTTTACAATTTCCTTGCAGTCACAAGTGAAATCTGTGCTATAGACACAGAGAGAAGTAAAGCTTAAATCCATCCCACTTAACTGAGGCATTTAAACCAGCAAATGAGCTGCTCAGGATTTCCCTGGGGTCAGTGAAGAGAAGCAGGGACTTCCACAGGGCAGCTTAGGTGCCTGACTCTTCCCCTGGGTTTGCTACATGACACAGCACTAAATGGTTCCCCACAGCAAAGAAAAACTATCTTGGGTAACTCTGGATTTTGGCCAAACCATTCTGACAAATCTGATAGCTCATGGCTGGGATGGGTGCACAGCTGGGTTAAAAATTGGCTGGATGGCTGGGCCCAGAGTGTGGTGGTGAACGGTGCTGGTGTCTGTTCACTAGTGGTGTTCCCCAAGGCTCAGTATTGGGGCCAGTCCTGTTTAATATCTTTACCAATGATCTGGACAAGGGGAATGGGCGCACCCTCAGTAAGTTCACAGACAGCACAAAATGGGACAGGAGTGTTGATCTGCTGGAGGATAGGAAACCTCAGCAGAGAGATCTGGACAGGCTGGATAGATGGTCCAAGGCCAACAGTATGAGGCTTAACAAGGCCAAGTGCCAAGTCCTGCATTTGGGTCACAAAAATCCCAGGCAGCGCTACAGGCTCAGGGACAGAGTGGCTGGAAAGCTGCCCAGTGCTGGTCAATGGGCAGCTGACCCCAAGCCACCAGAGTGCCCAGGTGGCCAAGAAAGCCAATGGCATCCTGGCCTGTATCAGAACCTGTGTGGCCAGCAGGACTCGGGAAGTGATTATCCCTCTGTACTGGGCACTTGTTAGGCCACACCTTGACTACTGTGGTCAGTTTTGGGACCCTCACTACAAAAGAGACACTGAGGTTTCTGGAGCAGATCCAGAGAAGGGCAACCAAGCTGGTGAAAGGTCTAAAGTGTAAGTTGCATGAGGAGCAGCTGCAGGAGCTGGGGTTGCTTAGTCTGGAGAAAAGGAGAGGTGTTGTCACTCCACGACTACCTAAAAGGAGGTTGTGGCAAGACTGGGGTTGGCCTCTTCTCCCAAGGAACTAGGGACAAGACAATGGGAAATGGCCTCAAGATGTGCTAGGGGAGGTTGGATATCAGGAAAAATTTCTTCACTGAAAGGGTGGTTAAGCACTGGAACAGGATGTCCAGGGATTTGGTGGAGTCACCATCTGTGGAGGTGTCGACGAAACAATTGGACATAGCACTTAGTGCTAAGTTTTAGTTGACACATTGATGTTTGGCCAAAAGTTGGACTTGATTATCTTGGAGGTCTTTTCCAACCTTAATGATCCTGTGATTATAAGTTTAGGTGGGATAATGCAAGTCTAACATACACAAGCCTATTTATTTTCCCACATGGCTGTTTTTTACTTTTTTGTTTGTTTGGGGTTTTTTGTTTGTTTGTTTTTTTGTTCCTGGGCTCTGCAGCACTGTAGCTTGCTTCCAAACCACAGAAGGGAATAGAATGATGAGTTCTCAGCACCCTTAAAATGACATACCATTTTACTGTATATCAGTTTCATTTAGAAAACTCTCCGTGCTCCAAATGAGATCTCCCATGGGGCATGTTGGTTGGACAGTTCTGATGACTAATAAATGTAATATTTTATTGTAACCAGAAAGTTCCTAATTATGGCTGTCATCACTGAAAATAAACACATTCAGGACCTCCTGAACATAATGATAAAGCCTTCTGTCCAAGCATGGGAAATAATTTTTTAAAGTAATTTGCTTCCAAATGTGGCAACATGTGAAATTGTCCTTCAGTCTAGTTTTCTGATTCTTCTGGGTTTTTTTAAATAAAATTGCCAAATAGGTTATCTCCCAATAATATAAAGCTTTCAAGTGTTTCCACATTTGAAGATTTGCCTCTTTCTTGAAGGTGCATCAAAATCTCCCAAGGACATTAGCAATTAGATTAATAAAGCTTTGATAGCCAGACATATTATTGGCCAAGAGATTTTGGAAAGTAAATAAGCCATTTTGATTTTACACATGAATTTTCTTTGAACCAGTTTGTTTCCAAGAAGTTATATTTGCTCCTTAAATTTTGTTTTCATAAATACTTGCCCATTGACTAGAACACAAAATATAAGAAATCCCACTAATTTGAATTCCACCCTATCTTTCACAACTTGGTTATGGGAACTGTACTTTAAATGTCACTAGGGTAAGACTCTGCTTTGGATATGAGAATTCATTGACTCCAAAGCAAAAAGAAGCACCCAGAATAGTAAACAGCCTTTGCATCCAGAAAATAAATACAAGTTTAAGCTGGATGCCAAATAGGAGGCCAATGTCCCGTTTTGTTTCCTTTTACCTCTGGTCTTGAAAGAGAAAAGATTTACTGGAAAGCCATTCTTTACACAGCCACATTAGTAATATTCATACAAGCAGAATAGCAGGTTCCAAATCTAATTACCTGTTTTTATTTGTTAGAATTAACCAGAGTTCATCACACATATACTGGTTGCACTTAACATCCGAATATTATACGTACTTCAAGGTCGCATTGCAACATGCCCAGTGAGAGAAATAATCATAAATAAAATGCAATTTCTACTATTTCTTGTAATAGTTTAACTAGGGTAAATTGGTTTCTTAATGTGACAAAATTTTCACACACTGTGGCCACCTCCATCTTTATATTGATATAAATTTGCCTGATAGGATACTATGACAGTTCTTTAGATCTGTCCTCTTCAGGGCAGGCTCTGTCACATTTTCACTCAGCTTCAGAGCAAGAGTGACACATAAGGAATTTTCCCATCTTCAGCAAACCATATAAAATCCAAGGCAAAATTCAGCTAGCATATTGAATTTCATTGCAGAAAACAGGGCATAAGTCCTGCTGATAAAGACAGCAGAGAGGTACAGACTTTCAGCAGAGCCACGCATGCAGTGGCAGACACCAGTCTTTCCAAAAGCCATTTTCTTCTGTATAATGACTGGCACTCTCAAAACCCAGACTCCTTACATGTTTAAAAATTAAGTTAGCAGTTGCATTGTTACTGCTGCAAAAAAGGAAGTCACAATCACAGAGAATGGCATAAACAATTACTTTATCAAAACCATCATAAGAATAAACTTTAAAGTAAAATATCAGATGGTTACAGATATCTCAGAAAAATTGCTCATTTCTTTCTTTAATGACTGAATCCAGATCATAATTTTATACCACTTCTGTTGTAGCTGGTGACAGCACAGGCACTTTGAAGGGAAAGGAAGTGAGTTGAAGCTTCTTTTATTGTTGGTTTAAGTGTTATGGTGTCATCAATATTTACAAAGAAAAAGAAAAATAATAATCTAAGTTTGGATTCTGGTTGACCAGAATGATTGTGGTTCACTTTCAATTCAAACTTGTATGTCTGTGTTAGCTTTTTTAGTATACTATAATTAAACACTAATTTTAAACTTTTATGGTATTCTGCTTAGGTAACGGTCAGGAAAAAAAGAAACAGTGGATCAAGTAAAACCAACTTATTCCTGTAATAACAATTATTACTACCATTTGGACTTCAGGATAAGTATATGAAACACTCATCTATACAGCTATGAGGAATGCACGCTGTGTCCATTGATACTGTAAGTTCAGCAAGCCAACAGCATGTTCCTAAGCAAGACATGATGATAACATTTCATGTAACTCCTCTTTGCCAATAATTAGGCATTGCAACTAAATACCAAACAGTGTCATGTGTGCCAGTCAGTTACTGCAAGAAAGAATACGTGATGAACTGTTTGTTTTGAACTATCTGTATAAACATATTGCAGAAATGAAACCCAAGCTTAAACAATGGGGAAAGTTATCCGGTATTAAAATAAACAGTTCTAGGAAAATCTCTAAAAATGTTTACCAAGTCATCCTCTTCTGCGTAGTTTCGCCACGGAGCATTTTGCCGTGTCTCTGGTTTCTCAACCAACTCCAGTTACACTGACTATAGATATGCAAATATTAATGAAGAAGCCTGGGCCTTAATTGCCTGTAATTGGCTCCCCAAGCAAGGCCATTTTTACCTACAGTCAAGCTTGTAGATCATCAAAGAAGGAATTTTGGTTTTAAGCATTAAAAAAATTGTCTTTTTTACAGAAAATAATATTTGTTTTCCTTCTAGAAATCTGAGAGTTTAGATATTGAAGAAAAACCACTTTGAATTAAAATACTACAGATTGAAGCAAAGCATGATTCTTATAAACTTTCTTAACAAATATTTTTTTCTAATATCACAGGGCAACATTTGTGCTGAGAAAATAATTCACTTTGACAAACATTGTCTATATGCAATTTTATAGAAAGTTACCGAAATTTTATTGAAATTTACTACCTGAAGTAATAAACATATTTCCTTTATATAAGTCAGACTATATCTCAAATTCTTAAACATTTCTAATTATAACTATTCTTTTACAATCATAGACCTATAACTGTTAATTATTCTTTACTTCATTCACAGCAGGTGCATTGCAAAATGTTGTTTAGTTTAGCTGATTTAGGGGGGAAAATAAATGCAGAGTATGAAAATGAGATGTGAGATATCTACATAATATATTCATTACATTTAAGTATTATGCATGTTTTGAAAGGAAATGAGTTATGGCTGAGATGCTCTGTAATGGCAACAGCAACAAAGCAAATTCAGTATTCAGAGATGCTATAAAGGAGCTGCATCAGCCTCGTTTGTTCACAGTGAGCCACACTCCATCACACAGAGAAACAGGTCCTTTCATTCCAAGGAAAACTGACACATGAGGATACGTGCACAATTCCTGTTTTATGCAAACCCCTGGGAGCAGAGGGTTGGGGGCTGGGAGGAAAAGGAGGGTAGTTCAGCTGGTAGTTTTACAATTGTTGCAGAAAACAGTTCCTCAAACATAAGCCCCTTTCACTGGGCTTCCTACCTGTTTAATCACTTCTCTCCAAAGTGTGAAAGGACTAACCCTCAGACATTCACACTCCAGAGACTCATATTTCCTCATGTTCAGCTCACAGTGAAACAGTGATCTTAGTTCAGTCTCTAGTGGACAAACACAGAATAAGTAGTCTTAGAAGCATGATTCAGCAGGCTATTTCCTCAAGTAAAACCATGTGAACATAAACACAGAAAACTACCTTCCTCTCTTTAGTGCCTGTCTCAGCCTCTCAAGGTACAGTAAAATAATTTCTTAAGAAATGCTTTCTTCTACAAAACACATCCCTTCATTTCCAACCTTATACTCCCCAAAGCAGACCAAAATATTAAAAAAAAATGAGGGAAGTAGTCTAAAAATTAAATCCTTGGTTATATTTTCTTTTATAGTGGTATGTTTACTGCACAGAATCTTCTATCGCTTGCTAGAGCCAGGTATTCAAGAGCAAATTAATTTACCAAGGAATCAGGAAATCCTCTCAAAAGATTTTAGTAGAGTTAGGGGGAGTGGAGTGGCTGTATATGCTTTTTAACATATTTCTGTCTTGTATAGTGTCTCGATTAAACAAAACTTGTAAATGAGATAGGTAACAGTAACTACGCTAATATGAACTTTCAGCCTGCCTAGCAGAGTCTTCATCAGAGTTTTATTGATGTTCATTCTTAGTATGAACTGGTGTTGCAGTTAAATCAGATATCTCTCAAGTGGGCACATACAGCAGTTTTCTTATGCCATATTCCATGACTCCTTGCATCACTCAATTCTGCAATTTCCTAAGTTTTCCCAGGTCAAAATGCCAGCATATGAATGAAAATATCGCAAATAACCACACATGGACTGTTTATTTGTTTATTTTTACTGCTCAGCTATCCCAAAACATTTTCATTACCAAGGCATGGACAAGGTATGTAGTTTTACACCAGTGAGTAATCCTGTTAAGGTGAATGGGGTGGTTCATATAAGTGAAATTATTCACATATTTAAGTCTTTTCAGACTCAAACTTCACTGCATGCATAAAATACTGAAAAGATCATTAGAAGATTAGAGTTATTGCACAAGTTCTTAAAAATAATTACTTCTACCAAGTTACTGCAACACCTTGTAACCCATTTTCCCCTTTTTAGGAAAGAATGCACATATACACACACAAAAATTGAAACAGTCTGTTACAAAACCAGTGTAATCTACATGGTTAAAAAGGTACACTCTGATGTTTTAAAGAGCAAGTGCCTATATCCTTTCTTCTTTCTTTTCAGCAATTAGCTGAGTAGAATAGTATTACAGGATCTATTTATGGAGGAACAATTATACTCCTAACCCAGTGCCTTGAAATGTTGATTTTTCAAAAATGATCCCTTTTGCTGTCAGAGTAGCAGGTATCCTGCATGACATCTGATCTGAATCTGTGAACTATAAGTAGAGCTTATAAGAATAATTAGTAAGCTCTGTCAGTAGAGTCTTTGGAGGATTTTTGTGTTCTCTGGCTCACGTGCATCCTTAGTCTCTTGAGAAAAAGCTTTAAAAAGTTGCATCTTTTGGTAAAGGGAAGAAAATTCTGCTCCCAAGAGAAATGTCACTAAGAGGATGAAACATTTCTCTCTTACACAGCCATAAACTAGATCAGTCTTTATTACCTCTGCTCTCAGAGAAAATAATGAAAACTTTTAACAGCATAAACATGCCCCAAAAAAATTATTTGGTGAGAAATGACAAAAAGAAACACTTACTTTTTGCAGCCACTGCGTGTAATTTTCCATCACATGTTCCAGATGTTGCAGTTTCTGGGAAGAGAAATCCTGTTCCACGTGAGGAGCATCCCTCTGAAGAGCATTTGTGTTGTACTGGTCTGTCGTGCTTTCACGACAGTTCCCGTCCTGTTCTGGCAGAATGAAAGTATAGGTGCACTGCCCATGCTGAATCCGGTTAAATCTTCTCCCACTGGCTTCTGGACCCCGGCGCTGGTTATTACAGCCTATATGAGCCAGAATCGCTGCCAGGAAAGCAAAGGAAAGGAAAACTGACATGTTATTATTACTTTCTTTTCCTGCTTTAAGTAAAACTTTTTCTTCCTCTTTCTTTAAATTTGTTCTTAATTTCCTTTAAAGTCTTTGGAAAAAGGACTGGAGCAGCACACTTGAAAAAATCAAGCTTGGATAAACTGTTAGGTTTTTTAATTTCACTGTGAGGATAGCTTCCTTAGTTAAAATTGGGAATATTTATTGCATAGTAGTTAAGATTTATTGTTTCCTCTCTGTTACAGTCCAGCATGTAGCCTGCTTTAGCCAGCTGCATATGCATATCCCAGTCTCTTTCCCCTACACTATCTGCTGCAGAACTGCTATTTTCTCTCAGGCTTCAGTGAGTTTTATTAAGGTTGCACTTTCAAGCCAAGCTGGAAGCAAGCAGCCTTTCACAAGATGACTTGACAGGAATGCGTGTATGAGTGCGCCCCTATGCTGAGGATGGCTGATGGTTCACTACAGAGGGATCATCTTACAAACTGGCTAGATGCATGACCTCAATCATGCATGTCTTTCCAGCCCCTACTGCATACAACTGCTGGGGGCTTTTGACGAATTCACGTAAGTTTAATAAGTAAGGCAGTCCACCTTAATACGCTTCATATGTTCACACCGACCTATTAAAATGTAGATAAAGTGTAGAAGTTTGTTGTAATCCCTCTGTAAATATACAAAGCACTGAAATTAAAAATACTTTCAGTTCTGCGCTGCTCTGTACCTATTAAAGAATTCTAACTCAGGCGAATGACACTTCAGGGAAAAAAATAGTTATATTTATCTCTCACATGTTTTAGCTACTTTTCTAAGACAATTGTGTTTCTTTAGAAAAGTTTCCAGATTTTTTTTTTTTTTTTTTTTTTTACAGCACATATTGAAATTAGGGCTGCCAAATTCTAATGGGGAAAAGGAGAAAGATAATAATCTCCTGTGTTTGGTGTGCAAAGGTAACTAATTAAAAAACAGTGAGGGATGGTGGCTGAACTACTCCAGATTGTCTTCTGTACCCCTGCGTAGTTATCATGTGCAAAACACTTCTTCCAATTTGCAAGTCTGTATGGGCTATACAGGCACCCCTCATTATATGTGCAAACTCTCTCTGAGGTAACTTCCTCAGAAAAAGATTCTGCTAATTGCCAAAGAAACTGTATTATACTTTAATAATGCCTTGGATATTTGCTAGAGACAAATAAAAAGTACACAGATTATAAACAGGATTGGAGTATTCATGAAATTCAGAGGAATTTGGATCTGAGTTCCTCCACTAGCATTTGTTGTTTTTCCATAAATATCCAACACCACTGCAGAGCACTTTGCACATTTTTTCCCATGAAAGCAAGTAGTTTTCTAAATAGTAATAGTACATCACTATAAAGAAACAACCTGCAAGGTTTTTACCCTCAAGAAAACTTACCTGCAAAAATTTTGAGTGCAAGCACCTTCAGTACTCCTGCAATTGCCACCTGTATTACAACTACATTGTCATTCTAAAGGAACTGCCTGGAACATTCAACCAGACACCTGACCTGCTCCCCAGGAAGCTATTCATACTCAAAACTGGGGATGGAGGTTTTTCACCTTGTGTCTGGAAAGAAACCACTGCATTTGAATGAATAAGTAATATCCCCTACAATAAAATAGAGAAATGAGAAATTCTTGTTCTAAAATGTTTATTTATTCAATATAGAGAGATATAGAGAAAAGGAAAGAATACAAAGCAAAAACCAAAACATCATTGCTACTGTTGCTTTGAGCAAAATAAGAATATCCTTCCACCTCTGAACTGTTCAGCCCACCTTAGCCTTCTGTTTTTTCTTTTGCTTCTGCAAACCAACTTCTTACAGTTTCCTTTCTTGCTTGCATACAGCACTTCCCATAAGTCACCACCATCACCAGAACTAGTTCTGTGGTTTATTACACTGTCTTTGCAATTATTGTGAAATGTATTTGGAAGATATTTGCTCATCTAAGATCAGGAATGAAAAGAGAAGAAAATCGTAGGAATAGACACTGAACTGAAGGGTTAGCACAAAAACAGCTATTCCCTCTGAGGCAAAGGAAAAATACCAGAGCACAAACATGGCAACAATAAACGCTTTTCTTATAAGTAAAAAGAGTACTTTATGAAAGGGCCTCAGAGCAACTTAAATGGGGAACAGCAAAGGTGGGTGTACAAAGGCTTCCTAGATTTTTAGTTCATATTTTCAAATATGAGCACACATTTACACAAATGCCTCATTCATTTTCTGCAGAGTATTTAAGCAACAGATTTATTCACATGCAAATATGGAAAAGTGAGATTGCAAACTTACAATTGATGCTTTTCAGATGAGAAAAGACTTCATAGAAGAGCTGGCTCACTTTGGTGCTATTACATGGCCCCTTCCCGTGGCTTGAGGTGACTTCTCCTTCCCCTTCTGTCCCCTGCTTCCTGGAGAGTAACAGCCATTAAGACCTTCAAGAACCACAGAGAGTTACCAGGTATCTTTGGCATTTGCGTCTTTGTCTCCAGCTTAGTTCCCTACTATAGCACTTGCCTCTCAAAGCCAGACCCCCAACCCCAGGCCCCAAACTGAGGGATCACAGGCAACATGTAATTGTCAGGTGTCACAGCAGGGAGATGTGGCAGAGCTATGCAGTAGCCAGAGCATCTCCTACCAGCACACTGCACTAAAGAGAACTAAGAACCCCAAACTATGTATTGTTTTCATCTGTGTTGTAGGATTACTGCATCTGAGACATCTTGTGTGCCCAAACACATGGGGTCTCACACAGAGACCAGGAAGGGATGGCAGAAAGCCTGGTGGAAGCCCAGGAGCCATTCTGTCACTCCTGGTTTTCAGCCTTTCTAGCGCATAGGGAGGCACAGAAAGAGACTCATGAATTGTGATGGGATACACTTAAATATTTTCAAGGCTCTGAATGACTGCTTAAATGGCAGCAGCTCTCTTGGCTGCATCGAAATTCAGCAAGCTTTGGGTGTGCTCTTGCTGACCTCAGAGTCAGAGTTAGTCTCTACAGTCCCTAACTAGAATCACAGACATTCCCAGACCTGTAACACAGGGATCAGCAAGGTCAGATTGTTATTTCCCCAAACACACAGCAAAGTCATTTTGATAAGCACACTGAACCAGCTAGGCTAGGTTCAGTTTACACTCCTCCCTGACAAGCTCATGGTCCCCTGCATAAACAGGCAGAAGTGCAACAACCAAGATACAAAAAAAAATATCTAATTTCCAGTTCTACAGATCATTTCACTTAATTCCGCAGTGCAATTTTATAAGGAATTCAATTTTATCTAAGGAAAAGAGGTTCAGAAATAAGAAGAGTTTTTATTTTCTAAAGTTCCCTATTCCTACTAAGGTATTTGAGTTTTCAAAAGCAAACCAATCAAATAAACAAACAATCAAAACATCTTGCCCAAGTGTTTCAATGATTTGATGTCTTTTATCCAAATTGGTAAATGTACAGTTTATTATCCCAGTACCATGTGATCTATGTGATGTGCCCCAGCTTTTCAAAACCTGATAATTTCAGTCAAGTGAGGGGAAAAAAAAAGAGTTCTCACAGTTCAGTCAAAGTCACTGTGGGTATTTCTGCAACATCTTACATTATATACTACAGATAAAAACTAAATTATTTGCCTGGGATTTCATAGTGGTTCAACCAGAAACTGAGTAGGAGCATGGATATGTTTAAAAGGTTCTTTATTTTCCTAAGACCACTTCTGCCATCACAATGACTAGTTTTGTATTCCCTGAATTTTTCCTTTTGTGTAACAGGGAAAGGACAGATCCAGAAGTTTCCTTCCCAGACCACGCAAAGTCCAAATAAACCCATTGTTTATTTAATAGCTGTACAAAATACTGTCACTTACTATGCAATCAATCCTACAAGGCAAAATACATGGAAATTCAACATCCAGAGAAAGGTTACACTCACATGATATTGTTTCCTACATATCTAGTATTAATGTAATTTAGTGGCTTTTGGTACAGAATCATAGGCATGCTCAGTGTTCAAATATAAATTCTGGGAAACTAAAGTCTACTTCTGTTCTTTACATTTCTGCTGCGATATGTGTTGTTGCTGAAGATGAGTTGCAATAAGGTTGCATCATGTCACGCACTGTACCTGGAGTTAGTCCAACTCAGTTTCCTTGGTGTATAAGGGAAGTCACTGCAGAATGGCTCCTGAGTAAAGTTATAAGAAGCAAGATTTTTCTCTAGGTAAACCAATGTTGTATTAGGATACAAAATATTTATTCTTAATGTAACACATTCCAAAGAACCTCATTCTACCTATATAAATTTTAGAGAATAAAATGGATCCTAAGTCCCATAACTCTGACTGGTTATGTGCTAAGGCTTCTCCAGTTACTTCAGTGAAGATGGTCCCATTTAATCACACTGCTGAGACCAGAACAGGATGAAACATATTACCTGACCCTACAAAATCCAGATGGTATTGAGAGCAGATGAAGGGGAAGACTTATTTACCATGCAATAATACTTTTTCCTACAACCTGTATGCTTTCTTTTCTTACTTTCCTGGGCATAAGCAAGTAGTCATCTCAGATAAATTACTCCTCAAGACTGAAGTTTGTATATTCACATATGCACATTTAAGGTATGATCCCACATGGTGCTGCTTGCCAGATCCTTCCTTCAAAGGAGCATGATAATGGATGCTCAGTCACGCCACAGCCCAGCCCAACCCCCCCAGCATTATATTTCACACCTGAGAACAAGTAAACAGCTGGGAGCATTAACAGAGCTTGTAGAAGCTGCTAAAGCATCAGCTCTTAGAAGAACACGGTGATTTACCACAGAAACATCTGAGCTACTTGTTATGCTATACAACATGTATGAAATTTGTCTCACACAGAGGATTTAACAGGTTCTTTCCAAATATGTTGGCAGCTGAGAGAGCTAGGTGTTTTCTGAAAACTTATTTTCATGCTGTGGGAAAATCAAGTTTTTTATTGTATGTGTAACAAATCTTTGATTTGTAACAAATCTTTGAACTTACACATGTAGAGACAAAGCACATAGATTAATTCCATTAAATTTTGTCTCATTTCCTATGGAAGGAGGGAATACACCCAGCATACTCTTGTTATCTGTCTAGGGTAAGTTTTGTGCTTAACTTTCACACTTTCAGAATACATGAGTTATTTTCAAAGACCAACCTGCAACTCTATCAAACAGAAGTAATACACAGTAATGGAATACGCTGGGCATGGCATTTCTATTTGAAAATGATAAACATAGATGCCCTAATTTAAAATGCTGGATGAGAAGGCCAACAACAGTGATTTTGTGCTGTAAATCCTAGACAAAACCAAGTAACTGCCTGATTTTAAAAGAAAGGTATTTCACATGGCTACAAGCATTTCAGCCTTATCGTGATTGTGCCTTCTGCTGCAAATTACATTGAAAGTACAATTTTGTGGCAATTATTTATCAGCAGTGGTTTTTGGTCGAATGATTTACTTATTCTATGAATTATCTCTGCATCTTAATGTTCAACAGGGAAAAATGCAGGAGAGAAACAACAACCCACTGGCATATTACATTCAGTTTCTGACCTAATTTAACATGTAGTCTCAACTACAATGCTTTACGTACATCTGTTCTTGAGGTCACATATTCAGGGACCACAGTAGTGGAATTTACCTATGAAAAGAATATTTGCAGTCCCCTCGTCAAGTGTAAACAAAAAAGATTGTTCCAAATATTAAAAAAGTTGAATATACAGCAACAACAGCAACAACAAAATAATAAAATTTAAGTCTCTTGGACTAGCAGGTTAACATCTTTCCTTTGGAGTCTTAACCCTTAAGTCCTTCAAGATTACAGACTTCTTCCCTAAGGGAAACCAAAATCCTGAAGCAGGTGCTTAAAAAGCTTTGTTCCTGAGCAGTACTAGATACATAACTGTTAGAGACACAGAGGACAAAATATCACTGACAAAATCTCTTACATTATCCATAGAAGAAATATGAGACCTACCTATCCTTCCTAAGCACAGTGTTCCAGTGAGCTCAGTTTCTCTGTCCTATCAGAAGGTCTTTTCCTCATAGACCTCTCTGTAGCTCAGACTTTCAATTCAGGTGCAAAGAGGGAAGTCATGCCACGGCCAAGGATGGTCAGAGCATTTGGAGGTGAGCCCCAGATATAAATCCTCCTCCTGCCTGACATGAAAAGAGGCAGAAATCAGATTCTTGTCTTTTTGAGCATATTCACAGCAAGCCATGAATAATAAGGTGTGTTTCTTCTGCTGGTTGAAACACAACAGCCAGACTCCCCATCAACCTGAATGGCTCTCTGAGCCACCAACTATAACAGTCAGTCTTTGATGCTCTATGACATAATTAAAAATGAGAATGTAAAACCTTCTCCTTCATTTACTCCACATAGAAAAGGATGAAAATCTGTGTCAGTTCTCATTATTTATGTTTTATAACAACTCAAGTATATGGCTAAAGTATGCACAGAAAGAATATAGCCCTACTTCTTGAAAGGTAGACACTTTTTTCTAGTTAAGACTGATTTGCCTAGCAATTTTTTTTTGCTGGAATAGACATAGATAAAATAATACATGAAAAATAAACCTTATTGGATATAATGCTGTGATAGAAGTTATGAACATCAACTTTTTCGCTTGAGTTTTTGTGGAGCTCAGACAAACTTTGACATACTTTTTGAAAAAGCATGCAAATTAAAGGGACTAGAAAAAACAGCCTGAAAGAGGTATAAACTATACACCAATTGGCAAAGGAGAGTGCACCAAATCTTCATTTTACAAGTTTCTGTGAAAAATCTGGTGTTATCACTTTTCTAGAACAATCATAACACATCTCCTGCTTTCAAACAAAAAAGTGATGAAACCCATCCTTCAATAAGCTAATAGTTAATTATGTGGGTGAAATACCTACCTTTTGATGTAGACTGGGAAAACATGGGATTAAGAGTTTGGATTGCTATTCTTGGTTTGAGTTCAACTTCAAAACCACTGTTTAATCATTTTACCTGTCTGGTTAAAAGGAGTATGTGACAAATGCAATGACGTTTCTGAAATGCAATTCATTCCAAAAGAGAAACTGAGTCCCAAGAGTGAGCAATTTCAATATTTCAGCTTTTTGAATTCACACTCTTGTTGTATTTTTCATGAATGAGTACACTCAACTCCATGTGTTGCCTCAGCATTCATCCAACTTAGCTTAACTTTTTGGCCAGAGTTTGACTCTACCAGAAGCAGGAGAAGCCAACAGTGATGATATTACACAATGCAAGCAGCCCAGACTTCCAGTATTCAGGATCACCTCACTGGTTCTTGTTCTGGAGAGAACGAATAGTAAGAAAAGAAGCAGAAAGCAGAACATGAAGGATATGGATATCTTTGACATTGACAATACCAAGATTTATAGCATAGGCAACTAGGTTGGAAGCTGCAGAATCCCAACTGAATAGAAACACTTTAACAAAATGCAGTAAATGGGAAAAAAAAGCAAAAACACTGGCAATGTTCTTCTAGAACCTCATGAAAAACAGCATAAAGTTGCATTTCAATTCAAACTACAGGAAATACAAGCTCACCATTGCTATGTGAATGTATCAAAAGTCTAACAAGCTCAGGTTTTGCCAAAATTTTTTTTAAAATCTTACTTGCTTTCTGTGAAAAAGAGTCAAAATGTTCTTTCTGAAACATTACCAATAGATTATATAACCCTATTACTACATGCATTTTAAGGAATTAAGTCAAATACTAATTGAATACTTTTGAATGTTTTTCTAACAAAACAGGTATATTGGACTCCAGTCTATCTTAAACCTTACAGTCCCTATGCCCATGGCAGCTTCCTTGCACTCAGTATATCAATTAAATCATACCCAGCAGCTAAGAGTTAGGTTCTGCGTGACAGACACAGCAGAGAAAAAGGCAGAAATAAACTACCAGGAATCTGAGGTATCAGAGGTAAGTAAACAGCAGTGTAATCATTGCAAGGGAGAAGCACAGAGACAGTCTGGAATTAAGAATTGCAAGTATTTCTTATTTAAGAAGGTGGTTTAAAAATAAAATATCCCTTATATTTTATCGTGTACTTTTCTCCCCACAACTATTATTTTTGCAAACGGCTTCTGGTTTCACATTCCTTATGTGTATACAAGGCAGAGACTTGGCTTTGTGTGCACCATACTGACAGCATCCCCATAATACAAAAATTCATCATTAACTAATTAGAAACCTCAGTCAACTGGTCAAAACTATTTTAAGAGACCAATCAGCTTCTTCCCAACCATACATATCATTTTTAATTAGGAAACAAGAAGCCAGACAACACAAATATATAGCAGTGAGGCAAGAGGCTAGCTATGGTTTGGGAGCAGTTTCCCATAGAATCGCACCAGCAAAGCACGCCAGCTGCACCGTACTAAATAGCCTCACTACATCCACATGTCACACTTCTTGGATGAAGTATAGGAGGCACTCATCCTATACTTAGACAGCAAGCTGTCATAATTTTATATGGGAGAAAACATTTATCACTAGTTGGCTCTGACTAATTGGTGTGCTATCATTAATAGTAGTCAGAGACAGTGTTTCTCTGAGAGTTGGAAAATAGAGATCGGAATCTGTGTCCTGGGGACTAGGGTGTTCCTAGTACTGAGGCTCAGGATTGTAGTACACAGCTCTAACTAGCCCCGTAGCTCAGTCGTCTCCATGCCACACTGCAATGCAGGGAAGGCATATTACCTGCTCTTCAGAGATTCCCCCTAGCACTTTTGTACAATCTACACTGGCACAGATGCCCAAAGATGTGTGTAAAACGCACTTCAGAGGATGCTTCCAGACTGTGATTCCTTGAAGAAAGCAGGCATAGCCACAATGCTTGAGACTGGCAACAATAGCAGGCAGTCAGAATATAGGTCTCAGACTTCTAATCACACTAACCATCTCAAAATGTCTAATCATTAAGCCATAAAAATGGAGATAATAAATGGAATTACAAATATGTTTGGTTTCCTCTAATGCCAGTGGTCATATAAATACTGTAGCAACTGTATTGAATCCAAATAACATGTTTATAAGTGTAATGAGATTTGCAGCCATTTCTTCAGCCACTTCTGTGAACACAGTGCAGCATAGGACCTGTGACAGCCTGGCATTACTTATTCTGCTGCTGTATCACCTGGAAAACCAGAGCTGAAAAACTGGCACCAGAGCCTGGACTATGCCCTCAGAAGCATGTGTGCTCAGGCACCAGGTCACTGGACATCAGTAGCCTCAGAGCTTGATTTCTGAATATAAATATAAAAGGAAATGGTCTGAAGTACAATATAAAAAAAAAAAAAAAAGAACATTTTCTTCTCTGTGTACAGCAGCTACTCTACATTTCATATACATTAACCCAGGGTACTCAAATACCACAGTGCCTCTAATTGCATGTAACTGAAAGACAGACTCTTAATTCAGTTTGATCATCATAAACCCATCAGCACACTTACTAGACATTTAACTTCTGTATGCCAATAAAAATGTTTTAAACTGCTAACTGCCTGTTTAAAGCAATAATTAATCCCCAAGATCAACACCTTCGAAATTACTGCCACAGGGCATAGATAAATATTAATCTTGGCTCTTGGGGAGTGTTGGGCTTATGACCTGGGAAGGGATCACTCTTGGTAGTTTAGGGTTTTACCCTCTGGTCTGCCACTGAGATGTGGTAGAGTTCTTAGGGGGAAAAAAAAAGTCTAAACCATTATTCTGTTTTTAGCATCCTTGATGTAACTTTCTAAGTCAAAATGTGGAGATAAAGTATTTTCTAACTGCAACTTTCTCTGCATGCATCTTATGAAATAATCAAATCCCATCTTTTGGATCAGGTGAGGATAATCTTGCTGTAATGATGAAGACTGGGTGGAACAAGACTTGTGAAAATTTACATACTTTCTTCTAAGAGGAACAGCTTCCCTCTCCTGTTTGGATACTGTGCTCAGCAAATTCCCACTGAACAGTTATCAACCGTGCATGCCCAGGTAGATCCCAGAGAAAGAGCCAGGTTTGCAGCACTGAGTTAGTTTGAGGTCTAACTGCTGGAACAGGAGAGCAGGAGAGAGAGAAGAAACACAGAAAGCAAGAGAGTTAGGTCTGTATTCAAGTATTACTGTTAGTAAAGTACTTTATATCTCTTGTATAAAATGTAAAAAAAAATAAAAATCGGGTGTTTATATAATGTCATTTATTCAGTCAGTGATTTGCAGTAATTTTTAAAACACTGTTATTGTATTTTATAAAAAGTACCATCTGGACAATAATATTTTTATATAGAAAAACATTGTTTTAAAAGAAGTGGCAAAACAATCACAAATTTAACTATCAAAATTCTAAGTACAGCTTTGAAGATGTAAACCAGATATAAGCTAGCTGAGCTGTGTGGAATTTTGTTGAATTATTTAATCTTGCTCTTTAGATTCTGAAGTACATAAAAGAAATGTCCTGTACACAATGTTTTCATGTCCCCTAGCTGCACACACATCCAAGTTTGAAGTGCCATGAACTCAGGTTCCCTTCATTCCCTAGCCCACATGACACTATATAAGTGGCTGGGACTACCACATGTCTCTGGAAATACTGGCGGCTTGTGCAGTAACACAAGTCCTTCCAATTATGTGTGCATGTCAGAACAGGGAACTGAAAAAACCAGCAGTAACATGACAAGACCAAACACAGTGGTGAGGCTTTGGTAGATGACCCTTAAGGGATGAAGCAAAGAGTGCAGTGACATCTGATTTGGCTCTGCTTACTCCACCCTTAGTCAATCTGCTTCTGCAAGTTCTCTATTTCTCATCTGGTATTTTTAAATAAATGTTTTGATAAATATGGAACCATCACTCTAATTACTGCCATAGGCAATAAGCAAGTATACATTCACCCTTCTTAAAATAAAAATTAAGGCAGTTGGACATGCAAAGCAAGGCTGTACATCTTAAGGCACTCTCTGCTATAGGAAGCAAGGGATGGTGCCAGGCTTTGTCTAGTACAGTAGAAGCAGGCAGAGATATCTTCAGCGACTGAGCAATGCTGAGGAAGTTGTAATGTCATTAGTATGTTGCCAACTTACTGTTTTTCTCACTTTTTGAAATAAATTACATGTGCTGTTTATGTTTTGTTGGGCCTTGTCAATGTTCAAGGTATGAGCATTAGGAGATAGTAGGTGCCATTTTTTCCACCTGTGCTATTCATAAGAGGAAAAAAAAATCATATCACTGTTCCAAGGTTCCATTAGGTCAAATCAAGCAGATGAACCAAAATTTCTGTAGCAAGCACAATCAAAAATTTATGTTTGGAAAGTTCCTACATGCCATGCTGTTTTCATACTACCTACGACAAGTGACAATTTTTTTTATTTTTTTTTTTCCAAAAGCATAGGAAAACTCCTGAGTACTTATGGGAGCACAAGCAAGTGAAACACAGAGCAGAAGTGATACCAAGTGCTCTAAAGCAGGGAATCACTGTATTAATAAAATATGAAGAAAACAGAACACTATCATAGTTACTATTTTCCATTAAATTATTACTTTATATTCTCTCTGTTTCTGCAACACTCTCAGTTTTCAAACTTCTTTTTCTCAGCCTTTCCCAATGTATCTTTTTGCTGTACCATTTACCCTTCACTCCACCAGAATCAGATGCTACGAAGTACATCATTGCTAGAAGTGCAGGACCGCAGAAGACAGGTGGCATCTAAAACCTGAAGAAGCACAAGAGTATTCGCTTATAGGCTCTCAAACCGCCACCCCTTCAGTAGTTCCTCCGGTGCTTTCCCGCTGGGTTAAATGTTTGCCGCCCCGGAGAGCAGCGGATGCGCTCCCGGACACGGCGGCAGCGGCGGAGCGCCCGCGCCTCCTGCCGGACAGCGGGAACAGGGACGCACCGCGGGAAAGGGATCCGGGCTCCCGTCTGTGCACCCACCGGGCTACATTAGCGAGCGGCAAAGTTACACCACTGGTGTACCTAAAGCCCTACGTTTTAAAACAATTTTTCTTTTTTTTTTTAGTTGACAGTGTTATAAGATGCCTCTATAGAATCCACAGTTTTTGTAGTCCTGCTAACCACGTGTGCTGGCTGTAAAAGCAGCTGCAACAGCAGAAGAGTGAGAACGTGGGGCACAGGGCAGTCTGGGCACGGGGCGAGAAGGCAGAGGTCCTGTCCTGTGCTTATTTCTCCCTTAAGTAAATGAGGTGAGTGTATCCCGAGGGTCCATGAGGTCAATTACTGAATAACTGCAAGTATCACAAGTAGATCACTAGTGAAAATATATCCTTTTAATGACCCACAGAGGACATAAGAAATTAATCCTTTCTTTTTCTGCATATTTTCCCAAATTTTCTGTCATTTTTCTAAACAAGATTTAAAAAAAAAAAAAAAAGGAATAGGGATTTATATTCAGATTGTCACTGAAACCTGCATGTTGGCTTCCAGCTCATTTAAATTTTCTATATATAATTGCCAACTAAGAAACTGATGGAGCTGATTGATGCACTATAACAAGTTGCCCAGAGAAGCTGTAGGTGCCCCAGACCTGAAAGTGTTCAAGACCAGGCTGCATGGGGCTTTTAGCAACCTGGTCTAGTGGAAGGTGTCACTGCTTGTGGAAGGCAGACTGGAACTAGCAGATCTTTTAGGTCCCTTCCTCTCAACCCATTCTATGATTCTGTGAAATTCTGTAAAAGGAAAGTTTCCCACTTCATTGATTTTCACACTAATGCATATTTCACTGTCAAAAGTATTTCAGCTACTGTTCCCTCCACAATGCAGAAAATTTTCTAAAAGACCAACATAGTCATTATACCACTATGTGATTTCATCATTACAGGTTGTCTTAATAGACATATTCTTCACAAATTAAAATAAAATTAAGCCTCTCAATCCAGGCAATGTCATATTTCTGGCATTAGCAAAGGCTTTTGTGTTAAAAATGCCCTGTACAAATGATAAATAGCTCTCACAGTAGGGGGGAAATCTTGAAGTCATTAATGTTAATGAAAATTCTGTCATGGAACTAGGTTTTTACCTAAAAATATTTATAGTACTTTTTCAGTAACTCCCTGGCTGCACAGTCTTGCAACACACTCTGCTGCAGCTCTGGTAAAAGAATCCAGGCTTGGGCCTTATCACACTAACTCTACTTCTTGTTTCACTCAGCTGTAAACAATTGATACTATCACTGAAAAGTGCAAGAAATCTGTTATAAATAATATTATCTGTCCTTGGAGAAATGTTGTTCTCCCCTTTACACATAACGCTGACCTATATGTAATCTTAAACTCTGTGTAGCGACATTAGCCTTGCAGTGTGCTCGAAACTCAGACCCACATTACTGTGTGTGGTGTGTGAGAAGCACATGTAGTCACCTCCTTAAAAAAAAGGAGACCTCAAACTCCAGTTCTGCATCACCATACACCTACACAGGTCACAAGCAAAGAGACACAGGGTGAGAGGGATGTTTGCAAACAGGAACAACTGGCCTAAAGGGACCGATTCCTTCAGACTGGCTGAAAGTGGTTGAGCAACAGCAGAGAACTCTAAACGTCCTTACAATTTTAGAATGGCAGCATTCATGCATGTTTGTAGAGGGTTTTTCTGAGACTTTTTTATTCTTGTAACTTGCATAAAGATTCAAAAATCCTTTAACTGCAGTGGTTTATATTTCATGTTAGGTGCAAAATGAAACAAAAATAGTCACTGAGGGCAAAAGCAGAAACAGGGTGAATTATATTTAGATAGTTATGACCTGGTAGCTTTAATACTAACTGCAGTGGTGTTAGTGCCAATGTAAATTTGCACCACCAAAAACTTCACAAACACAAGTAGAGAGAGAGAAAGGAAGTGTGTGACTGAAGGGTATGATTATGAACTAGCCTATGCCAGTATGATTTTCTATGCAAAGCATTGCAAGTACTAAAATAGCTGTTTCTTAATAGTCCAGGGAACCAAGACTTATGACCCATGAAAGAGCCAACTGCATGATAAGTGATTTCAAATTTTTCATACTAACTTGGAAGAGCAAGTAAACAACAATTTACTTGTGTGAAGGACTCATAAAGAAGCATGAAGTTCTACTTCTACCGTGTAGGTTACAGTTCTTCTGATACTTAGCTCTGTGCTTTTATCATAGAATCATGGAATATGCTGAGTTGGGAGGGACCCATCAGGATCATCAAGTCCAATTCCTGGACTTTTACAGGACACCCCAAGAATCACACCATGTGCCTGAGGGTATTGTCCAAACATTTCTTGAACTGTGCTTGATGCTGTGACGCTGGGAAGTCTATTCCAGTGCTCAAAGACCCTTTGGGTGAAAAACCTTTTCCTGATATCCAACCTAAACCTTGTCTGAGTCAGCTTCATGCCATTTCCTCAAGTCTTGTCACTGGTCACAGGAGTGAAGAGATCTGTACCTATATACTTATGATGGCAAGACTACATTAAATATGGGCAACATGGTTTAACATACTTAAAAAATTGATTCGTTAATAGTGCTATATGAAGAATATTTATATGAAAACAGAATTATGAGTACCTAATTTCTCTGTTAAAAAAAAGAAAGAAGATGTTAAGTGTTTGAAGATTTAAATTGCAAATTTCTGGTTTTCATGTTTTTCGAATAGTTATAACATTTACATGCAGCACTCTGGCAGAAGACCACAGGCAAATAGACTTTTATGAAATAACTCCATTAATGTATAGAGTAGCACCTAGAAACTACTGAAAAAAGCCAAAACATTAGTGATAAATTTCGTTTAGCTGACACATTTATGTTTAAATCAGGGGCATTTTGTTTAATGAATGATTGAATTGTTTAGGAAAACACTTTGATTATTTGCATGTGACTGTTGTTACTTTGATTTTTTGGTTTCTCTGTTAGGAAGGTAGAAGTGATCACCTGGATCAGCAGAGACATTTCTTTACTTGAAAGGAAGGGAAGCAAGTACCATATGTATTTTTTAAAACCTCCAAAAACAAACATCTAAACTGTCTTCTCTAATTACATACTTTCAAACACATTTGGTCGGAGAAGTTGCTAATGCACAATCTGGTTGTATATATTTATTTATATATGTATGTTTGTTCTTTCATTTATGCATATAAGTATATAAAATATATACATATTTATTAAAATATAAAAATAAAATAGGACAAGATATACAATAGTGGGGTTTGCATATAGTTGCATGCCTTTTTATAATGAAGGTATAGATACAAATGCTTTGGCTTTGCAGAAAGCATAGCCTGTTGCATGTTTTTTCTGTGATTTGCAACTCCTTATTGAACATCTCACTCAGGAGACTGGACGATTTTCACCTACATTTAAAAAGTAACTTTGAGTGAAGATCAAAGATCAAATGGTGCTTCAGAACACTGTGCTCCCCACTCCCTCCTCCTGCTTCCCCCAGTTCACCCAGTAACAGATATAGATGGTACATCCTAAATTAAATAGTGTCCGGGTTTAGGCATGTGATTCCTTCATTTTGGAACCACCAGCAAATGCTGTTTTCTCTTTATGCAGTTCCATTAGTAGTCAACAGTCCAGCTTTCTCTTGTTTTCTGTCTTTATTGAGGCTTTTGGTAAAAGAAGGATACTCCTGGTGTTGGAATTCCAGAATTAATGTTTAGTACCCGCAGGGCAGAAGCATTTTATTCACATAAAGAGCAATTTATTTTAGTTTTTTAATTTGTTTAAATTGTTATAGTGTATATATAGTCAATGAAGATATATCTGGCTTTCCATTGCTAACTGTAGCAATGACAACTTTATATAATTTCAAAGACCGATAGCATTAACTCAAATAATTGCATTAAAATTTGAACTTTTTCTACTCAATTAACAGCACATTATTTTAGTGAACAGTACAGTGTATAATACATAAATTTTCCCATAAGCTTATATTATCATGCACATATACTACATTTTTAAACAACACAATAAGTATTAAATGCTTACTAGATTATTTCACATCAAAACACATGCAGAAATTGATGTGTGAATTATTTTTAAGCCGTGATATGTAGCAGTTGGAAAGTATTCCTTAAAGAGCTATTTCTATAAAAGCTTTGAGTGACTGAACTGTTTGAGAGAGTTACAGTCTGGCCCACAAATACTTTGGAGTACAAGGGAGGCTGTAATTGTTAGTTATCTGTAGCAAATTGGTTAAGCATCTAGTGATTAAAAGCTCTTTGAGGTCTACATATAAGTGTTCAGCATGAGTATTGCTCCTCTGAGTTACACAGCCTTGGTATACATGTGATAACCCTTTACCACAGAGGTTTTCACTTTATAAAACCTGTAGACAAACCAATTGAAAACTTTCAAGGTTTGACATATAGTTTAGAAATACACCAGACCTCTGCCTAATATGTCACTGAAAACATTTTCTTGTGACACATTATTATGATCTTCTGGCCATTCTCTGATTATAGCAACAATGAGGACCCCATACATTTTTGTGCCAGGGCCTCAAGAAAGTAAATAGTTGGCAGGCTCTTTCTTCACTTATAATTGTTCCTTACTAGAAGAAAACAATGAACTCTTTAATAAACAAAGTAGAAATATTTAGGATAGATAACATATCTATTTTTCAGAAACAAACTTTGCTACTACTGTGCAGCTAATGGCAGACATAAACCATAGCAGGATCTTCAGCAGGACTGTCGTGGTTTGACCCTGGATAAACACCTGGTGTCCAGCAAAACTTCTCCAGGACCTTTCCACCCCCCTTCCCCCCCCTTTTTTCACCTTCCAGAGGGAAAGGGAAAAAAAACTAGCTTGGAATTTACGGTTAGAGATAACAACCCAAAGAGGAGCTTTGATTAACACCACGGGCAAAACAGAACTTAGGATAATGCTTAAATTTATTACTAACAATCTAAAAACTAAAAATAAGAAATAGAAACAGGTTAGAAACACTTTTCCACCACCACCCCTCGGTCTGTCCATGCCCCC
>JAWWTY010000077.1:132916700-133045733 GCA_035222235.1 Margarornis squamiger
GCTCTGCTCTATAGGATGGAGGGAAACTTCCAGAGCCTGCAACAGAAGCCAATCTTCCTCTTAGGAGGAAAAAAAAACTCCTAATCAGAGAAACCCACGACAAGGACATAATAGCTCTATGCAGTTTCTCTCACCACACCATTAAGTGGTTATACTTTGCTTAAAGACTTTTGGTCTTGAAACAAAGACAGGTCATGACAAGTTTGAAGGAAAACAAACATAAATTTATTTTTTAACTTGTGCATAGAAACTCACAAGTTTCAATTTCTGTCCTCAAATCAGGTGCTGCTCCAGGCCTCCAGAAGGAGGATTTCGGAGGTTGTACTGAATAGAGAAATTTGTCTGTGCAGCAGTTCCGGAGAGGAATGCTGTTTCAAGGACGAGAAGTACTGTATCAGCAAGACTAAAGAGAAAACTTCTCACATTCTGGATGACACAAACAATTTAAAATCCAGTGTCAACTTACTGGGAAGAGAAGCCTTGCACTATCCAATTCCTGGTAAACTAGGAAAGGTAATCATAAATGATATTTGCTGTTTACGTATTTAGCTGTGTTAGATTATATGACAACAAAGGCAGAAAAACCCGACTGTGTGATAATTATCAAAGTGCACATTACCCCTCTTTATATGCATGTTTGTGTGTTCTTATTCCCTACCCGCTCTAAGGAGAGATAAACCATGTGTGTAGAGGAGCACATATTTGAGAAGTTGCTATTCCAGCCACACCCCCACACACACACTCACACACAAATCCTATCCTGTTCATTTAGCCTCAACCCCAGGCAAAGAACAACTATCCGATAAGAGAGAACAGCACAGTTCTCTATCCCTGTCCTGCAACATTCCCCAACCACTGAGGATATCCTAACATGGACTCAGAGCAGAACAGTGAGAGAACCAGCACAGCAACACCATAGCATGACCTCTCTCTAATCCTATAATGGATACTTTTTCCTCTGGTTCAATTACAAATTGAATCCTTTCCAGTCGGTTGTTCCCCTATGAATTTAGTTCACAAAGTCCCTTAGTGGGGATAAGTTCACTATCATAAAGCTGAAGTTTACCAGCTTACCCTCTGCTGCCTGTGGCTCTCCTTTCAGTGCTAATATTACAGTTTTTGGCATAATGCTGTCTTGCACAACTATGTCCAACTTTTAAATTTAGCTTTCCCTGTGATTTTAGTCTGATGGCCCATTCATCTTATCCTTTAAGATTTCCTTTTTTTCATAGTAAAAATTATGTGGAGTGCAACATCTTCAGAATTTTTGCAATGCAATTTTACAGACACCTTCCTCTGCTGACAGCAGCTGAAAACCATCAAATGCAAGAGAACAAAGCATTTGTTAGAGAAAACCCTTTTTGCCTGCAATATTGCTTTGCCCCCAGAACAAAACAGTGTTTTCTCCACTTGCCATCTGCATTTGTACAAATTTTGGACCCCTCATTTGGATGAATCTGTAGTATAAGCCGAAGGCCTCGTTTTTCTTAGATAATTTATTGCAGCATCAGTTATTGTTCAGTAAGTACTCAAAAGCACGGAAGCTAATAAACACTTGCTTCAATCCATGCCAGAATTGTAACTGATCGTTATCACACAGAGATTTCAAGTATAAAATACAACACTGTTTCAATTGTCTCATATCAACCAATATTTGATATTTCCTTCTTCAGCCCTTTAGGTTCCTCTTCAATTCAGTTCTTTACTGGTTGTTTCCATGCATCTTTCTGCAGTCTTTCAAAAGAACTTTCAGAAAATAGAACAATCACTGCAGTCTGACTTCAGGTTATTCCAGAAATTTTGCTTTCTTTCCCCCCAGCATTCCTGTTTTCTATCACAAAAAGTGCCAGGGCTGCTTTTCTGAAGACCTGAACCAACACCATCTATTAAAAAAAAAAATAAAAATTAAATCTTTCTCTGTCAGAGTTGTGGGGTTTTTTTTTAACCTGTTGTCTCTTTAGAAGAAAGAACAAAAATGAAGACTTTTCCCCAAATCATTAAATTCTTTTCATGCTGCTTCCACCTGGATTTCCCAGCAAATCAACTGCTTACAGGTGCACATGGATAACTTTCTGTCTGCTGTAAGTTGTGTGAGGATGACTCTGTACACTTGTGAGCACTGCATAGATTGCCTGCAGGCAATCTCAATAAGAACTCAAACTCACTGTAGCATTATTCAATTTGCCCATAGTAGAGGGGAAAGGATGAAGGATCACTTGTTATCACTGCAAGGTGGGCTCTAAGAGCCTGACAAAGCAGACATGCCAAAGCCACAGGCTGACCACAGCCTCTTCTTCCCTGCCGAAACACAGTTCAGAAAGCACACAACTTCATCTCAAGATTTGGTGAGGACTCATTCCTAATATTTTAGACTGCTACTATGCCTGATATTAAAAGTGTAATGAGTTTAGGACTCTAGTAAACTCAGATAACAATGTGGAGATATCTAAAATTAAAATTATTACTTTTTATATTTTGCATTGTGACAATGTAAAAATATTTCTACCCTGGTTCTACCCAGATTCGTTTCTGACATACAATGTGGGAACTGTATACACAGAATAGACCTTTCCTAATGGAAGACCTTATTTAATGTCTTCTTTCTGCAACAGATGTATATCTTTCCTTTCCACACAATCCCAGGAAATCTGTTAAATACACAACACAAGTATTTTCTTAACTCTGATACTAAGTACCATTTATAGCTGTCTGTCTCTGGAGTATGGTTCACTAATAGCATTCTCCAGCCCTCTACATTACCAGTGCAGTGTCAGATGTGATGGGGTCTAGGCAATGGGATCCAAAAGAAGCTAGTTACAACTCTGTCATAGTGCCAGATGTAAATATAAATCTCTCTAATTATAAGTGTTTGAAATATAGATGGATAAAATGACTTTATGGCAATTTAAAGCTTAGGAATTGAAACTGTTTAGAAATTTGGGTATTATCTATGGCTTTGTGCCTTCATTTGTTTTAGGAAAGTCAAAGGAACAAAGAATTAATTTCCCAGTGGAAAAGTAGCTATTATGAAGTCTTTAGAATGAACTAATTTTCCATTATTTTGCAAAACGTCAGGAAAATACACTAGCTAGCAATATTTCTGTAAAAAAAAAATCTATTTTAAAATGTTTAAATAAAATCTATATATTATAAATAATATGAATAATATATATTATACAAATGTATATATATAAAAATATTCTCTGCTGAAGGGGTACATAAAGTTTGCATTGCTGCATGAGGACATATTTATGATTTCAGGCAAGTTCAAGTGAGAGGGAAATTAAATTCAATGAACCACAATTTTGTGTACAAACTGGAATGAATGCATAGATGTACAACTGTGTGTGCATATATCTGTCATATTATTAGCAGTTACATACTACCTGAATTCTGAAGACAAAGGGCCTCTCCTTCCCCTGTATGATCTCAGTTTGCAGTGATGTAACTGAACTTAGGTCAGTGTATGCCTAAAATTAATGTATTGGTTAGTAAGGATGCAAAATAATAATAAAAATCCCTTAATTATTCTGTGGTAATGCACCATTTTTTAGGTAATAACTTTCCTTTTTATATCAAAAGTGTATTTGTGGCTGTTGTTTTTGCATTAATAAACACTAAGCAAGTAGGGGATCAAATAATAATCAGTGAGTAATTAGAAGATAGGTGTTTCTTACTAACCAGTAAATGACACTGGTTTAAATTGTGTTATAAGTGGATTTGCATCTCACCTATATAGGTCTGTAATACACGCATACGTCTGAGTTTCTTTCTAAGGAACATTTCCCAAGATCTTCCCCATGTAACTTAATCAAAAAGGAGTAGTTGTCAGAGATGAGGGCATTTAGTAAGTTACCAGAAAGGATGGTGGCTCTCATTCAGCCCTGGGCATTGCTGGAGGGTTTTTTCCACTCTTTCTCCCACCTCAGTATTGATAATGGTATCTGTCACTGGCTTTATCTGAATGTATCACAGAATCCATAGGCTGTTCCACCCAGTTTTAACTTCACTGTACATCTGCAGGTAGTTTAAGCCACAAACACTAAATAGTTATATTATAATAAGGGTTTTTTATGTGTGTTTACCAGTTTGGAAGCACTGTTAACATGGACAGGTTTACAGAGCACACCACAGCTTCTCCAAAAGTCATGTGTCGTGTTCGGCTTATCATTACCATCCTCCCAGTAAAGCCATTCAAGATTTTAAAGTATTTGATGGCAATAAGCAGGCACTGTTAATCTCCCAGGTGTTAACACTGTTCGCCTACAAATCAATGCAGCACTGCAAACATGCTCTGCCTGCTGTGCTTCTGCCGGAGCACCCAAGTCAGTGGCTGGCCTCCATCTCCATGTCCTTTGTAGCCAGGAGTTGAAAACAGACTAAACCACTGCAATCACACAGTTGCCATCTACATATTATTGTAAGCATCATGGGTCCTGTCACTTTTATCTGACATTGCAGAGGTTAGGCACAGATAAATTGTGTCTGATTTACACACAGCAAAACTGACAGGTTGAGCATATTTGGATGAGCCAATAATTCATGTAAACAAAGTCATTTGATGCTTGTGTCAATAAACATACCAATAACTCAATTAAATTTGGTACTGTCTGTGAGGCAATATCATCAGGAAAACGTCAGTGTACTCTTGAGGATTGACATCACTACTGAAAATAATTGTGAAAAGTTTCAACCATTAGCTCATTGAGTCCTGCAACACCAGCTGATTTTCATAGCTGTTTCTGTGACAGGAAAAAGTAAATAGTGTTTTCGAATGCCTAGTCTCACCCTTTTACTGTTTTAATTTCATGTAATTAAATCTGGATAAAATTTCTCTAGTGAACTTAACAACTCCTGATTCCCTTTCCTAATCTGAAACACTTTTGTCTTCAAATAATTATTTAAAACATTTTGCATAAGTCACATTATGCAACAATGTGGCTTAGCATGGATATTTTCACAAGGAATATCATGAAACAAAACCTTGAATAATGCTTGCTTGCAGGTTTATAATTCACATATATAACATCCTCTCGAAGAACGTACAGAAAAAAAATGTATTTTTCTACAAAAAAATATTTTTATCTTGATTGTTTCCTCTTTCTTTCCATATACTCAGTAATTTATCTGTTATTCTATGCTTAGTCTTTTATGTTGGCTTATTTGTCAGTCCATCAACTATATTCTCTTAAACAAAGTAATATAGCATAGAAAATTTACAGGTTTTGAGGAACACAGACGTTTCTCATGACTGAAGAAAAGCAGTCTATACAAAGATTTACTTGCTTTTTACAGCTCTGTTAGTTGGTGTGGCAGTAAGTATTACAACTCTTTCCAAACTTTGCCTTACTTATGTCTTTAAATTAGGACAACTATAACACTAATATCTAATATATCTTCATTAGAGTATCCAAAATAATACTAGTTCAGATAACATTATATCCTAGGGAAAAAAAACCCAAAAAAACCCCCAAAAAAACAAACAAGAAAAAAACCCAACCAAACAAAAAAACAACAAAAACATAAAACCACAACAGAAAAATATTGCATTAAAGAATCTAAAAACTTAAATTAGTTAGCATCTAACAACCAGACAGATAAATCACTGCATAGTCTTCTGTATGACTGTATCTTATTTTTTAAGCAGATTCTTAGCTGATTTTTTCAGGATAAATTCAAAATTTGTCACCCCGTTAAAAGATTATTTTCAACCTTTGTTAAACTGCTGTTGATTTTTGCACATTGTGTTATAGATCTTTATGCAATTCTGTTACTCTAGTCCTTGAGCTGAGTTATTCTTTCTGTACAATATGCTTCTCCATCCTTGTTGACTTTTTTGGCATCAGCACTTTCAATACTTGGAAGGTAGAAACCTTCTCCATACAACTGTGTTATCTGCAACATGATTGAGTTTGAGACTATGTTTTTCAAAGAAATTTAGTAAGTTCATTTTTCTCAGATGATCTGAACTTTTTTTGCCAGCTGGGCTACTTTCTAGACGAACTGCCTAAGATATGAAGGTCAGCCTGTGCAAAAGTATTGTGAAGATTATAAATGTCTATTTTTTCTTTCTTTACTGAAAAAGTGTAGTGTGATATGTTTTGTTACTACCTCTTTGTTTTCATTTATCTTACCTAAGTACCAATGTCCCATTCGAGCCAATAGCTTTCAACATGCATTTACAGTAATTGGATCTTTATTGTATGTATCCTTTCTAAAACATGAAAATTGGCACATAAGATCCAGGGTAAGGCCCATTTCACACTGAAACCTATCAGGAAGTCTCCAAACGAAGTTCTGCCATGGTGGTATGGACCACCTTACTTTCCAGATTACAGGTAGTCTAATAGTCCAAGAAGATGAAACAATGCTCTATGTATTTAACAGACAGACACAATCAAACTATCTCATAATTAAGAAAGGAACACAACGAATATTATGGTGAAACATTTGCGTGAGTTCCTGTAGGAATTTAAAGGCAAATTGTCTGCAAATGTTAACATTCTCCACACAGCAAAAATCGTGGTGCAGTCAAAGATTAGCTGAAGATAAATCCTGCAAGGTGGAACTGAATTCAGGAGTTGATGGATGTTTCTGTAGGGAACCACTGAAACTGCCTCTCCAAGTGATGGGCTACTGGTATCCAAGGGCTGGAACTGGCACTGTCCCAGAAACAGGAGTCACTGCATAAGGCAGGGGCCTTTCTGACATAACAGTAAGAAGGGTAGGTGAAATAGTTTGTTGGGTTTTTGTTTGGTGTGGGATTTTTTGGAGGTTTGTTTGTTTTAGGGTTTTTTTTGCATAAAACTTTATAAACACTAGTAACTGCATTGTCTATCTGGGATGTCATGAATACTGGTACTTTCTACTTGCTTTCACCTGTTTTTATTTCAGTGTGGTCTAAGACACCTGAATAATAATAAAATACTTCTTATCTACGGGAAAAAAAATTTCTATAATCTGGGGGATGGGGCAATTTTTCATACCCTTTCATGTCGAGAATATCTTTGAGAAGACTCAGATGGCACCAGAGTGGGTCCTCTGCTTATCTGTATGACCCAGTATTAAAGAAACAACACTGAAGGAAGACAGGAGAGAATTCCAGTAAAATTAGAAATACTGAAGTTTCCCTGGCCTGCAGGGAATTCTTTGTGTGATACAGTGAATGTTAACTATCACAGGGAGCATGTCACAAGCTCATTCACTGTGTTTTTCACTTGTCTTTCCTACTGTGAAGGCTGTATATTTCAACTTCCACTGGGCCATTTGCAAAATATTTGTCACAGCATGCTCTGCACTTGATATCCATAGGAATTGTATATGCTGTGTATAGCATCATGCCTCTGTAATCACTTGATATTTTGGATACTTTTCATTTCTCTGCTCAGCACTTGTATTTGCCAGTTTGCTCCCCCATGTTGTAATTACTTTTTTCCCCTCAATTTTTACCATTAGTGCATGTATCCATTTTCTTGTTCAGTTACAGCTCTCACTGGCTGTGTCTATGGTTTGGCTGTAGATTAAATCCAGACTTTGTTGGAATAAGAACACTCCCACTACATGATGCAGAGTGCTGATAAACTTACACTTGAGCCAGCGAAGTAAGTTTATAGCACTCCAAAAATGTTGATGAGATGACTTTGTGCCAGCTAACTTTATGCTAAGTCAGGGCTGTCGGACCATGCCAGATCTCCCACAGCTAGTGAACCTCCTACAGATGGGCTGTGAGCCTTCTCATAGCCCCTTCTTGCTTCGTTTCTGCCTTCTTGCCCAGAGTCATTGTCCTTGGAAGCAGCCTTGCATCTTTTATATGCAGGAACTGGGCCCTTTAATTCCCTTTGTCTTTGGTTTCCATCTATAGTCATGGATCTAGCTGTGGATCTGCCATGCATTGCAACTCTGTCTTGACCCACTGCTTCAGACTTTGCCACTGCCACATGACTTATTGTTAGCTACAACACCATGGTTATTATCACAGAGACAAGGACAGGATTCCATCCAGATCAAGGCCATGTGTGCCTCATTTGCACTAGCCCAGATCCCACTGTATTTATCCCAAGTCAGAATGAAGGTGGGTAGAACTGAAACAGCTGTAAGGGCTCTACAGGGAGACTCTTCTCAGGTCTGATCTTGCCAGCACATGCAAAGGGCCTGAATGCTGTTATGGCTGTGCATTGTGTTTTACTTTGCCTCCCACAGGACCATAGAGTTTCACTGAGTCCTGCCCTGCTGTTTAACAGTTAGCACCCTCCTTTACATGGATTACCTGAGCCAGCTGAACTTCTCATGTTGGTTTGGGAAATACCACTGATCAGGGACTAGTTCAGGAACCACAGTCAAGGCCTTCCTTTTTTTTCTGGATTTGAATTTTAGCCATCCAAACCTCCTGTGTTCAGAGCCATGGGAGAGACCCTGACTTTGTTTTGTTTTTGATAGAGGACTAAAAGGACCAGATTTTTTACTAAGCTGAAGACTCTGAAGAAGGGTTAAATATGGACTGAGGATAATAATGGCTGTATAGATGATGGGTAGACATTCTGTAAGAACTATGAAAAGCTTGGCAGCTGCCTGACTGCAATGTAGTCAGATGCAGAGATTTGAGATTTTGGGCCTCCTTTTTGTTGCCCTCTTTGAGGAAACAGGGGAGCATCTAAGGACAAACTCTGGATAATTTTTGAAGACATTTGAGATGAATTTCTTTCTTCTTATCATTTTCTAGGCATACAACTAGCTCCTAGGCATTTTTCCAATAGAACCATCTCATGTTGCTGGCAATTCTGTCCCTGCTCTTTTGTCAGTGACTGGGAACTACTAGTAGCCTTATACTACCTAAACCCTTCATTCTCAAAAAAAGCTTTCCCCTTCCAGGAAATAGTGTATGTCACATTTGGGGGCTTTGACTTCTTGCTATACTTGTTTCACTCTGTGAAGTTGTGAATCACAGCTCCATACCTTTTTCATTCTACAAAAAGCCATCTCTGGCTTATTTTACTGAAGTTGCATAGTAAACCATATTAAATTAAAAAAGTAGATAAACACATACAAAAAGAGCAAGAGTTATGAATATTCCTGCTTATAAAGAGTACTTGGAGAAAGGAAAAGAGATTGGAGTTCTGCCCATCATTATCATCACTTAGTATTCTCATTGCAGCCAATGTGCAAGCAGTTAAACAGCTATACTTCAGCCTGAGATAGGTAGTGAGTATACCCAGATATTTGCTAGGATAATAGGCTTCTCCATGGAGGACATTTTTTTCTGCCCAATACTTTCAGTATTTTGGAGAAGTCTATGCAATGTAGGAAGGTTGCGTGCTGCTGAAAAATATTTGTATACCCCTGCAGTTACATGGGTGACTGCCATCATGAAGCAGAGAGAATTGTTTGCCAGAGGTAACATCTGCATCTGATGGTCCCCGTGATTCATTATGGGTCTGTCAAAGTGTTTGTCCTCTGTGTACTGGATCCAGTCACGGATGTCTGGAGAGAATGTGCAGCACTTACAACCTCTTCCCTCCTCCGTTCTAACTGGGACACCAGCCAGGCACAGGATCGCACCAACAGAGCCTATCATTACCAGAGCTGATGCAGACAGAGGCTATATCAACTGGGATCCATGACAGTCTAGAGCAAAGGTGTTTGTTTTTGTTTTTTTTGCTGGTGTACATACAATGACCATTTCTATTTTCTGTTTAAGCAGTTTGGCCTTCTGCAGTCAAAGTCAGCTGCCTGGGCATATGAGCCTTATCTTGAGCCAAGTGGACAGGTAATCTATGAAATTAAAAGTATGAGAGCAGGGAAGAGAGGACTCAAGCAAACAAAGTTTGGCCCGAAGGAGGTGTACTATTCTGCTATTGTCCTGGGCCAGAGCCAAATAACAGCTGCAGCTGCACACATACTAGCTCTGAACAAGACTAAAAGCAGAAGACAGCAGTGGCAGGTTATGAGAGACTTAGCACAATGTGTGGGAAGATCTTTACTGGCACCTCATTCTTACTCAAACACCTCGCACACTCTCAATACTGAAGTCACCTCCTTCATGTGCACAGTTTGCCTAGTCCATGCCTCATACACTTTCCTAAGCAAACAGTCCACTTAATTTTCATCAGCTTCCAGAGATCAAAACCCAGTAGAATAAAAACAGGCTGCAAGCAATGCCTATTGGGATCAAGTCTGGTTCTGTGATCTTGGGAGCTAAACATACTCTAAATTTTGCACAGTTTCTGTTATGTGTTGTTCCTAGCATGTGTTTTCCAAAATCCTTTGTTTTAAAGTCTTTCTGCTGTTTCCCTTGACAAACTCCAAACTGTATTGTTATTTCTAAAGTTAGAATCCCAGAGCCTCCAGGGCATGGATGGAAAAGCCCATTCATCTGGGATTGAAAATCTGGTAGTAAGAACTATACTGGTAGAATCTGCAGGACAAACAGGACTGTAGGGAAAAACAACAGAGAAAAAAGCCCCAAATAACAAACAAACAAACAAAAAAGGAAAAATGTTGTTTCATTGCATCTTGTTGTTGAGAGACACCAGTGAGGCTCTTTCTATGTCATCAAACTGAGCTGCTACATGAGGACATGTCAATATGTGAAAAAAAACCACAATTCTTGCAAGGATAAGGCTGAAAGGGTGTGCAAAGAAGAAAACCTGATATTTTATCTTTTATAGCATTTGTTAGAATAAGTTTCTGAAGTGATTGTTCCTCAGAGCCAAACCACTTGCGTTCATCCCAAAAGTCTACTCAAAAATGGATTGGTGTGTACACAGAATGGACAAACATCACATATCCAATGGAAAGGAAACTGGAAGGTTCTACATCTGCCAGAGCAGGACTGAGGCATGTGTTCAGCAGCCAAAATTTCAACTGCTTTATCAGTTGCCCAGGAAGGTGACTAAGATATTACCTTAGTCTTGCAAGGAGAGGTATAATTGCAGGCTGGTTCAACAAGACCTTCAAGTGAGATCATCCCCAAAAATGGTGGTTGATTTTGCAAACACAAGCTGAATTACCCCAAAGACCTGCCCAAGAACTGAATACATTATACTGAGATTAACATCCTACAACTCATAAAATGGGCAAGTGGATGCACTACATGTCATGATTCTCAGGCATCTAACTCTAATTTCTTATTGGCACAGAGTCACTGTTGTGTGGGCTCCCTAAATGATATGTGTATTGATGTGCCTTCTACTGGATCACATCTTTGTTCCAAAACATACTGTTGTGCATGAAAACCACATGCTTTCACAAAATACACAATAGCCTATTGGAGTGAAATTCTATGGTATGTGACCCCACACATACCATGATAATCTTTTAAACAAGGGGAAAAAACAGTTACAGAGTTTTGATTTTCAAAATCTATCTGCAAAAATATAACCTCTATTTACATTCTTGTTTTCTGTGCTGCCTTTTCAGTCTTGCTTCCATTGCTTTTCCCCTCATCTTAAAGACAGATAATGCAATGGTCTTCTGGTGCAAGTTGCCCCTCATTGCTCCTAGTTCTTCCCGGCTCAGGCTTCTGAAGCATCTTCCTGAGTCAACCTTACCCTGTCACAGAGCTTTGGCAGTGAACAAACTGTTAACACTTTTGGCAGTGATTAAAAACAGAAAGGCTTTTTCACCCCTCAAGCTGCAAGATGTTTTTCCTACTCACAACAGACAGCCCCAAACAGACTCTGCAAACACTAGGTTGCAGCCAAACCACAAATCTGACAAACTGCAATCAAACAAACCATTACTCAACAGATAAGCAAACAAATTAATTTGCTCCCAGGGAACAAGGACTTATTCCTTCCACACTAGCAGTTATACAAGCTTGGTCTTTCATACACTCTGCTGTTTGACTTTACTGAGAAAAAGGAAATGTGGGTTAAGAAAGCCATGAAGATATGTGCATTTTTTCTGCCCCATCCTAATGAGGGCTTAATTACATCCTGAAAGAGAAATAGCTTCCATAGTTACCTTCTCTGCCCACAAGTGTTCTGAGCAGTAAAAAGTTAAAAACTGGGATTATTTTTTTTTTCCTTGTAATAGTTTTATAATTCTTACCTGGGTATCTGCTTTCAGCTTCTATCAGCTACTGAACCAGATGGGCCCAGTGTCATTGCTGGTGTTTTAAGTCCCAGCAAGGCATGAACAGTCCCTTCCCATCCCATGTATCTTCTAGATATAGGATAAAGACTCTCTCCCATGAAGCATGTGATGTGGCTTAAAATCAGTTTAGGGAGAATATGAACCTGTAGCCAAATCTCATGATGATAAGTGAGTGTCATAATACAGAATATGGACTAATAATATATGGAAAGAGTAAACTACAAGTGCACTCCTCCTTTGACCTTGATCCCCCATTCATTCCTTAAGCAAAGGGTCTCAATAATGGAATGGCTATGAATTTATGGCCATTCTCAGAAATGGCTATGAATCATACATAAAGTGAAATCTCTCACTGTGGCAAAGCTAAAATGCCTAAATGTTAGCAAGGGATTATGTATATTGTTTCCTGCTGGCTGGCCTAAGTTATTTATCATCTGCTCGGAGTGCTGGCACTCATCTCTTCCCATATGCTCTATTGACAGTCTATATCTAATTCATGTGTTGTGATGTCCCAAGAGACGGCAGGAGCCTAAAACCTGTACACTGCAGTGCCAGGGAGCATAAACATTGCATCTCACACTGCAGTATGTTACAGATTAACAGACACATGATAGCTGTGTTAGTGTGGTGTTCCACACAGGCTGATTTGTCCAACTCTTCAGCAGCTGGATTGCTTATGGTGGCCAAGCTGCAATGTGCAGTACAGATGTATCCTGATCACAAGGTTGCAGTATTCCATGAATTTAGACCAAAATCCTGCAATTTCCATTGAACTGAAATGTATGTTGGCAACATTTCTGATAGTGAAGTCATATTTTATGTCTTTAAATATGAAAGTCTACATGTGTCATTCTATAATTAATCTGGTAAACTTAATGTTGCTAACACAGAATTGAACAATCCAGATCATTCCGGAACCTAAGATTTTTAATCTCTCCCTCTGCTTTATAAGTTTTTGTTTTGACTGATACCAGCTGTCAGCACACAGACATGGCCATGGTCAAACCTATTCAATAACAATTGGAGCTTTATATGCTCGTCTTGCCTAGAAAACCACTTCTTTTTATAATTTATTTATTTAATCCAAAAATTATTTCTGTTATTTCTTTCTATGCAATTCCTAGCTTTAAATAAGTTTTAGTTGTGAAGTAGAAATAATAAATAAATAAAACCCAATTAAATTCTTCAGGGATTAAGTACTACATGCCCATTAATAGCTATTTAGGGTTCCTGAAAAAATGTCACTATTCAGTATTTTTTTCTTAAAACCATATTTTTTCCCTCTGCACCATTCCTGCTGCTGCTTCTTGTATTTCTTTCCATATTTCTGAAAATAGACTTTTAATATGATTTCTTCTTTTATATTGAAAGTGTTATGCTGGCATAGTCCTCGGAGAGACTGCAGTCTGGAAAGATGGGCAAGAAATCCAGGCTTAGAGGAGATATCTAACCTAAAGTACTTTTGCACTGAGTACATACAGCCACATGTTCAAATGCTGGGGCATTAATTAATTAACCTGAGATCAAGCACAAATCTTGACTCGCTTTGAGCCTTAGTCATTCTTTGTGAATGAGCACATGTTGACATCTATGACAATTCAGTTCTGACAGGTGCAACAGTGTATAGTGAAGAAAAACTACTTGAACTAATTTCAGGTTATTTAATTAATATTCATTCAGGAGATGAACTTAGGTATTCAGGAGCTACCTCTGTCAATGTGCAAGGGAATTTATACAGACAGGTGAGATGATAAAATCATAGAAAGGCAACATTGGAGAATGCTAAAGAAAAGTTATTCTAACTTTCAGAAGTTGCCATTGAGGTGTTATAGCACAGCTCATGCCCTCACCACAAAGAGATTGCAGAAGTGCACAGTTCTATGACTGGGACTGTGAAAAACTTCTATGAAGGGAGACTGAAATGTTTGGAGTTGCTTAGAAAAGAGACAGATGAGACATGATAAAATCATGAAATAGAATTAATATAATATAGTCTCAGTCTCATAACACAAAGTAAAATGCATCTCTGGAAAATGTCAGCTTTTTGACAAAAGCTCAGAAAGCTATCAGCTGTAAAGTATTGGGTGTTGTGAGCAAAGGTGTTGGTTTGAGGGTTTTGACAAAAGAAAAAAATGTTTTTATGAAAAACAGACATTTTTAGTATGAAAATGTTTCTTATAAAATTCAATTTCCTGCTAAAAACAAATTTGTTGGAAAACATTTGATCATCCTTGATTTGGTTACATAAAGTCCTAAGAGGATATGATGCATGTATTTGACATGACTGCTAATCAAGTTACCAATTTCATACATGATATGAAGTATTTCACCAGGACTCAGGAAAAATTCTGCTGCCAGCATTTTGCCTACAAATATGCCTCCTTTTTTAGTCTGCCTTTTCTGAATTGCAGCTAACTCAGTTCTGTTGATGTGCAAGGAACATCTTCAAGAACTCAATGTTCTTTTAGCAATTATTGAGTGAAATTTTTCAGTCAACTCTAATTTTACAAATGTCTAAATGCTTTGTCCAGACAAATTGCTGTTTGTTCTGTCTTTTGTCAAAAAGAGAGCTGAAGGAGGTCTCCTGTTTTGTCTTAAAGAAAGAAAAATGATTGCAATTTGTAAATTTCAATGCAGAAAGTGAAGTTATGTAGCTATATCCATGGTTGCTTCGACTTCAGAAGCTGTAAAAAATGCCTACAGCAAAGTATGGGTGCTCTCATTTTTATATACACAAATCAAGTGATAATGAATTTGCTTTTAATATAATTTGTAATGCTAAGTTTGCAGTCAGCCAAACCAGCAATCTCTTCCTCTGCAAGATAAAGTGTGCCAGTTTTCACGTGCTCCTTTTTTTTTTCTAAATCTGAAAACACATATTTAGATAACAAAACATGTGCTTTTGCACTATAGCCACTGCATAATCTTTTTCACTGAGAAACAAATACTCCATCATTTTTTGCAGAATCTTGGCAGGCAGGGGGGTGTCTGCTACTAGTGTTTCCTTGCCTTCTTGGGCATTGTGAAAAAGATCTTATAGATCAGCTTTGAATCCAGATGTTTCTTTTTCCTGATGTGTTGACATACTCGGCCAGATTCTCATCTCGTATCTGCTGAGCGTAAATCTGGACTATTTCTACATAAGTCAAAGAAGGAGCTGAGTATAATTTTTGTATAGAAATGTGCCAAGAGTCCAGCTGAAATTTTTAATATCGACTCAAAGTTGAAATATTTGTTTAAATGTCTTTACTATATATGACTGAGGAAACCAGAACACATGAGACTTACTCCATCCTTTAGAGCAGCTTCTAGTTTCAGTATCTGATAGGGTAACATTTCAGAGGAAAACAGGGTACTACTACAGGTGGAAGGTGGGACAAGAGGAAGAAGAAAAAGAAGCAAAGATCTGGTCAGTGTTAGGAATGCCTTTCTTATTCTTCATTATTGCTACCTTCACATAAGTGTGCAGTTTCGCAGTTCAGTGTTAGGTACAGTCTTTTTGCCTTAATAGTACTTTTGTCTGAACAAGAATGAAAGAAGGTAGATGCCTGCCTCTTCTTTTTATCATCCTGAAGAGTTTTGACAGCAAAAACACAGAGAGATAAGTAGCATTTAGGGCTGTTCAGAGGAGCTGGGCCAGCATATTTATTAATAATGGCTAGAAAACTCACAAAAGGTACAGTTTTCCCAGCATTCACAGAAATGTCAGCATTTTGTCATCAAAGATCCCTTTGATCCTTTTTTTGACCAACTTTTTTCTTAGATCTACCTAATTATATCTAGCTCCAGTTTGGGTTAATGAGCTAGTCCAGATGAGAATCAACAAATCTGTAATTTATTTCACTCTCATGTTTCCTTGTAGTTGACACCCAGATGAGGTCTGCTTCATGACATTACTTCAGATTCAGGAGGATGAGAAACACTTTTTGAAATTTCCTTTTTAAGCCTGATAGGATTCAGCAAATGGCCTTATTGTAGAACTTAATTTTATCATCTTACAAAGCTCTAGTGAAAATGACAGTTCAGTGTCTGAGCAAAACAGTTTTTAAATTGTCAAGGCTGTTTTAACAATATAAATAAAATTGCTGTCCAATTTGAAATAACTGGCCATTCCTGTCTATGGATTCCATAGTTTTTTTTATACTTGTCTCTTTTAATTTCATTTAGGAATTGGTGTTGATACATATAGGGAATTAGTTACAGCCCACAAGGAAAATCCAACCTGTCAGGGCTAAACTAGTGGCCACTCCTCCACCTCGTTCTATGTTGTGTTGTTCTATACCTATGTGAGTATGGACTCTGAGAAGTTGATTCTCAGCCAGGCAACTTGGATCTGCACAACCCAGATCAAAAAGAGTCAGGAGAATGAGGACAAGGCTCCACCCTGGCTTCAGGTCACCAGCCCCTCCAAATTCTTCCCAAAAGCTCCTCTCTTCTTCAAGAGCTTATGCTGATGAGATCAGATCAGGTTCTGGATCACAAATAAAACTCTAGGTTTTAATGGAGTTTAGGAGCTGTTTAGTATTTCCTGTTGCCTAGCCTTAAAATTTGCTGTTCTTAAAATTTTCAAGCTGAGTGCCCTAAACAGATGTTGTGAATCTTATACTTACATTTCCCACTGCATGTTGTTAATCCCCTAAACTCACGCAACCCATAACCCACCTTTAGCCTTACACATTGCCTCTGAGTGTACCAATGTGTCAGCTCATGGAAATGAAATATAAAGGAACAAGAGAAGCAGGTTACTAGAGAGTTCAAGATAATAAAAATTAAGTCATCTAACATTCTTCTAGCTCTGAAGTGTGTTAATTGCTCTGAGTATATTTTTCTCCCCTCCATGAGATTATAACTCAGGTTTTTAATCAGTTTTATTCTGTGAAATACCCTAAGAAGTAAAATTGCAAAAATCACAGTAATAGACTCTATTGATTTGCTTTTTATCTCCCAGGGATGACGTTTCTTATTATGCCTGTGAAAGGCTTACCTTCTTCACCACAACTATAATGCACAAATACCAAGGGGAGACATGATATAATTCAGATTATGTGTAATGAGATATACAATAGCATAAAAAGAAAGAAAATTTTGAAATAATATCCTTTTTATCTCTATTGCATATTATCTCGTGAACTTCCATTCTTGAAGAACAATCTGAGTTTCAAGTGTGACATTTATGGACCACACCATTCCTAGATACTGACAGGTTTGCTGCATCTGATGCTACATGACAGGAATTTAGCAGGCATGGCAGGCAGATATGATCTTGACAACCTCGTGCAAAAGACTTATAGTCAGAAGTATCAAATAAACATATGGTTTTTAAAATATGCTTACCTCAAGTATAGCTCTGACTGCTCCACAGTGAAGTAAGGCAGTACATGTAGAGATAAACTGAATATACAAACCAAAAGGTTCCCTGAACTGGAAGTAGAAAGAAGCTGAAAAAATTTTTGAGGGGAATACTTTTTCTTGTATGTATCTTCTTTTTCCCTGATGTCTACTTACGGGCATTGTTGATGGCAGAATACTGCCCTAGGTGAAGCTTTAAAGAAAACTAGCATGGTTATTCTTGTATTCTTAGGCAGTTTTGAGGTCTAGTAAAAAAAAAGGTAATAGATTATCTACTGTACTTTTTTTCAAATAGAGATTCTCTGTAGGCTCACAGATGACATTGGTGGCCTGCTTAGTTTTCAATGCACAAGAAATACTTTGACTTAAAACCAATAAAGATAGAAATGAGATAAAACAATAATGCTTAAGAAACTGCAAATTCTATTTAAAAAATCAAGTAAAAATCACATTTTTACATTTTATAATATGGTATTTATCAACAATAAAACAAAGCATTTATAATAGTTTTATAACATTATTTATATTATCTAAGTTATATTTTATGATTTGTAACACTATTTTTATGTGAGTTAACACAGTGCTTTCATCTAAAGTTCCACAAAAGCCATTACTGAGTTTTCTATCTTGAATTTTTTTAGTCATGGCTCTATTGCTCTATCTTTTTAATTAGGGAAGTCATATGTTTTACATTATTTGGCTTGTAAGAATAATAGTTGCTTCCATATTCCCATTAAGCTCCAAAAGATTATCTAACTAATTTATTTACAGGGTTATTTCATTCTATGTCCCTATAAAGAAGGAGAGTTGTTTATCTACTTCTCTTCTAAAAGGATACTTTTTCCCATAGAAGGAAAACAAGAAGACATTTCAAGCTGGATATTTAAGATAGTTCTAATTATCTCTGCTTGTCACAATGAAAAACATTACTGTTAAAATTTAATAATGTCCTAAACTATAAATGGTCCTTAGCAAATGCAAAATAATATTTTCCTCTTTAAAACAAACAAATTGTAACTGTGGAGATTGCTTTAAAATTATTTTGCCTATTCTGGAGCCGTAATCCTTGCTTGTGTAATTTGGCACAGACTGGTTGAGTTAAAGGGAGATAAGCACATTCACTCCAACTGATGATTTGCTCCTCTTCGTACATAAAAAAAAATTACTTTTAATTTTAAGTAAACCAATGTAATCCTGAAATTTTGAGTTGCTCTTTAGCATCAAGTAGTTAACCACCCTCATCTAGAGGACAATTTGATCCTATCAATATATGTTATATGTGATAATCCATTGTTCTTGAATATTACAAATACCAAAGCTTTGCTACTCATTGATGAACTCTACCAGAATGGAGAGCAAAGGAGCATGGCTGGTTGAGTTGGGCTGCAGACAAGTTACATCTGGGAGATACACGAGTCATATTTTTATGAGATATTTTTGTGAGATAAGTAGAGTCCCCAAGTGTGTTCTCAGCACACTGACTCGTATGTTATGGAAGTGCTTTATTGTGCCAGTGACCTTAAATATGGACATCAGTGAAAGCTCTAAGAATATCTTAATGGGAGAGACTTTTCCAATAAACCTATTTTGAATAAAATGGTTATGAAAGATCATATGCTAGTAAAGACAATCAGCTAAGACCCCAAGGGCATCTCACATGACAGTTTATGTATTTACAGCCAGACTCATCCCTTAAAGCAGAGTGATTGCATTCAAATTTTCCCGTGGAATAGTCTTCTACCTGTCTTAGAGGTCAAAGTCAAGGTTTTTTTGAGAGGGTGTTGCCAGGCCCAGGGCAGGCAAGTTGCTAATTGTCCACATCTACGCAGCATAAATAACCCCATGCCTCTGCCTAAGGCCACACATTGACCACCTTTATTTTTCTAATGGAGAAGTTTCTTGTGCAGCTAGCACAGAAAGAACACCTCTTTGAAGACAAAATGTGAAACTTTTAGAGCACTTCTATAGTCCTGGCAACTAAGGATAGGAAGTTGCAAGGTTGCAGCTCATACTGATTAGCACCCAGCAGCATGTGGCCCCATGGTATATGGAACCGAGTGTATCCACTCTGTCTCCAAAACCTTTGTATGGCCAATCTCTGCATCCAATATTTTCAGTATTACAATGTCCCTTGGCAACATATCACATAGTATTATATGGATTCCTGCAGAATTGAAAACCTCAGCACATGATTTGCTAACACTTGCAGATTAAAGAGGAGAATTGTGTTATAGGAATGTAGGTATAAAAGGATATAAATTTCAGAGTCTCAAAGAAAAAAGTTGCCTAAGACATATAAAAATCAACTATTTTTCCATCAACACAATATTTCACAACTATTTTGGCTAAAGGGTTTTAGCAAGGGCTAATTTAAATTCATTCATGTCATGAGAAACAAGGATAACCTTTGACCTTTTTTATTTTCTTGCCGAATAAACTCTTTTCAGACATTCTTTGGTGCCTCATGCAACTATTAGAGCAGAGAACCAGCACTTATCTCTTCACAAAAACCAGGAGAATAGTATTCAGGAACACTTTTTAAAGACTAGAACTTAACCAAAAACAGAATTTCAATAAAATCAACCAGCTTCTCTTCAATTAAACCCTTTGTATGTAATTGATAAAACAAGTATTACAAGAAACCAGAGTTTCTAAAATGGAGTTTGGCCAATCAGATTTCTTATAAAAATATGAAGTTTATCATCATGCTTAGGAATCTTAATGTCTTAGAATAAGTTAACATTTGTGGATCCTAGCAATGGGAACTTCATGTCCTTCTGAAAACTGATCTTGTAGATTTTTGTTATTTCCAAGGCTACTGGTGTCTAAACAAAGGCATCTCTTATAGTACAAAAATCTCCTCTGTTCTAGAAACTTCTTCACTTCAACAAATAAAATTTCAGGGGAAGGAAGATGTATAGACAAGTAGTAAACAATAGAAAAAAATCATATTGGAAATACTGAAACAAAACTACTGTCAGAATGCAATTTCATTGCAAGAATAAAAAAAAAGGCCTAGTGGCCTCAGCGACCTTTAAATAAAAGGCAGTGAAGTCCAAATGTGTCTCCAAATGGTGAATACAGGTATCTCCATTCAAAATGAAAACCTACACATTGCTATGGCCTGGCTCATACCAGTCTCTGAGACTCATAGGTTTTACTAGTAATGTCATACGGTCCAGATATAGTCAGGTTAAAATGAGTAGGATTCATCCAGATATTGATTGAGTTGGTTGATGCAATTGTGAGTCTGTTTTGAATCATCAATGAAATTTATTATATGCAGAAAAATTACTCATAATTGGGAAAAGACTAGTATTGCCTCTGTCTGTGTTAAGACCAGAGAGTGAACTTGGCATGAACGTGTCTGTAAGTTTTGTCTGTGTTTCTGGAAAGACAGTGGAACAAGCCCCCAGTAATTTAATGTCAACATGGATGACAAAGGACTAGTCAATGTGCATCCATCAGGGATAAATCACGTTTGATCAGCTTGATGACCTTTTGTGATGAAATACCATATACAAACACAGAGGGAAAGCATAAAGTTATGATATGTATATGGATGTATCATAACTTTATATTAGTATGGTTTTTGACACCATCTCCCATAGCTTTCTCATTTGGAAGTTGAGGAGTGAGGGGCTGGACGTATACGCTGTTGGAGGTGTTGACACTGACTGAAACTATTGGGCTCAGAAGACAGCAATTTCGACATCCACTTTGTGGGTGCTCAGGAGTGCTGTATTCCAGAAGCTGATACCTACTTCACCCCTGGGATGAGGAGTCAAAGTGCACCCTCCACACTGTTGAGGACTTTATTAAAATAAGGGAACAGAATGATAGGTCGATCAATACAGCTTCAATTCAGACAGTATAGAGAACTTGAGGACTAGAAGAACAGAAAGGACAAGGTTTTTATGCTGACTCGTAACTGTGGGCTGATGTTCTGTCCCAGCTTTTGCCTGTCCCTATCCCCAGAGATGGTCGGGGCTGGGGCTGTCCTCATGTTGCCTATGCTGCTTCTGCCTCGGTGTGGGACAGTCCCAGGCTGCCAGACTCTGTCCTGCCACCACCACAGACTCCCTGCAGTCCCTGACCACCAAGGGAGTCCCTGGCCCATGCTGCATCATGGCTATTTTGCACCCAAGATGGGGTGAGCCCACGGAATATTTCAGGGGTGCAAGCCACAGAGGGGCAGCTGAAAATCAGCAGTGCTTGAGCTGCCACCGTACACCCTGCCTACAAATGACACTGGAACTGGTTTATCTACTACCGCTTTATTTATCACAGAACTTTTAATAATGTTCCTCCTGGATTTACGTATCAAATCTGAGTGAAATGGATGAGAAATTCAGTGCATTTGTTAAAAAAAAAGATTTCAGGAAAATTATCCAGGAGGCTACTATGGGAAGTCAAGTAATTATTATTACTTTGTCTGTATTTATGCACAGCAACACATCTTTTTCATTAAACAGCTGCAACTTGTCATAACTTGATGGTCATGGACAAGGTCCCCTTTGGTACTTTATAACCTCTCATACACTTTTTTTCTGCCCCAAAGTATAATGATGTTTTTGAGGTGATACGCTGTCTTCGCTGTCTACATCTTAATCTATTATTTAATAAATTATTAGGATCTCTGTCAGGTTATAATGGGCTCTAAAATTCACAACTCTCTTACTGTTCAGCTGTATATATGCATATGTGTGTATATATATATATATATATATAATTTTATATATATAAACTTCTACTAGAACCACCCTGCTTGTGAGCAAAATAAAATCATCTTCTACCTAACAGATCTGTGCACCGCAGATAAGTCTCTCAGTCACAGAAAAAAGTGATGGGCAGAACTTTCCAATGTGCTGCTTTCAAAAAAGACCAGTTTTCTTTTTACGCACTGTGGAAAGCAATTGAGGAGAAGTCCCAGCCCAGCACCCAATGCAAAAGGACGAGTCCTGGCACCAGCTGCTTGTCTGCACACTGCCAGCACAGCAAGGCAAGCACAGATTAGGTTTGGTACATGAAGTGCAGCAGACTGAGCATGGACGTGGTGCTGACTGCAAGGCAGCATCATCACAGGCAGGGTGGGCCATCTGATAGTTCCCAGTGACAGGAATGTTGAAGGCAGACTGCATTAGCAAATGGGCAGGCAGAGATTGATATTCTTTTATTCATTTAAGGTGAAAGTATTTGCCTACCTGCAAGAGTTGAAAGACTCTTGCTTTCTAACATGTATTGGTATTACAGGCTGTCAGAGGTTTTTTCATGATTTATGAGTAGCAGATGTTATTAAATGGAAAGACTACAGAAAAGCTAGAAAATTTTTAGAATGCCCCTTTTCTCATTTCACTTTTATTCCATTGACTGGTTCTTAAAAGCTAACCACAGCATATGCAGGGGCTTTGCTGTTCCAGGACATGATGAGAAGAAAGTGATGTTGAAAGGAACAATTAAAGCTTTCTGAAAGTCATTTACTTTTGTAAAATTATGGGAGGATTTTCAATTTTGGCAACTGACACAAAGAATTCTGTTACTTTTGTGTATTTCATCTCAGGATTAACCCTTCTCTGATTTTTCACATGCTTCCAAGAGTTCTTTACATAGAAATAAGGAGCGGGGCAAGCCCAGCTGCAACTGTGAAACAAATACTTCTCAGTATTTGGAGAAGGGTTTGCCAGAGTCAGGACAATTTAAACTTTTATCATTCTCCTTATTAAAGACTGCAGACTGGCCAGATTATTAATTGCCAGGTGCTACTCATCTCTAGTCTTGGTTCTGCTGTTATCAAATCTGAGAGCAGGAGATACTTGGAGCTTACAAACCTAAAATAGCTCAAAAGTGTTGGTAAAGATATACTTGCTCTGAAGGTACATAAAGTGCTCTTTGTCAATTTTACTCCACAGTGTTAACTGACATACTGCATGTGGTGCTTGACAGTCCTGTCAAAACTTAGTTTAAAAGTAACTAAAAGACTGAGAATTTGGCTGTGTGTTATGTGGGCCACTTCAGCTTTTGCAACATAAAAAGAGGAGGCTTCCAGAGGTGCCAGATCAGACCTCTTCATGACAGAGGCAAAGCTGATAAATGCACAGCTCCCATTTTAATTTAATATTCGTTTACTCTCTTTACTGGTGACAGGCATGGAATGCTGAGGGCTGGAAGAACAAATAAGTTTGGACCAGAGCTATGGAAATAAAGATGTTCACAGGCTAATCTCTGACCTGCCAATCAATCCAATAGGAATGGGAAGAACTGTAAACAAGTCTGAAAAATTTCATATTGCGTGGGCCAAGAAATTGTATGTTTTCTGTACTGCTCTTGAAGGAATTGTTGGAAACTGTTCCTTTATAATCAGTTTGAGTTTTGCCATTTTCTTTAATGTATATAAGTTTAGGTGCTTTGGATCTATTTTGATCTTTCCCAAAAATGGCTAAATACAAGAGTTTTGTACAGAAATTTTAAAATTTTGTTTTCACTGTAATCAAGAGAGGAATTTCACTGATTGTAGTAGGACGATGGTTTCACCCAGCTCAGTCTGATCTCTTGTTGATCTCCCTCATACCCTGTGACAGGACTCATAGAAATGGTTCAAAGTTGCACCAGAGCCAGTTCAGACTGGATATTAGGAAGAATTTCTTTACTGAGAGGGTTCTGGTTGATGACCCAAGTCTGACAGGATTTAACTTGTTGTTGTTGTTGTTGTTGTTGTTGTTGTTGTTGTTGTAACACTTGGTCAGTCCTGAAGTGGTCAGGGATTTGGACTAGATGATCATTGTAAGTCACTTCCAACTAAAATAATCTATTCTATAATAGAGGAGACATCAAAAAAGTTCCCTTGCATTACATCTGGATTGTTCACTTTACCACATTTTGTTTTGTTACCAGTCTTCACTGACTCCTAGATACACTAGGAATGTGTCACAATCCATAAATGCATGAAGTGGGATGTACATCATGGGTATATGATTTATCATTAAGAACAACAGTACATTGCTCAAAACCACGTTTCTGGTAAATCATTTTATCCTATAATCAGCTGAGCTGTCTTGTACTGAAGATGAAAGCACAAATTCCTGATTTTTATTTTTTTTTTTTGGTTGTTGTTTGAGCTGCATTATTTCAGGTACCATGTATCAGATACTGCATGATGTAGCCTGAAATGATATAATACCCAAACATAGGGAAAGCTGAATGTTATTTCAGCTGCCAGGCATATTTTTGGATAGTAAATTTAATAGTCAGTGTTTGTGCAAGAAAAAATAGAGAACAGAAGACAGCTACTTGCAGGCTGTGAAGTGTTACTAATCTCAGTAAGATTGGCTGTGGATACTTGTGCTGTACTACAATCTGCAGCACACACACACACACACACACACACACACACACACATTTTGAAATACCTGTCCTATCTACAGTTGCCAAAAATACAGTGGAATCAAAATAAAATACCTTTATGGTCAAAATAAAATAAAGCCAAGGGTATAAGGCATTATGAAAAGATCTCTATGTGAATAGCTAAGTAAAGTAATGACAGAAGGAGGTGGGAAGTTAACAGACCTCATCATCTGTAAGAACTGAAAGAAAGGAGAGTCAAAGTCAACATGATTATTTTGTGTGGTCAAAGAGGTTACCCTTAGAGTGAGTTTGGGGAGTATCTAGTGGCTATCTGGATATGTTTCCTAAAGCAAGTTCTGTAAAACTGGCATATACTCCTGAGGAAAAAGGGAGATGCCCCTTAATACTCAGGTCATTTAAACCTAGATTGCAAACTGCAGGGAACAATTTTAGACTGGCAGGGGAGAGTAACATGTGACCCAATACTCAACCTTCCATCTCTAGTTACTTTCGCTCTGTGATTTCACATTTCAGGGGACTCGAAACAAGATACCAGTCTCTCTCATTGAGGGCACTGGAGGTTTATGTGTGGCTTGTTTGCCATTGCTCTGACAGTAAGGCATTATTTCAGTAGAGGTGTATTGACTCTGTAACCAGATGTGAATTCAAGTTAAAACACCACAAAAATCCTGTTAAAAGGTTGGCAAAGGAAGAAGCCACATCACATACACACCTCAGGATCCTCTTTTAAAGTTTGGGGCACTGGATTGGGCTGGGGAATTCTGAGACTGATTACGCATTATAGCCCTCTTCCTGTTTCCATTGAAGTCAAAGGCAAAACTCTCATTGATCCCATGGGAACACATACTATACTTTCCCACTCCATAGCTCTAATATTTTAATGGATTTAAACATTTTTGCTTTTAAAAAAATCACACTCATGCTGACAGTTTAGACACCAAATTTCTTGAAGCTTGATGTAATTTGAAATAAGCCAGATGTGAAAACCTCTACAAACAAGATTTATAAAGGAAACAAAATTTTAACCTTAATGTTGACAACTCTTGTGATAGCACTCACAATTAAGGGAAGAAAAGTTATTTTTTGCAACTCTGTGGGGATAAAACCATACAGCTACTCCCGTCTGAATAATAACTCCCATTAGGACTTCAAGAAATACTGGTCACAACCTCGCATACATGAGGATTCATTATGCTTCTCATAGTTCTCTCTAAGCGGTTTTTATGCAAAGCTGTGAGTTCAGAGGTCACACTGTACATCATGCACAGCATATTGGGGAGCTTTCAGAAGCAGAGGTACAGTTGAAGAGTTATGTCATGTCATATTATGTGACTCTAACTGTATGTAAGGAAAGCTATGTGAATCTCCCTACAAAGCATCTTTGCAAAGACCTAAGCCATTTATTTTCAAGTAACTCACCCAAAGCAGAGGTTTTCTTTCAAATTTCATTTCATGGAATTCCTGGGCTAACATAAACCTCTGTCTGGAGAAGAAGAGACAAATACAGCTGTTTCTTATACTGAAAAAAGCTACCAAACAGACCAAAGACTAAAGTCAGTCTTAACCTGTCACCTTTGGGATAAAGGTCTTGTCCTGTGCTCCTCCTATTTAACAGATCAAGTTAAAATCTTTATCACTGGTTTTCAAATACTATTCTCTACTCTTCCATGGGCATTTGAATTTTTCTTTTTGAAATACCTAGTTGTTTTCACACATTTGTCTTTTGTTGACAGTAAAATGCCAACCAAATTCAGGATTGACATGTCCCTCTGCACTTTTACTCAAGCAAAAAAGGAAAACCTACCCTGACAGAGTTGCTTCCATTTTAAATTTGTTGTATTTTCTGTTAAAGTCTCAATAAAAAATCTAACAGAAGATGCTGTGAGAAGATACTAAGCCAGTCCTAAGAAAGGCCAGTGCTTTCAGAGACTTTGAGCACATGGAGGGGTGAGTGGGGGGCCCTTGGCTTTCTAATCCCACCTCTCAGAAATGGCCTTTCTTTCCTCATGTCTTTCCTTCATGGAGAATGTGGCTAGGTCAGGGTAAATAACACCAAATACATGCATTGTTCTTGGGACAAGTGTGCTCATTGAATTATTCTTTTGTATTTTACTCCCCATTTCCTCCTGTTATGTCAACAGCCCCATTTCAGGAAAGGCAACTTTCTGTAATATTTGTGATAATATTCCTTTGCAACATACCCTGCTTAGGGAGGTGAGGAAGCAGGTGCTGATCTCTTCTCCCTGGGATCCAAAGACAGGATATGTGGGGATGGTTCAAAGCTGCATCAGGGGAGCTTCAGATATGAGGTTAGGAAATACTTCTTTAGCAAGAAGATGGTCAAACACTGGAATAGGCTTCCTAGAGAAGTGCTTGATGTCCCAACCCTGACAGTGTGTTAGAGGCATTTGAACAATGCCCTTACTAATATGCTTTAGCTTTTGGTAGGTCTTGAATTAGTCAGGCAGTTAGACTAGATGATCACTGCAGGTCCTTCCAACTGAACTAGTATAGACTAGTCTAGCCTATGATAAATTGTTCTGTTCTGCTCTGTTCAGTTCTGTTCTGCTCTGCTCTTTTCTAAATAGTTAGCGGTTTTAGCAATAAGTATCATATATAAAGAAAAAAAAATCACACAATCATCCAGAATAGGTGTTAATATGAGGTACAATTTGAAATTAAACCTTTCTTTCCCTGGGCAGAGATTTTCCTGCAGGAAATAGGCTCTGTCAATTAATTGTTTATGTACATATTAATTCAGTAATAATATGATTAGGAGAAAAGATAAATATGTAGGCAAACAGAAGGAAACAGTCAGAGGTCACTCTAAAACCTCTGTTGATACAGAAAGAAGATCTGACATTTTTAAAACTCTGCAGGAGTTAGATAATTAGCTGCCACCATATTGTAATGACATTTGAACAACTAATTCCTTTAGATCTCCTAGAAAATGGCAGATAACCATAGTAATAGAACAGGAAAATGAGCCAATGATTAAAGCTGAACAAATGTTTCTGAAGAAGTGAAATTTTATTGAAGCAGATATCTTCCAGAAATGTATCTGTTTCAACAACACTTTTCAACATGCAAGGCTTTCTGACTATTCCAGCCAGCAAACAGGAGAAAGACCAAGATTAATCCTCACATTGCCTTGGTTCAGATGTTGGGATGTCAAACACATGGATTCAAATTCTTAGTCCGACTCCAACAGAAAAATATCTATTCCATATTACAAGAAAGAGAAACAAATACAAACACCCAGTGAAGTCAAAAGAACCCTCTCATATAAAACAATTTTTTTGCTTTGACTCAAAAACTAATGTTTATTCATCAATTTATTTTGTAAAATTTTCAGGATGTTTAGGATTCTTTCCAAAACACAATCAAATTTTCAAACCTTGAAACCTGTTGGAAAAGTGTTTGTCCTCCAGGCAGCTTTGCATGCAGCATGAATCTACTGGTTTTATTACAGTGATGTTAGTCATGTCACACATTCTTTATCCCATGCAAAATTCTATTGCTTTAATTTTATTAGACAAGTTTCATTCTAATCTAGAAGAAAAATGGAAATGTGAAACAGTCATCATTGCAAGTTTTAACTAATTCTTACAAAGATACGGTAGGCAGGACTCCACATATTTAAAGGTACTCAGAATGTTGAAAGCCCTTAAATGGCCATTGTCTCCCACCATTATCTTCTCTCATGAAAGCACGTGTTCTTCACATAGACTATCTGAAGTGCTGAACTGATTTTAGATGGCTGCATTGGCACTGTTTGCTTGCAGGGATTCATTCATTGTCCCACTAGTCAGTGCGATACACTTTGCTGTGGCAGCTCTAAGTGGCAGCAACTGGGTAATTACCCCAGGCCAGACTGAAACAAACTTAAAGCAGAAGTTTTTCCAATAGGTTCCATTCTCCTTTCCCTTCCATCCTTTAGGGTATTTTTTTGTATTGAAATGAAGTGAGTGAAGATAATGAGGTCTTGTGTTTTCAAAATGGGAACTTCTGCCGAGTGCATCTTAACCTATTAAACATTTAAAGGACTATTTTAAATTCCTATCTTTCTGGTAAAACCAGAAGTTGATTCCAATACTACTAAAGTAAATATGACTGATAGACTCTCCTGAGTCATCCTAGACTTCTCACGTGCTCTTCTTTTCTCGTTTTCCTGTCTTTGAGTTTTTCTAAAATTTTGCATGGAACTGCTAATGAAAGCAACACATTTTGGGCATATTAACATCATGCAATAAATCACATTGCAAAGAGCCTGAAACACAGACCCAATGTCTGTCCTAAGAACCCAAGAAGTAGGGATGCCTCAGCCTGTCACTGCATCATAACTCAGAGGTCATTAACTTCGGCTATAGTATTTTGGAGATAATGGTAACACCTCTGCAAGGGCTGAGTGTAGCAAATGGGATAACTGACAGCTCAGAGATCTTGACACCATTGCATCAGCAGCCAAAACCACTGTCTCCTTCCCTTCTCCCTCACATCTGTGGTGTATCACTTTCTAATAAAGTAGTACTCAATATTAATATATATACAACTCTCATATAATTTTGTAAAATGAATTGAATTGCTGAATTGTTTTCTATGTTTTTTTGAAAGGCATATAATAAACAAACTGAGCTAGCAACTCCCTTTTCAAGTGATATAGCAAACTAAGTACGTTCCAAAAACACTGAGAAGAGTAAGTGCACTGATTTTCAACAGGAAAGAGCAGCAATTCTGATCAACAAATAAATTGAAATGGAATAAAATAATGTAAGTTCCCAAGAGAAAAAAATTATGAAGGAGAATGGCTGAAAAATAATCACCTATGAAGGAAAAAGGCCTTTTGTCCCATAAACTAATTTTCAGATATTAAGACCACAGAATGATATGAATGTAGTGGTAAGAATTAAATTTCAATAAAACATTTTATATTCTGTGTCAGAAAATCTAGCTTGACATATTTATCCAAGCCAATATGAATTATTAAAAATGTAAATGTAGATTTAGAATGGGCTAAAGGAGCAAATAAAAGATTAGAATAACAAAAAAAAATTACATTGGAAGACAGCAAGTAAGATGATTGGCAATTGACCTTACTGGATGTTTTCATCTGGAAGTTGCAGTATAGGGAGCATGGATGAAATTCTGAGAACACTGAACTGGAAGAAGTGTTAGTTCTATCAGGAAAGTGAAGGTCTAGGGGCAGCAAATCCTTTCTCTGAAGAACTGTAAATCCCAGGGAGAAAATTATTAATTTCATGCTGTACAGAAAAAGTAAGAAATCTTGGGAAATTAGTGCTGCATATAAGCATTTTGACAGCAACAAAGACATAATCCTAAAAAGTACTATGCAGTATTTCTGAAGCTGAATGAATGACTAAAAGAAAAACACATTTTTTGTATTGTACCTGTAAAGAGGTTCTAAAGATGAGATGGGCTTTCTGCAGCAAATCTTTTAGAACTTTATGACAACTAAAAGCTGCCAAAAAGAAAAATAAACATGACTCACATATAAGTTAAAATAAGAGGTCTAAGTATATTTATCTCAGAGAAGAAGCAAGCAGAGATGAGGCCCAATAACAGTCCACGTACACTTGACAGGTAAGAGCATGGAACAAGGAACTGATTAGGAAGTCAGAAGATGAAATGAAGAATGGATGATTTAGGCCGAGCACCTCAAAGCTTTCTCACAAGGAGGCATATTAGTCTGCAAAGAAGTTGAACACATGCTAAATTGAAAACTTTAAACATGACTGGAAAGAACACTAAGACCAAGACTTTATTCATCTGCATGATTTTCATATAATAAAGTCAACTGAATGGTTTTGTGAATTATAAGCAAGTCCATAACTTCAAGAAAGGTTCTCCAAAGTACTGTATTGGATTGAAGTTAGAAGAAGGGTTTAAAAGCTGAACAAAATTTGGTGCTTTTTATCTCCATTAATTGAGTTTGGCACCTCATTTACCTTATCATTTTATATCTGTATCATTGGTGATGTTAGCTCTGCCTTAAAAAGGATCAGCCACTGTCTTTTCATAAAAAGTTTGTGCTTGTGAAAACTTACATGATCTTTTAGCATCTTATATAAAAGCATTTGATATTTATTTTTTAAATATTCAAATTCTTAATTTTGCTAACATTTATATTTATTTTAAATAAATATATTTCAGGTATTAATATAAATTTGTTGATTTCTGACATTATAGGCAAGTATAATCAATCATCTAAACTGTACATAGTCACAAAAGACTGAGGTTTGCAATGAGATATTGGAAATCTTTACCATTTCTAAAATAATATTTATTTTTAATATCCTGAACAACATGTATTTCAAGTCTTAGAAATAAAGTGCCTGGGATATATATAGTAAAAAGAGTTGAATTTCAGGCAAAGGTGTCTGGAATAGAAAAATGAAAATAGTACAGAGGAATTAAGTGCTGAGAGCTGCAGTAATGTGATGCTTCAGGTTTTTCTTCTGTAGACATGTCATGTAAAGTCTGCTAAAACTACTTACTGGGCTAGACAGTCTTGTTTCCAGGTCCATTCACTCAGGCACTTGTCCTAACCCCAGGTAAAGGGGAAGTCAGGACTGGGCTTCTTGTTACTCTGGTTTTCATCTGTGCACATGCATGCACAGGCATACACACAAAATGGAGACAGAGTCAGGATTAAGATGAGCTCAACAAGCAATTAAAATGGTTGATGGATCAGTGGAGAACCAAGTTAAATAGATTTAACTTTGCTTGTCTCACCAACAACAAAGAGAACACATCCAAAAACCTAAAAGGAAAAAAATAATAAACAGTTATTTGCAACATACAAAAGAGTAATATTGCATTCTTTGGTAATTTGTCAACAATCACATTTTGGAAAGGAGGAGAGGAGGGAAGAAAGGATCCTGAAGGCATACTTCATCTGATGCTTATTTTATTCTCCTTGCTTCCAAGCCTGAAGAGGCACAGCCTTGCTCCTGAAGGGAGCCAACTGTGTCCCAACTGAGCAGCCTCTGCTCCCACAGAACTCTGCTTTTCTGTTGCACCTTCTGGAGATTCTTTTCATTACTCACTGACAAGCCTTAATTCACCCAATATGGCTTGTATCATCCAAGTGGCTCCTGTTATTTCAGCTATCTCTTCCTGAAAAAAGAGCTCATCTGCTTCTTGATGCTCAAATTAAATGAATTATTTTGCCACCACATTCAGTCTTCTACACAGCAGTATTATCCATCATGAGGATGGCTTCCCAAAATTCTGATAAAATGTGTGCAGCTACAGCCAGAAACTTGTTTTTCGTACCTAATGCTAATAAAGATGCTACGTATTGAAACTCTCTCCAATTCCAAGCCTCCAGTTCTCCCCTGTACAGATAAATCACTCTGAATTGTCATATGTATGTGAGATACCTTACAACAGGAATAGTGTTTAATTCACAGTAAATCTAGAAGTATTTGACAAATGGTCATATAATGTGAGCCTTGGAAAAAAAGGCTCACATTTGCTATTAAGTACTGCAGTCTACAGTCAGCAAAATGTACTCCTGCATTGGTAAATCTTGCCAGGAGTGAACAGCTCTTACTAGAGGCATAATTATAAACAGAAGTGTGGGTATGCCTCAGTTCATGGGAAGTGGAAAATAATCAAAGACCTCCTCTCATAAAAAGCCATGTGCATTGCAAACTACACAAAACTTCCCAAGCGCTGAAGACATCAAGTGTCACCACCAGCAGGGTGTACATGTTAGCCCGATAAAAAGCATACAATTGCCTGCAGTCCAGTGAAGTGAACAATGTTGTGAATTTGGCAGGTACCTCTGTGTTGCTGACAAGAATCGCAGCCAACATCTCCCACAGCAGGTCCCACTGAGCAGTGAAATCAGGAAGAGGATTTGAGCCGAGCCCACCCAGCACTGAACCCCAGGAGGTTGAGGTGTTTGCTTACCTTTTCCAGAGCCCAAGTAACCAATAGACCTCTGGTCTCTGAGCCATGTCTCAGTAATCCAGTGTAGGTTTGTCTATTCTCAAACAACCAAGGTATGAAGAATCTATTCCTAAAACTGTAGACATAAATTAAGAGTTGGCACCTGAGTTCATCTTCTTCAATCAATCTTACAAAGTTATGTGCTACTCTGAGTCGTGGGCCTTAATGAAGTAGCCCTACAGAAATGTATCTTTCAACCAAGGGACTGAAGAGATGGTGTTTTCCACAGAAAAAGAAACAGTACAGTAATAAAAAAAAAGTACAGTGATAAAAGGAGTAATAAAAAAGTGATCATTTAACAGAGTGAAAAGAACACCTAGTAGAAAACAACACCTTAACCTTCCAGAAATAAGTGTTCTCTTTTATATGCTTGGTTTGCTGAAAGCAATATATTTTAAGAGTAAAATTCTAGATAAATTGGCAATAAATCCCACAACAATTTTTCCTGCAAGTAGAAGAAAAAACATCTGAGTGTCACCCATGAAATAACAGAATTAGTGCCCAGTTTAACATATATCTGTAGTAAGAAGCAGATTTTCCTATATTCTGTCCCAGTGTCTGTGGCTTTCACGTCACTCTGCAGTTTCATGTTTCCACAAAAGGGATAAAAATACATGCTCTTTTTCTTCCTTATAAGAGAGAAGTCACAAAGTTGTTAATCTCAGGCCATGTCTATATGGACCAGCCTTAAAAGGTTTGATCTTTATCTTGAAGATTAGAGACCATACCACTTTTTTAACCTTACATTTTATTGCCAATAAGCCTGCAAGGATGCCATATGACAGCCTAAGCTTAATAATCCAATTCCTTACCCTTTGTGCCTCTGCAGGAGGTTGAAGACAAGTTTTTCTGGTTGTCTTTTGAAAGTAGAAGTGAACAAGTAGATGTAGAAGAGCAATTCCTAAGGAAAAATGTGTTGTACATGGATTAATGTGGTGTGAAATCACATTATGTGCAGAAACTTTTGTTCCCTGATGGCCTTGAGTGATTTCAGTTTACAGGGGTTTTGTAAGGGGAAAAAATGTTATTCACAAGCACGCTAACACACAAGTTTTGAGAAACTGGAAAACGGTAGCTTTTTAACTGATTGCCTTTCATGTGAACAAAATCCAATCAACATTTGTGTTGTAGATACTTTTTTCATTCTTGCTCAGTTGTGGATTTGGAAGACTTGGATATGAAATGTTGAGTGTGTATTCCCGTAGGGTATGCACTGCGCATGAGATTCATGTTGAAAGAGAGCTAGATCTTTTTTTTTTTTTCCCTTGTAGTTGTAGGACATCTTAAAGAACCCTTTGACTCAGAGGCAAGCTTTGAGTTTTGCACACGTAACAGAACATTTGTCTCATATCATATATTCACATATGAAATATGTATTGAATAGGAAATAAATCAAAACAACTTTGTACTCAAGCACCTTCTATTTATTGTTTATACCTAAATATTTTTAAAATCACTATTTAACATTTTGTTACTATGATCCATTGTTATACAGTCCATAATCACCAAATAACTGGAGAGAGAGCTGAGCCGCCAGTTGTCTGCAGCAATAAATTCATAACTTCAAGCCCAAGCCTCAAAGTACACAGCTCCTTACGGTGTGCTTTAGGAGGCAACATGAAGACTCTCAGTCTCCAATATGGGAGGAAGTACTATTCTCATCCCACAGAACTCTGTGGTTTCTCTTTTCACTTTCCATTTGGGAAGAACCCAAGAACCTTGCAATAGCATTAGGGAAAAAACCAAAAGGCTGCCAATCTCAATGTTCTTGTCATTTGCCTGTGTATGTGTGGTGGCTTCAGACGCAGGCTCTGAACTGTGATGGCTGAGTGCACGGCCGGCTTGCACAGGGGAAAACTCCAGTCTCACCCTGAGCACCTGCTGTCAGGGCTGACATACTTCTTCCCAGAAAGTTTGCTGGTGTCTGTACATCAGGAACTTGAAGGGAAAAGAGCGTGCTCCAAAATACAGCCATACTCCCACTCCCTCTTTGGAAAATAGTCAATATCAAGTGCTATAGCCATAGCATTACTCAGAACACCAGTCTGGGGACTGAGGGTAAGGGTCAGCAAGACAGTTCAGATGTTGCCCAGACCTCCATAGGACTCAGTGCATGCATGAGAAAGAGAGAATGCAGGAGTTTGTACACAGCTTTGGGCCCTTCAAACAAAAAATAAAGCCCAGCTGCCTATTCTGGCTTATATCCATGGCTGCCAGCATTAAAAAATGTTTTGCAAGGGATTTTTCAGTTTTCCCACACTGAGAGAAGAGGAGAAGCTTTTCAATCTGGTAACTTATTTTATTAAAAAGGATAACAAGCAGATGAATAAAATGCATGTGTGTGTATATGTGCTATGCCTGTGCTAGTGTGCAGAAAAGAAACAAAAAGGTTACTTAGGTCCTTTGGGCTGGAACTAACAAATTCAAACTCTAGCAGCCAGTTCTTCACAACTGGGCAGCAATTAGAATCATCTGGATTTCCTCTGTCCTCAAACTAACTGATGGATTTTTTTTTGTTTGTTTTACTTTCTTCTTTGTGAATTGTTGTAGAGACAACAATTTATGTAAATGAAATATCTGAATTTTTCTAGGTAGCTGACATTTCCAGCAGAAGATCCTATCCTCAAAGGAGGGTGAGTTCTGTATTTTTTTCAGTATAACTTCATGTATATTTTCTGAATTAGGCAGTAAAAAAAATTATTTCAGTGTCTCAGGTTCACCAGTCATATGTGACAACAATGTTAAGCTCATACAATTCATGGCATGTTCATTTAAGACATTTTCTTATCCCTTTAAGGCAGTTTAAATTATATCAGCATAGTTTTTCAAATTTCACTCAGAAATAATGTGAAATAAGACGAGGCAAAGGGACTGTTCTTCCTATCTTCCCCCTTGTTGCTGAAATTCTATCTTGTGCTCCATAATCTTCATAACCTTTTTTTTTTCCCAGCTTATATTAATATACTTCTGCTTTAAAAATAGTATAATTTGGCATTCCTAAAAAAGTCTTCTGGCTTCCTATAGTATAGATTACTGTTATAAACTTTTATTTTTAAATGAGGATAACAAAAGAGTAAAGTACACAAAAATCTGAATATACCTTCTTGAAAAACCTATTAAAAACTAAGCTCATGTTGTTCATGCAGTAACATTTGCATAATAGCTGTTACCATATTTTTCGGTCTTGCATTCAAGGAAGAGAAGCAGCTAAAGGTTTTAGTTAATTTCCAATCATTCATACAATCAGTCTGAATTACTTTTAACTTCAAAACTTGGAAAACTCTCTTGAGAGTAGACTTCTTAAAACGAGGATAACTCAACTCTGTTTCCAGCTGAAAACCGAAATTTCCAGTTGTTTCCAAAGGCATTCCAACAAGCAGAAAAGAAGGCAAATGTGATCTGAAAGTTAAGGTAATGTTTGATCTGTGTGGTTAAGAGACTACTTTGAGGAAAGTCATCTTGCGTAGCTTTGGTTGTCAACAAAGCCTCCTTCTCTGAGCAGGGATGACTCTAATTGACTCCCAGACTGGCTGCTGGAAGGATGTTCTTTTCATATGAAAACAAAAATATGTCATTTCCCAGTGCAGTCGGGAACATGCATCCTTGCTTGTAGAAGCAATGCCACTGCAGCTGAGGGAACTGTCTCTCCTGGTACAGGCTTTTGACTACAGTGAAGAAAGCTGCAATTAGAATATTTTATACTGATTTTGTCCAAGGTCATCTGAAAATTGTTGCAGAAAATTCCCTAATATCTGAAAGATCAGACATTATCAGCCAAATGCACCACAACTCCCTGACTTGCATGCTACAGTCAGCAGAGTAAACAGAGAATGTGATAGGATTTATTTGACCAGGAAACCTGACCTGGTACAGGTGGATTCTGTTAAGTGTTAATCTGGTCTGATTCACCTAACAGAGACCAATTTAGGTTTAACCTAAAGTAAAATATTATTTTTTAGTTGACTTAATGAAACCTTTTCATATTCAACCACAAGTAACAGAATTTTTGCCTTTTTTTTTACACAAAGCCAAATGTTCTGTGAACACAGCAATTTCATAAACTCTTAGTAAATAAAACTGAGTGTTTTCCAAGAGATCTAATACATACGTTTGTTTGTACATGAAGTATGTAACTTGTTCAAGACGGGATTTTTTTCTTTCCACTTCATCAACAGCCACATATTTTTCTTTTTTTTCTTTTAGCACTTGCCATCTGTTCTTAATTAACAAAAGCAAGCAGTGATTGATAGATAGATACTGTGTCTGGTAATAGTACCAAGCTGTCAGCTTACAGGTGTGGTGAAAACTAAGAATGGAGAAAACAGATTCCCCAGTTGGGAGAAAGTCCTTTGTAACCCAGTTTGTGTGACTTTAGACCTCCACTGGACTTGTAGGTTTCATTTCATTTTTAAAGCTGAAAACAGGATTCTACTTCTCCCCTTACTTAAGTAAACAGACTTCTTGGAAAGAAAATAAATGTAAACCCCCTAAACTAAGATTAAAACTATTAAAAAAGAATGCTGAACCAAGACAGGGAGCTATGGAAAAGACTAATGACTTGCAATGGAACACATCAAGGAATTTTACTGGAAAAGCAGCAGAGGAGCAAAGCACCATAGCATTTACAATTTTCTCAAGGATGTGAAAAACTGTTAAATGAAATGTACCTCTCAGTACAGAAGTATACATGTAGTCTTAAAAAATTGATATACTGGAGTTTACTAAGAACAAACTGAAACCTAGTCGGCTAATCAGCCTAGAAATTCAAAAAGCTGTAAAAAACCTGCCTTCATGTTGTGTAAAAGAGAGGGACTTGCCACAGCACTACAACTACACTACATATCACAGCACTGTATAATTCCAGTGCATATCATAGAACTGAAGCTATAAAAGAAAGCTTATATTGGCTGTGCAGGTTTTAGCAGAAATGTAGAGACAAATCTACCAGTGCTCTTCAGCAACAGACCAGCTGTGGGTCTTGAACTACTCTTGATCTTCATGTCATTGGCACCCATCTGAACAATTATTCTCCAAAGATAGGTACAAACCTTTATTTGTTTCTACACCTCTACTAAAATATCTACTGAAAAAGTAAGGAATTCCCATATTTTCAAGAAAGAGAGAAGGAATTTGGAGACAATTCTTTTTGCAGATACCCATAAAGTAAGCTTTCCTTCACAGATGGACAAAATATTAAGCCTTCACGATAAACTTCAAAGCTGTGAAATATGTTTTTGCTTTGCACTGGTCTGCCTTCCAGGCACTTTTTCAAACAGCAACTTAGTATATAAATTAGTATTTTTAAACTTTTATCTTTCAGAAAAAAGTTGGACCTAAAGATCTACCCATGTGGACACTTTTTTAAACTGATACATTCTTCAAAGTGTTTTGGATTCACTAACATAGCTTTTTTAATGAAAAAAAGTTTTCCTTCAGATTGTCTGATGAATTCATCCTTTCCATCAACAATTAAGCTAAAAGAAAGAGACACAGCCTCATCTCTGTACAGGGGTTTTGTTTTTTGGTTCATTGGAATCAGACATGGTATTTTACTGTACAATATTTTTGCTTTGATGAACACTTTGTCATGGCATGCCAGCAGAGGAGAAAGGGTTGTTTAAAGAGGGGCAAGATAAGAAATCTTATTATGTAAATTTTATGAAAATGTACCTTTGAGTAATTGGACTACCTCCATGATTTCCATCTGTAAAGAATAAATTCTGGTGTGTTCCATCTATAAAATGTTAGTCTAAATACAACCTAAACAAATTCAAAGGAAACATATAAGCATAACTGAGAAGTGGTATTAAAAAGTGTTTTGAACTAAGAAATAAAAACAATTATATGCAACTTTTTAACTTTTATTAAAATACTTCTTTAATCCATAGTTAATCAATATGCTGTTTTAGTCAGTTTTGGGTGTTAAAATATCAAAAGCATTCCTAAAACTTCTGGTAAATATTTCCTTCTCAGAAGAATTCTGAAAATCATCAAATGATAAAATCTTTAAGATTTTCAGAATTTCCATGAATCCTAACCCATCTTTGCAGAACTTCAGTGTATATGTCAAATTTAAAAGATCAAGGAACAAAGTGAATTTGAAAATTGCACTATGTTTACAGGTAGCATACTCCCAACATAATTTTTTTATTTCCTTATACCACCAAGACTATGACAAAATGATTTCTGCTCTCTGTTAAACAGATGAAAAACAGCCCTAAGGTCCATGGGATGAGATATGTCAGTAAAATTCACCATTTATACAGTTCACAAAAAAATCAGTGTCCCAGGGAGTAAAGAAAAGAGCTGAAGCAAATATTTCTGAACATATGCAATAGATGTGGGTGGCAAAATACAGTGCTCCTGAATTATACAAATGTATCTTGAAAATCTGGGGAGGAGCAGCAATAATTCAAGGCATCTGTTACTGCTGTTCACCTCCAATTAATGCCACTTTTTTATAGTCCTCATCAAAATCTGGATCTATTTTCTGCTGGTAGGCCAGCCCCGTTTCCCTGCCATCAGTGTGAATACAGTCACCACTGTGCTAGGAATGGCAGTACCCTCTGAGAGCACATGTGCTCTCCATTTTATGCTGGAAGCTAATTGCAATAACCCAAGGATAACATTGAACCCTGACAATTCTGACTCATTGAGGATATACATTATTCATGCTGACTCCTGCCTAGCATGACTTTTGAGTATCTTTTACTTTTTCACCTCATTAGTTCTTCCAGGATAGAAGAATGTGGAGGTTTAAGACTAAATCAACTGCTGAAACTATAAGGGAGGTAGTTTTACCCAGATAGAACTGGGGTTTTTCCAGGTCTGTCAAAAGCATCAGAATCAGATGACAGCAGGATTCCTGCATGTTGGATCATTCCACGATGATGTGGATCATGGTGACAATTCCCATTATAAATCTCACAGATGTTTCCCCTCAAATACCCAGCACCACTAGAAAGTACAGAGTTGAACACATACTCCCGTTCTAGTTCTCACACTTCACCTTCACACAGCAGTAGCAGCAAGGGCAGCAAAAAACTGTTATATACATGTTCTAACTATGAATGCCTTGACATAATTAAACCAATTCATAATGATAAAATAGCAAAGCAAACAGGTAGGTTAAAATAAGATGTTCTTTAATAAGGTTGAGTTCCTTAAAAAAACTTACTATATTCACTGTAGTGTACAAAAGTGTCTTCTGTGGACATTTATATTGATGTATTTCACCAACAGCATATTTCCTAAATTTTACATTTTCATTTAAATCCCAAGACACTTCCATACAATGAATTTGATGCCTGTGAAGCATCATTACAACTTGCCAGTGCAGAGCAAATCCCTCTCTTTGAACACCTTGTTGTGATGAGAGCTGCCTGCCAAGAAAGCTCTCAACAGATGGATTGAAGCTCTGAAGAATGTCTTTCTTGACTTAGAGATGTCTTTGACACCACTTCCACAGTAAGACTTGTAAATCCTTCTGTAATTTTAGGGAGGGATAAGAGATGTGTCTGCAAATGCACCTGATCAAAATATAAGCCATTCCAGAGGTATTTCCTAATCTTCTCTCCACGTTTCCCAAAAGATAAAGAAAGTGTATTTCATTGATGCCTGCTTTCTGCCTTAAAGGCTCAGCCACATTGCCCTAAAGCCTGTGACAGAAAAAAAGAAGTATCTGCATAAATAAGAGGATATATCAGGCGTTGTACAGATACATCCGAAAGCAAATTAACAGCTAGGCTTTTGTAATGACTGATTTTGTTTATCTATCATATACAGCAAGTCTTCGGTTCACATGGTTTTTTAAATGGGTACAGTAACTCTGGGACAGAGACTGTGTAGAGCCATGCTACAAATGTTATGTTCAGATTTTTTTATTTTAAACCATTGAGAATTTTGGCTAAATCTCTGTGTGGAACATAAGGTTGCAGGAGTAAAACAATAATTGCTCATGTAACAGAAGTTTTTTCCTGATCTCTTAAGTGACCCAAGACTGGTTTTGGACTAACCCTAAATGGCTTATCTAAACAATGAGATCCCCCTTGGACCTGCAAAATTAAGCTGGCAATCTTGAAAATCGTCTATCTCATAATAATGCTAGTACTTCCCGCTCCAAGGCTGATACAGTGCAACAAGGGCCTTCTTTGTAACACAAGCTATTTATTTCTACATCATTCTAGCTGCAAATGAAAGGACAGCGAACATAAAACTAGGGGTGAGAGGGGGTGGAAACAACAAAAAAACAACCAAACGCCTTGGAAGGATATGATTTGAAGAAAATATTTTTAAACAGATGCTTTTCACTAGCAAAGCTGGTGGGCAAACATGACAAAATGTGCTTTTCTAAAATACGTTTTTTTGCCAAAACTGAAATATTTTGTTAAATTGCATCACTTTTGATAAGATTTGATAAAAATGTTTCTGAAGTCCAGAGTGGTTTTTTTCAAACAGAATTAAAGAGATAATAAAAATTGTGCATTTTCTGAAAAAGCACATGTTCTGACTAAATTCATATTCACTGACTATTGAAAGATTTTTTTTTTTAAATTCAGGTGTTGAATGCAAACAAAATTAAGAATATAAACATCCAGGGCAGCAGTGAACACTTGTCTTCTCATCAATTCTGTTTCAGTTTGTAAGTGAAAAGCCTGAATAAAAGATGGCATTTGATGATCTTGAGATTAATTTTGTACAACTTGCTGATGCATAAGATATTAATTAACATATAAAAATACTTTTTCCCGGCATTTCTGAGCGGAATTGGTTTTGTTGCCTGTTTTCTCTTGTAAAATTGAAATATTTTGATACATTCAACCACTAAAGGTGTATAAAATACCTAAGGCCACAAGGTTGTGAAGACTCTAGGTTAAGATGCAATATGACAATCAGCCAGTTATGCCATTGAGTCAATGTGAGTATGCAAAAATGTATGAATTTAGTCATGTATTTAAACCTTTCCTGATTGTTGTCTGAGAGCAAGTGCTTTAATACAAAAGAAGAAATCTTCTTAAACGTAATGTAAATATTGTGTCTGGCACAAATACAACAAAATATTTCCAAGGGACTATTTTCTCATCTTTCAGAATGTAAAGCCCATATGGATAAGGCAAAAATCAACTCTATTCACTTAGGTTCTGTGAACCACAAAAACTACATTCCATAGTCTCTTGTACAGGTTATTCACACATGAAGTGCAAAAAATATCCCAGAGGTGCATGAAGGTAAAGAGCTGGTCTTTCTAAGGCTCATCCAGATGTTGATGATGCTTAAAACCTATGAGGACAAGCTGGTTTTTCTTTTGAGTTTTTTAATACTTGTTCAGTTTTCAGCTAATGTCACAATATTCAATCTTCCTACCAATTGTAAATCATATAGATAAAGCTCTGTACAGAGTGGAAAAGTGTAAAAGGAGACTTATGAATATTTTATTTTACAATTGTGCTGTTTGTTGCTTAAAAAAAAAAATGAAATTGAAACAAATTTGAAACAAATCTTCAAGTCTACAAGGTGGTTCACCCATTCCTAACTCAAATGAAAAATAATGGTATTTCTTCCATAGGTGTTAAAAACTGACCAAGTAACTAATAACAGCAATAATAAATGACCATCTAAAAAAAATAATCAAACGAAAGCATTTCTCTAAACAGTATGCTTGTCTTGACATCTAGCTTATAACTGATATTCTTACTTAAGATTGCCAATTCTTGGTCTTAGTGACTCGAAGTTATATCCCATTACTTTTGAAAAATTTATATTTATCATTCATTTATGATAAAATTACATTTGCTTTTTATCGGAAATAATGCATTATAAATTACATATTATATACATATACATATATGTATATACATATACAGATTCAGTGTAGTTTCTGGGGATTAACTCAGGTTTTGAAAATGGAGTTTAAATGCTCAGCTTCTGTCTGCTGTGTTCTGCATTTCCTAGGGCTAGACCTCTGATGAGAAAAATCAAAGCCCACAAGACAATTGAAAAATTTTAGCAATTGTCAAAAGAGAAAAGCAGAGGACATGTAAGTTGAGGCAAATTATATTTCTATTTTATTTAATTATTAACAAATTTTCAGTACAATGACATCTTATAGCTAATGTCAGTAGTATTTTCTTTCCTCCTTATGAAAAATATCAGGGAGATAAAGTCAGTGTGTTCAAATTATTTGTCTAATTGTCCATTTCTAACTTTTCACTACATTGAACTCTAGCAATATTTTTCAAATATTAAAACATATGTATATGTTATATGAATTGCTGGAAATATTTTTAAAAAGTTGAAAAAAGCCTCTTTTCTGTGTCATTGATTCCTGTTTGTAATTCCAAGCAATTGCAGTTCATAATTCCCTACAATATTTATTGTAGCTCCCTCTTTAACCAGCCTCCACTGCTCCTGAAGGACAGTTGTTACAAGACCTTGTTGTTCTGACATTTAAGAACACTTTTCTCTTTTATTTCCTGGATATATCCATATACTATCCATATATATCCATATATATATATACTACCTATTCTCTCTCAACCTATTACTTCATACAACAGAGAAATTTTCTCCCTTCATTCTTCATCAAACCAGTAATGCCAGTTCTGCGACATGAGCAACTTTCACTGCAAAACTTTTATCCATTGTGGTCAGGTCAATAACTGAAATATTTAACAAGTTAGTCCTTCAAGATCTCAATCAAAGTCCCTCTTCAGGTGATACCCTGAAGTCTGCTCTTTGGCAAGACAGAACACACTGTACTGATTTTATACAATTTCTCATTTTCCTCAGATTTATTAATGACTTTAGATTATACATTGAAGTCTATTTTCTGCAGTTTTACATGAGAAATGACTGACCAAATTGGAAAAATTACTATTACTATAAAATTTATTCCCTTCAAATTGCTTTTCCAGAAGAAAATAGGAAAAATATATGAAGAAACACAGCTTATTTAGGGTTTATATTCATCCAAGACCAGAAGCAGAAGTGCTAGAAATCTTAATAGTAATCATCCTCCTGCAAACCTTGCAGCCCAACTGCATAGGCTCCAGAGGATCAGATAAACATCTGAACTTTTAGGCACTTGTCTATGGCTTACCCAAATTCCAAGTCTTTGGGGGTCACCCATCATTATGAATTTCCTTATTTTTATGTTTGTCAGACCCTCTTAACCCTAGATTTTTCAGACCTTCATAGAATTTTATTGCTCAACTCCCCTAAAATCCAGAGGTTGTGTGATTAAATTCCACTTAACTCTGAAGAGATAGAGTTCACTGTTACTTAATGTATAACCCCGTCTAAAAAATGTCATTAACATATACAATTCATACAACTGTGGAAACTCTAGTATCCCCTTAAGGTGAAGCTGCTCTAGTCTTGCTCTGTGTATATGTGTGTCATTTTTTCCTAGTTTATGACTGTACATTAAAAAAACCAAAACCTCAAAACACAAAAACTAGAAAACTAAACTTTAGTGTGCTAAAACTCCTGAATATTGTAACATAAAAGTTCTGTAAAATATCAGAATTTGCTAAGTTCTTCTATTTTCCTTAACATATCGTGTTATTTAAAAACACAAATAAAAAATAAAATATATACTTATACACATTTTTAAGTGTTTTATTGTTTTACTGTCCCTAGAGACTGATAACTGGCTTTACCAGTTATGTCATACTTAGCAGCACTTTCTATGTTTTAAACAAATTTTTGTTCACCTTTCAAATATAAAGCCATCTGTATCTATACATGCTCACAGACTAGGTAAATGAGGCACTCATTAAAATATTTTTGCATCTGACTGCCTAAAATTAGGAACATAAAATCCTAATAAAGAGCCTAACTTGCTTCATTTTCAGTACTCAATTTCTGTCATCTTTCACAACACTAAAGACCAAGTAAACCACAAATCTTTGCAACACAGACTATTTGATATTTGAACATTATATCTGTCTTTCAAAGCAAGAGCTGAGGTGATCACACTGCTAGTCTCTTCTACGGATCTTTCATAAAAGAGCAAGAGGAATTCAGAGCTGCTCTACCAATATTTTGCATTCTTATTTATGGCACTGTCTCTTGTGTGGACACATCTATTTTTATCTTCCATGTCCTTTGCCTTTAACTAGAAATATTTGTGGAAAACTGGATGGCATACAATAGTTTACATTTTGTTAGTAATCAACATTGGTATAAATAACCCATAAACAAATATAATATACAGGATGAATAGGAAATCACTATGGCAAACCATTGTGGTCACGGTCCTGCAGAGATTTGCACTTGTTCTGAGGTCTGTGTGCTAGGATTAGTGCCTTCAAAATCAATGTGATTAATAAATGCAGTGCCTCATGCTGTGTGTGTTTGACCATGGATGTGAGTTATTGCAGGCTTCTTCCACCTTCTGAAAATTTCAGGTTTCTCTGGAGAGAACTTCAGAAACTGAAAACAGACTAAACCGAGGAAATAAAATAAGACTGAAGTGCTTTTCCAGCAATTAGGGTGGGGTGAGGCAGGAGGGACAGTTTAGAGGGGAACTGAGGGGGAGTGTCAATTTTAAAATGAAGTATTTAATTTAAAAATAATAATAATAATTAGTTTAAAAAAACTCTTGCAAATACCTTTTCATTAAAAATATAATTACAAAAAGTTCTCTGAAGTACAGGTTTTGAATATATCGAGAATCTGTGATATTGAATGCAATTTCAAATTGTGTTGTCTAGACCTACTGTGGTGAGAATGCCAAGATTCCTAAATGACTCCAAAAGGTGTCTTTGGTCTTAACAATTTTCCTGATCGCATTATTCAGCATGTTAAATGGCAAGACATTAATCACGTAAGTCCAACCCCCACCTTCCAACCCTTCAAAAAAACCTCAGAGAAACAAGAAGTCCCAAACTGATACAAAAGGCACTAATATACTTAATATCTTTATAGTAGTTACCATAAAGTTATTTCAGAATAAAACAGATCCTTGCAAGAGAGTGCTATATGTTTGAAAGACGCACCATATTTAGTACTCATTCTGTCTCTATTCCTACAACAATTTCAGTATGTCAGTGACAATATTGTACTTTTCCTTGATGTGAACAGTATGTTACTTTCACATTGAAGTTTAGTTACAGCAAACAACAAAACGTTAGTTTCACAAAGAAGTGTAGTATCTTTCTTAATTTTATGGCAAAAAAAACATTGGTCAGAATTGCAATGTGGAATTTGTCCTAATATGACTATTGTTCATTTTATAGTACATTTGTTTGCCAAATTTTTATTCCTATCAGCAAATTAAAATCACAAAATAGCTCTTAGCATTTCATTTTGTTTGAATTCCCAAAACTGCATTAAAAAGCAATACTGACATGCTTAACACACTACAACAAAACTCTGTGTCATGGCAACAAAAAGCAGTACATTTGTGTTTGAAATTTGCTACGGCAATTTCTGCAAGGGTATCTAGTCAAGTTTTTGGCTCTGTTATATTGAATACCCTTAGTTTCAGCCATGTTACTGGAGTTAACCACAGTCTTTGTACTGGTGTTAAGCAAGGAATAAAACTCAGATTGCTTCTAAATGGATGTTTAAATTGGATAATGTGCAAAATCCCTGTCTGTGTGAGACAGCCGAATGATAAATGAGCATGCTTTAGAGTGGGAAGCCCTCCAGGTTCTATGCCTCCTCAAATCCCTCTGAAGAGTGAGAGCACATCATAGACATTCTGCAGTTGTAGGTGTCAACAGCAATCACTTTTTAGTAAAAGGGTTAAGAAAATAAATAATCAGAAGGAAAGGCATAATATTAAATAGCCCTGATGTATTAAAGCATTAACTGCTTTGTTCAGACTTTAATTTGAAATTAAGGAAAATAATTTTCTAAGGTGGTGATAATAGAACGGAAATGAAATTATGTGATTATTGTTAAAACTTTCACCGAAATACAACATATATGGCCATGAACATGCTTAAGATTTTGGTCCTGCAAAGCATTATCTCTTTCTGTTAAAGTGATGGATTTTTTTCCACTAAAATCAATAGGAATCATTCATTCTCTGCTAGAGGTAGTAGAAGGGCAGTTTCAGTAAGAAAATTACCTTTGCTGTACTTGTAGTACTTATACTTGTGTATACTTGTATATAGCATACTTGTGTGCTATGTTGCAGTTGTGGTTGTACCAAGATCACTATCAATTCCAAAGAAATAAACAAAAGAATCTGAAAAGATAATTATTAGCTTCAGTGTAAAAAACACAAGGTCAGCTCCCAGTGCCTTTCCTCATGTTGAGTCACACTTAACCTCTCCAAGAGGAACCCCATTGATTTCAATGAGACTGTTTCTACTGAGGAACTGCTGGGGTTGAAACGCACCGGAATCTGCTAATAATGTGTGAATGGTCTGTATCACAGAGCTTCCATAATCTCTATATAAACACTCTGTAAATAGTTTATACACACAAAGGTGAAACGTCAGTAGTGCAGTATGCAGGTCCAATTTGCAGTACTTGTTCTCATGGTGAAGAGTGGTGGAATTGTCCTGCAGCAAACATTGGGAGTTGAAAGAAAGGTCAACAATAGTCATAAAATAAAGTTCTACCATATGGTATGTTATCGTTTTCATATGCTGTGAAGCATGGACAGGCCATAGAGTGAGTTTCAGAGTAAACTTGAACCTTCTAAAACTAAGCTGAGCCCAAATAATTTCAGTCATTAAAAGCTAAGCCAACTACTATAAATTTTGTTTTGTTCCCTTTTCAGGTATCTAGCTTGTATTTTTCAGAGAAGAATTGTAATAAATTGTGTGAAGAAAAGGTTCTTATCACATTATTGGTTGAAATAAAATTTTGCAAGGTATCTAATCATATATATATATATATTTAAAACTGCATTGGCAGTATTCAAGATGTTCAAAACACTAAATTTTACTTCTCTGAATGAAGTTCAACCTTTGCATTATGACCTATATAAACCTACATAATTCCATTCCAAGTGACGTGTACAGATTTAACAGAATGGTTGAGGTTCGAAGGGAGTTCTGGATATCATCTGGTCCAACATCTCTAGGTGTCAAGCCAGAGCATCTAGACAAAGCTGCCTGGGATTCTATCCAAACAACTTTTGAACATCTCCAAGGAGGGAGACTCCACTGGTCTCTGGGCAGCTTGTGTCAGTGCTCAGTCACCTTCACAGTGGAAAGTGTTTCCTGATTTTCAGACAAATTTTCTGAAATTTTCAGCATTTTCAGAAAATCTTGTGCCTCAGTTTGTGCCCCTTGCCTCTGGTCCTGTCACTGGGGACCACTGAAAACATCCTAGTTCAGTCCCCTTTCCATCCTATTTCAGTCCTCTGTACACTCTCCCTTCAGGTATTTGCACACATTGATGGGATGTCCCCTGACCTTTCTCTTCTCCAGACAGAACAGTCCCAGTTCTCTCTGCCTTTCCTCATAGAAGTTCTAGGCCCTTAACCATCCTTGTGGCACTTCACTGGGCTCTCTCCAGTGGCTCCATGTCTCTCTTGTCATGGGGACCACAGAACTGGACACAGGACTCCAGATGTGGCCTTAGTAGTGCTGAAGAAAACGTTCACCTCCCTCAGCCTGCTGAAAACACCTCTCCTTATGCAGCTCAGGATACCTTTAACCTTCTTCTCTGTAATGGCACACTAGTGGCTCATGTTCAATGTTCACCAGGCCCCACAGGTTCCTTTTCTGCCAAGCTGCTTTTCAGCCAGCTGGCCCTCAAAGATGTAGTTGCTAAAAATTACCTTTCTCTTCTACTTGAAGAATCCAAGAATGGAAAAAAAGTTTGTCAGTTGTCACATAAAAATTATAATCTTTCAGTGAATTATTGGAAAATCTGAAAGGAACAAGTGTATGAGAGCAGTTTTACACCACAATAATTTGGAGCTCTATGGACAAATGACAGCTATTGGAAGAATAAGGCTAATTAACTATTGCTCAATGTAAATGTACATTTGAAGGATATCTCAAGGAGTTGTTTTAGCAATTCACCTTAAAATTCTCAGGGCAGCTTAGTAATGGTGGGCAGAACACATTAATGCTTTTATATTTGATTGGAATAGAAACATATTTTCGTAAATTTGCAAAGATTGTCAAAGTGGCCATGAGGGACAGCCAGATATAGAGAGGGATGACTCATCCCTGTGATAGTGAAAGCAGTGAGGGCAGGCCATCCAGGCAGACTGCAGGGAAATAGCTGGGAATTAAATACGGAAAATCTCATTCCTCACAAGTGCTCCTTTGTGCCTAGTCCACTTTGGGAAGGAGCTTGTTTAGGCTTGTCCTCATGGAGACTTCACATTATTTTGCAACAGCTTTCCTTGGCAACAGTTCAGATCAATTCAAACAGCCTTTATTGATATGACAGACAATGCAAGCACTGTCAAAAGAAAGAGAGAAAGGGATCCTGATCAGGACCTGTCTGAAAAAGCAACAGTCCATTGCCTTTTAAAGAGCTTTCTTTTACTCACTTCAGTGGCCATAAGCTTACCGCAAAAGAGATACTTTTTATGTCTCAGAAAGGTGAAACCAGATGATAACTGAAGACAAAGTAAGGACAGATCTGACTCTAGTGTCCTCCCACTGCTGAACTGGAAAAGACTTATGTTGATTTGCAGTCTATCTCCTCTCTTCATTTCTCTTTGGGATTAGAAGCTGAAGAACCAGAAAAACAAAGACAGACTGTTTCTGGCTCAATCAAGAGTCCCAGGAGAAATCCTGTAGTTACAAGATTACCACTGTGATTTCTCTAAATGGAGCAGGCCAAAGAAGATTCCAACAAACATGCAAAAATTTGGCACTTTATCCAAATAATTTTCCCTAATTTAAAGTCCTCCCTGTCTCAAAGCTATGATGGAGTTTTTAAATTCATACTGAAAATCAAAGAGAATTATTAACTAAAGAACATATTGTTACTTTTCCCAGTGTTGATCCATCCAGGGATAACTGCTAGCTAATTACAAACTGCCTGTGCTGATAATAATATTGTTCTATTTCTAGTAAAATGTCCCTAGTTTAGTAGACATTTTTCCTGTGTAGACCCTGGTTTTAATACTGAAAATGACCCAGAGAAGTTGTGTTAACTTAAAAAATACCAGGTGAACACGAAGTGAAAATAAATTAGCAAATGGAGACAAAATTATAAACAGTATGTTAGCTTTCATTGTCCCAAATTTAAATAGATTCTGTTTTCGGGTCCTTTACTCAGAACTTCATTGTTGCTCTGCTTTCAGTGGTGCAGAACTAGAGGGATATATAGAGACTGAAAGAGATTTTTCATACTACAGAGGTAGAACTTCACTAGGACTAAAGGTGATGTTATACATGGTGGAACAGCATCAGTTCTAGGATCTGAGATTTAGCCTCATCTTTTTAGCATTATTTCCCCCTCTTCCTGTTCACTGATAGCTATGAAAACATTTTCCTAATGCAAATATTCTCTCACTGAGCCCTTGCTGCATGGATGAGTGTGGTTTTCCTTGGGGAGCTCATTATAGTCTTGCTCCTTTCCCCGAATGTTCTGCAGCTTTCAAACATTTCCTTGTGTTTTACAGTTGAACTGTACAAGGAGAGTACAAACGTATTGTTGAGTTGCATAAGAATTTGCAATCCCTATTTTAAATACAGTCTTAGTCTGTTGCTAGTTTTGAAAAATGAAAGCCACTAAAAACTCACTGCAATACTGGTGTATTGCAGTGGGGAGAGACTCTGCTGTGAAGAGACACTGTCTTTTGCACTGCTGTGTCTGCACTGCTTCCATTCTTCCCACCTGAGTGCAGTGATTTATGAGACCTTCTTTTCTTCCACGTTCCCACCCCAGTCACAGGAGGAACTTTCAACTCCAAAGCTCAGTTTCCTCTGACAATGCAGTACTATTCCTCTGACAGCAATTAATTTCTCCTACAGCAGAGCTGCATTAGTGTTTAGCAAATGTAAAGTTTACTCTGCTCAGCTATCAGCTACAAAATAATAAACACACTGGTTGTTGCAAATTATGAAGAATTTGCTTTATCACGATGTAGAAAACTTAGCTGTGAACAAAACTCAAAATTATCTTTCGTTAGTCTCATTCAAACATCCCCAAACAAAAATGCTCATGTGTTCAGAAATTTATCACAAGTCAAACTTAATCTGACTTAACAAATGTGCATAATTATTCTCTAGAAAAATAAATTTAAAAAAAAATAATAAAAATCTTACTGTGAAATAAAAAACACTCGAAATCTCTTTTTTTTAAAATTATTAATTAAATAAAATATTGAAATACTGAAATGAAGAGAAGAAATTTTTTACTAAAATATTGAGCGTTTTTACCAAAGGTAATAGACCAGCTTGCAGCTCTCAGTATTCTAATTCTTTCTATATAGACAGTAAGCATTTATTTTCAGCAGAATGTTACATTTCCTTCAAACTTTTCATTCAGAAATAAAAACATGAAAAAGATTAAATACAGAATCATACAGAAGATTCTAAAATGACAAGATTAGCATAGACTATATTTGTCAGCTTAATACAACTGGACATACATTTAGGGTGTTTGGGACATAAAAGCCTACAAAAATTATGGATGACAATTAATATTTATGAAAGACTTACAGTAAGTGAATTTAACAAACAGGAGGTCAGAAAATTATTAGATGATCTTTAAAGTTCACTCCAACCCAAACCATTCTATGACTATATATTCAATCAAACAACTTGATTGAATGACTTCTAAATGGTTTCTGTGTTAGATAAATTCGTGCATCTTCTCAGGAAAACTGAAAGGTTTGCAGGCTTGCCCTTACTGTTGAGCTATGAAAATTAAGTTTTTAAAGAGTCTTGTATAAATGTATTATACCATACAATTTTTGTCCCCTCTAAGTTGAAAACCTGATATTCAACAATACAATTGAAGAAATGATGAAAAATATGAACTCAAAAAGTGCATACCTATCTGAAATATGAGTTGAAAACAAAATTCATTCTCATTAACACCAATCCGTAGGCCAGTGCTTAAATTTTTCCACTTAAACTTTTAAATGAGATGTAAATGAACAAAAACCCAAACACTTTCTTGCATTTCAGAGTGGTATCTGCAGAAACGTGCAGTGGCTTGAATTTTTAAAATGTCAATTTCATGCTTTTCAGAGTGTTCCTACATATGACAGTATCAATAGTACTTTTTATTACCTAGTCCCATTGTAAATATAAAATAAAAAGAGAAGACATTAAAAAGTATCTGATCATCTTGTGACCTGGAAAAACTCACAAATACCTGTGCCATTCTCAGTAGATGTCTGCATGAGCTGACCCTGCAAACCTCCAGTAAAGGATCCCACAGTATTTTATTCTAAGTCTCCTTTACTAGAATCAAATATCTATTTGTCCAGTTTTTGTGGCCAAGGAGAACAGATTGATCACTGATCTTTTTACAGCTTTTTGTCTATTGGAAGTTACTTCTGTTCCCCTCTCTAAATGTTTTGTTTCCTAGATTAAACAAACTCAACTCTTTCAAACTTTTCTATTAGTGCATTATTTCAAAACCTCTTTTCATGCCCGTCTCTTTCCTCACAATTCATTCTTGATCTTCCTAGAAGTATGGCATGCAGCTGAGCACAGGCATCCAGATGAAACCTTACATTTCCTGAAAAAATACTACCTGCTAGTTTCCTGGATGACACAGCCTTCATCCGGCAATGAGACATGTTCAGTTCTTTTTGTAGATGCCTAAACTTTCACAGTGTTTACTTTGTCATCCATTTTAATAGGCCAATTTCTGTCATAAGAAATATCTTGTTATGCATTGTGCTTTTTCTTCACAAAAACTTAACACATTTTTTACTGTATTGTACTTTGCTGATTTCAGACTCTTTCTTCAGCCCTTAAGAACCATTTTGAATGGCCTTAAGGAATTACATTATGTTTAGGTCTTGTCGGTAGTTTGACTTTAGTGTTATCCTTCCATAAAAAAGATTAATTGGTCCATGAAAAGCCATTAGCATCTCCTACAATAAATAATACCTTTTATTTCTACTCATGGGAGTTTAAAATAGCTTTGTTCTCTGTCTTCTTCAAAGTAATAATTGATGACATCATTGAGCTAATAAAGACAACAAATCCCAACTACCTTACCTACAATGTTTGTTCAAATGACTTCAAAAAAGTTAATGGTCTGAGCAATTCAAATGGAATTTGGCCCCAAAGGTATACTGGCCATTTTTATAACCATTAGGTAGAAATATGTTTTTATGTGAAGACTGAATTTTGTCAGTTCACTTATGACCAAAATAAAGAAAAACCTCAAGAAGCTCTGTTCTGTATGCTAGGAAATGATCATCTGCTGTATTCTAGGAAAATTTCAGCAGATTAAGAAATTAAAAATTTTTACACTGAACTGAGAAACAAGATAAGGTAGCTTCACAAATTGGATACAGGCTCTTTTCCTGTGGTAACAGGATGAACACTGAAACAATTTCTTGCATGTAAGCACTAAGCTATGCCTCTTAGGTTTCTTCTAAAGAATATTGCATGGCTATAGGTGGCTTTTTATGGTTTTTTTTGGTTTTTTTTTTTTTGTTTGTTTTTGGAGGGTTTTTTACTTTTTTTTTTCTTTCTAATTCTGGAGCAAACAACCCCCCAGCCCCCCTTCAAAATTCTACAAAAGTTTTCTTTTCCTGACCAAGAAAGGTTTTGAGCTTCTCAGCACTTCATTCCTGGGGTAGCTGTCCTGGGGTACCCATTAATTCAGCTGGCTTCTTTAAAGGAGGGAATTTTATAGGACTTGGAGAAAGAAGGACATTATCAAGTCTCTTGATCATACTCCCTTAATTGCATTACACAACCCCAATTTGCCTTAAATGCTACACATTTGGAATGCAGCATAAAGGGTTTATTGGACTGATGTCCCTTATATCTTTAAAATAAAGTACAGTAGGAAATATCATTTTTCGTTTGTACTGGTCCTAAAAGAACTCCGAGTAGTCAGGGATGAGGGGATTTGCTGTTACAGAAATGTTGTGTGTAGTAATTAAAATGCCCTATTTGTTTCACTGAGAGTGACTGACAAGAATATAGCATCTCTGATTATTTACAGAACCACCATTTCAGAACCATTTACTTAAGTAAAAAGATTTGGCAGCCTTGTATCCCCTAGAAACCTACATGAGTAGATTTGAATCACAGTTTTATTAAACAGTGAGAAATAGCTTAGAAATATTTTTCTTCTTGCCCTCTCAATGGGATCTGCAGATATGGCTGAGGGACCTGGGGAAATTCCTTATCTGATCATAGTATTCGTAATAGATAAGGTTCAAGTTTGCTTTGAACATGCAATAACATGAGACAAAGTCAATATTGTTATTCAGATATGCTCAGTATTCCAAGTAGAACTAAAGTAATTTACTATACTTGTTTATATTTTGACAATCAGGATCAATTATTGTGCTAGGTGATGTATGAAGATATCCCAGTGTAACTGCTATCTCACAAAGGGCAAGATAAAACTGATGTGTAAAAAAAAGAAGACACTTTGCATTAATATTATAAGAAAATATATGAGTAAATATAAGTGAGTCTAATAGTAGAAACCACCATAATCACTGAGATGCAATGTTTATTACTTATTCTGAAGTTGTTTCAAATCCAGTGAATCCTTCTAATACAAACATCCTATTTTCTTCTCTCATCTTTCCCATTTCTTTTTCTCCAAGGGGCATCGTATGTCAAAAAAGTTCTGCAATGTGCTATATAGAAAAGTATTACCTTTCATGAATTTTAGATTCCTTACACTTCAGTTTCTTTACATTTCACATTTTTAAGAGCTAAGAGAACAGAAGCTACAAACACTTAGTTTCCGTTTCATTCTTTAGATTCTTTTATCTAGTGCCATGACAGGCTGTCTTCTGTGATAAGCAAAATAGCCTTTGAAATTTTCTTGATATAAACATTTTTTATATTCATAAGTTTGATCATTTCATCATATAGTTCTGATTCACCCTGTGTTCTGCATTATTCATTTTTTCTTTTAAGACAGGGTGGCCAATTTTACATAAAGTATCCCAAACAAACATATCAATGAACTGTGTAATGGTAACAACATTTCTTAATAAAATCTCCCAGTTCTTGCAAACCCTGGTGACTTAGGTTATCCTTCATCTGATTTCTAACTCTCTTGAACATAGGTCCTCGCTAACATATCTGCAGTGACATCAGATTCTCTAAACATTCCTGGTGCTGTTTATTTTAGATTCCACTAAAGTACTTCAGTTTTCCCTATAGTATTGTTATATATTTGTCAGCATTGACATCCAACTGTAATAGCACTGAATCCATTTATTACACTGCTTTATCTATCTCTGAATTTTTTACAGCCCTCTTCATGACTTACCAAAACCCCTCTCATCTACAACTGTGTTTCATTCTACTAAAGAATGTCTACTTTCATTTACCCCAGCCTCTGTTCACCTTCCCCATAAAACCAATGACAGTAATGCAGAAATTAGTGAACTTCTAAAAAGGTTTAATACTTCCTCCTTTAGGGGGAAAAAAAAAAAAAAAAAAAAAAAAAAAAGCCGATTGAAATAAGATTTGGTTTGGGAAATAGTAGAAAAGAGAAAGTGATGGTAAGAAGCCTGGAAACAAAATAATGAGGTTAGATATATAGGAGAAGGTGTTTAGAAAAGGAAAGCTGCTAACCAGAATAGACATAAATGAGATCACTTCATGTCTTCAGAGCCTCAATTTGGCACTGTTTTCTTTAGTAAATTACTCTTGTCCGCAACTTTCACTTCAACTTGGTATTTTCTGGGTGGTTGTAGAATGGGCTAAGACAAATCCTGTTCTGTTTGGTAATTGTCTTCAAGATCCTCAGGATCAGAAAGAAGACATTAAACTCAAAGAGGAAGTCACTTACTATGATGGACATTTTTTCTTCAGTATCCAGAACCAGAAGGAAGGTGGAAAGCCACATTTTGTGTCAGCTGGAACCTGCTTATGACAGACAACATTCAAGTCAGTCTTTAAGGGAGTCAGGAAAAACTGCAGCTTACTGCAGTAAAATTCTCCTCAGTGAGAAGGGAACTAATTTTCCCAGACAGCTGGAGAGGAAAAAAGGCATTTCTGAGAACTGATGCTAGCTGCTCATCCAGTGTCAGCAAGAAGTCAAAGAGACCTCTGAGGCTTTGCACAGTTTTTATGAATGACACCTGTATTTCTTCAATAGAAGGCAGAAGGAAATTTTTTGACCAGATATTTAAAGGATATCCCTTTTCTGGTCAGTATTATTTCACTGTTTTCTGGATTCAGCCTGACCAGTGGGAAATGAAAAAGCAGGGAAGTCAGAGTCCATCAGCTGACGTAACCTCACAATTTCCTTCCCTCTGTTGATTGCTAGTAAAGGCAGTCAGCAATATCAGTCATAATGCCCTTCTCAGTTATGTGCATTAATGTCAGCTTGCCAGCTACTGCCCAGTCTTCTTCATGGAGCTTTTGACACATGGCACTATCAGAAGCAATGGCTTAGATGTTGCAAATGGGGGGCATGGAGATTTGAGCCTACTAGCTGTTAAAATAGGCAGATGAGATGAGTAGAATAGAGGTCTACTCTCTGATCTTGTGCTGTCTGTTCAGGGCTGGGATCTTTTCTTTAGGGAAGAAGAAACATCTTTTACGTGACACAGAGAAGGAAAAGAAAAAAGGAGAAATTCACAACAATATTTTTGCAATACTAACCTTCAAGAAAGGTATTCATGATAAAAAATGAATCACTATAATGAACTCTCTACAATACAAATACAACTCTTTTATTGGCAGCCTCTTTCTTTTAGGAAAATATGACAAAATATCTCCAAATATACCAAATAATTCCATTCTGGTCTTTGGAAGATGTCAGTTCCATTAGACATCTTTTGAATCGTTGGTTAAAACAGAACAGAGATATTTTTACGTAATGTTAATGGTAAATATATCTGCCACAATTCCAGATTATGTCAGAATAAATTTAAAGAAATATAGCCTACTTTTCGATATGGTCTTCATCAGAGTAATACTGTACACTGCACAACATAAGCAAAAATGGTTTTCTGAGCAACTAAATAGAAGAGATGATCTTGTAAAATGATCTGACAGTAGAACAACTGAGAGTTTTACAGACCCTCGAGGCAAGAAGGTGTGAAGCCCAAATGGAAAATGACCCATCAGGCAATCTATATCTTGTTACAGAAGGAATTTCTTTTCAGCCATATCTGCTGACCAAAATATGTTATGAAGGACACTGACATTGTTAAATACCTCCAGTCTATGAATTTTTTTTTAAGATTTGAGGCCAAGTAGCACAGACCTCCCACATCCACATCACCTAGCACTTGGTCCTGTGTCTCTTCTCAATTCTGTGCTGTTTCTGCATAGCAAATGATTTTGTGTTTTATGTGTTGGGTTTTCTCCTTCAAAATGCAATGTTGAAGCCCACTACAGTGTGGCTTTTTCATAGCACGATATTGCAAGTGTATGTTACATACCAAGGGGTCAGACGGGAGGCCATGAGTGTATTTGAGATGAAGAAACTGCTGGAATAAACAAGAAAATATGGGTAAAAGTTCAACATCTGCTGCAGTCTTGACCATGCTGCTTGTTGGGAATGGTCCTGTGGCACTTTATCCACAAAACCTTCCTTAGCCTACGCCTCAGAGAAAATTATTTACCATTAGTGACCAGGCAGAATGTAGAAGAAGGACAACAAGGAGTACAGACAGCTGGCAGTTCATTTGTCTGTCTCTCTGTCTCTCTGTTATGTATTTAGCAGCATAAATACAGGTTTCGTGAGGAATACAGAGCTTGGGAGGAATGCAGACACACTGTCTGAGCATGTAGGAAGGAGATGAGCCAAAGACCAAACGGAACTGAATCTTCTAAAGATTGTCAAAGGCAGCCAAAAGGGCTTCTAAAAATATATAGGTGACAAAAGGAAGATTAGGCAAAATGTGGGTGCTGCTGAAGAAAATACCAAGGTACTGAATGCTTTCTTCACTTCCGTTTTCACTAGTAAGAACAGTCTTTGGAAATCCTGGGGGAAAGCCTGGAGCAAGGAAGATGTACCCATCGTAGAAGAGGATCAGAAAAAGGAAATACTCAGGTAAATCGGACTCTAATGGGATACACTCACAAGTAATGAGGGAGTTGGCATCAGTAATTGCAAGGCCACTCAATAATCTTCAAACAAGCATGATTAGAAGCATCTGAGGACTGGAAGGAAACAACTATCACTCATATCATCAAGAAGGGCAAGAAGGAGGATTCAGGAAACTACTGGCTCAGAGAGAAGAATGGGCAGGATGGGGAGAGAGTGAGGTTGACAGAAAACTGTCCAGGCTCAGAAGACGGGGATCAGTAGCACAAAGTCTAGTTTACGCTAGCAGTTGGTGTACCCCAGGAGTGAATACTGGGTCCAGTCCTGTTTAACACCTTCATTAATGACCAACATTCTAGGCAGAATGTACCCTCAGCAAGTTTGCTGATGACACAGAACCAGGAAGAGTGGCTGATATGTCAGAGGGTCCTGCTACCATCCAGAGTGACCTCAATATGTCATGGGCTGACAAGAATCTCGTGAAGTTCAAAAGGGACCACAGAGGTGATTAAGGGACAGGAGCATCTCTTCTGTGAGAGAAGACTGACAGAGCTGGGACTGTTACCTGGAGAAGACTCGGGGCGGGGTCTTATCAATGTATCTGAAGGGAGGGTGCAGAGCACAGAACCAGACTCTTTGCATTAGCGCCCAGTGACAAGACCAGAGGCAATGGGCACAAACTGAAGCACAGGATGCTCCCTCTGAACATTAGGAAACATTTTTTTACTGTGAAAGTGACTGAGAATTGATACAGGTTTCTCAGAGACCTGTGTAGTCTCCCACATTGGAGATATTTAAAAGCCACATATGCATAATCCTGGGCAATTGTGTCTAGGTGTCCCTGCCTGAGCAGGGGTGTTAGATCAGAAGACCTCCAGAGATCCCTTCCTGATCCTCAACTATTCTGAGAGTCTTTGCTTCTAAATTTGATTCCTCATTTGTAGTCCAGGACAGTCATCTTAATGTCAGCTTTGAAGACAAGATAAAGTAATGAAGATCACTTATTGAAACAAAAGAACAACCTTCGACTTAATTAGTAAGTTTAGGTTTGTTTAGGTTTTTTTAGCAGACTGTTGAGTACTAAATGGAACTAGAGCTAAAGGTAGTAGTTCAACACCGCAATGAAAATTGTCAATAATAGCTGTAAGTTTTGCATCTGAAGCAAACCAGCGGTGCCTGCTATACCTCTCTGACTGAAAAGAGGCAGATCTTCAAACACAAAAGGTTTAAAATACTATTTAGATGGGTCACAGGATGTCACAATATTTTGACTCACTGTCCAGTACAAGGTAGTCCCCAGACAAGCTGAGGTCAGCCTCACAGTACTAGTGTGGCACATTATAAATAATATCTACACTGTTTCTTTATATTCCTATATATATATATATGTGTGTATATATGACATTTTAAAGAGCATCTTTATTTATGGGAACATAACCTGACTCATTCACTAATTTTTAATGAAATCATACTACTTTCCTCTTGTCATAGCTGAGTTCTGCTGCATTATATACGACTCCCTGGAGAATTGGCTGACTGCTGGGAAGAAAGTATGTTGTACATTTTTCTGAAGTGTCACTACACTGAAGATTTTAATGTAGATATTCTTTTGTGATTTCATTGCTCTCTCAACCTCTCATTAAACATAATTTAGGAGTAAAGCTTGTTTTGCAGGCAGTCTTTCTCGGCAATTAAGTTTTTCTATCCTGCTCCTCCAAGTTTTTAGGGGCTACCATTTATTTTCTTCTAAAAACATCATGTTTTGGGAGGCTGTCATTCTAGTCACTCCTTAAGGAACTTTCTTGCTTGGAAGAATCAGGGCACCAAGAAATCAGCAATATGAGGCTTTTGGTCAAATTTTTTAATTATTTTTGTTGCCACATTGATAATCAGTAGTTTGTTCTTTGTAAATGTAGTGATAAAACTAGCAGTGCCTTTTGCCCACAAAGGCTAGCCTTTTAGTTACATATTTATAGTCTTATATTAAAACACCCATTTTTTCTGAGAGCTGGAAACCACATAACTATCTTTAGGAATGGTTAATGCTAAGTCCTAATAGTAAGAAAACTGAAACTGAAGTCCTTGTTAGTACCTCTGCCACAATTGAAATGTCAGTTGACACAAAGAACCCAAAGCAATCTCCAGATTTGTAATAGTGACCTAAAGAACTGAACTCTGAAAGTCAGTGTGGTAACCAATCTCCATTTGAAAGGAAACAATTGAACTCATTGGAGTATGAGAGCAAGGTATTGAAGCTTATCAATAAATTTCAGTTGAAAACTAGATATTTTTGCATTGCATATCAGATATCTTTATTCAGTGAGCACCACAGAGTTGTTATGATTTCTGAAAGCCAAAAATTTAGACTAAGCCACACAGTGAATATTCTAATTTTTTACAGAGGAATGACAACATAGCTTCACTCTGGAGAAAATAATTTGGTAACCTGGTTTAAACAAGAATCCTTTTTTTTTTTTTTTTTTTTTTTAATCAGTCTTGCTGTGATGTAGAATAACTAATGGTGTGGACTTGTCTTAGCAATGGTCCACATAATGAGCTGCAAAAAAAGAGGCACATTAAATCGTAGCATGAGCATATAGTTACAAGTGACCTTTATACTTAAGCGAGTAGAGAAACAAGTTTGTTGTGTGTAACAGAGAGATTAGACAGCTACCTCCCTAGGAGAGCTGGTTAGGGAATGCAACATTTTCTCATGAAAAAATACTGAACTGTTAGAAGAATGACATATACTGTAAGAATGCATCTATTTCATTATCTGACCCCTGGAAAGGAGAGAAACCCTGTTTTGTGACACCTTATAGGCCTTCATTGCAATTGCCCCAGCCCCTGAACCAGCTGGGCTGCCTGACACAGAGGAACCATAAGTCACCACCTTGGGAAACTGGGTGCCACAGAAATCCCAGCTCCCCAGCACAGCTGGGCCTTCACATTTCAAAGCCTTAATATATTTCACATTCTCAGGAACGAGTTCCTCTGGGTTTCAACAGTTTCTAAATCACAGACTCCATGTATTTAATTTATATTTTAAAATGTAACTTGAAAAGTCTAAATAAAAGCTCTGAACAATATTTTAAATGTTCCATTTGAATATATATTTTAAAGTATCTCATCAGTTGTAATAAATTTTGATACCTTGATTGAACATGGAGAACTGCTCCATCTGAACATCAAATAAAGGCAAGAAGTGGTTGGAACAAGTAAGGTGGTCGCTCAATAAAAGTTAGGGCAACAGTTCTTTTATTACTGCAGCAAAATGCAACGAAACTGCCATTAAAAACAGATATCTATCTAAACTGTGATGAGAAGTCATCTAATTTTCTAGTTCAAAGTTTTAGGGCCTTCTATAAAAACTCTAAACAAAAGGCACTTGAAAGAGAAAAATAACATAAGCCCTATGTCAGGACTAATTTTCTTAAATAAGACTCAAAAAAGTGGAAAAAACTAGCATCATGAAGTAAATAAGTTAAAAATCAAAATTAATGTAAAATCACAACATGACTATATGATAATAATAAAATAGGAATAAAATCAGTTTTAAAATATCAAAATATTTCAAAATTATAAAAATTTGCATTTTTTCAGGGATTCCAATTTTAATTTACAGATTTTTAAACTAAACATTGTAGTTAGTCTGAAATTTAATTCATAATAGAATCTTTTCCCACGGAGACCTTTATAATTTTTAGTTTTCATTTCAAATTCAAGTAGAAGCAACTGTCAAACACTGTAGCAATGGATTTTCCTGCCTTTGTACATTTCTGACATTGTGAGAATGTATTTTCTTTGCCAGTTTCATAACCAGGGAGAGGGTCTTTGTAGATATCAATTAAGATCCCTTCTATTTCAATCTACAGTCTATTTCAAACATATGTCTGCTTACCAAGATGCCAGTTTAATATATATCATTCCTTTGGGATTTATTGTTATTATTTGCAAAGTACCTTTAGAAAGAAACACATAAGAAGCAGATTGAATGAGAATGAAATGAACCAGCTCTGAAACACTGGATACCTTTGCTGAATCAGAGAGAATGCACTGTAAATAACAATAATGTTTTATAAACTGAAGGCCTTTGCAGGAACATTGTTCTTGTTAATTAAAAACTTCTCATGTAGTTAATTGTGAAGATTTTTTATTTTTTATTTTTTTTTTTTTTTTAATGAGCATTAAGCATCTGTCATGAAATTTCTGTACAGGTGCAGCTGTAGATAGAAAATGCAAACTACCAAGGTCTGACAACCCATCTGTCCTCAGATATGTTTCCTACCTACCCTAATTGGAAAAGTACATGCCCCTTTCTTCAGCATATGTGGAAACTTAATTTTGTTTCTTTAAAATCCAGATAGCTGGAGATGCAGTTATGGGTTTGAAATACATAATGGTATTTTCAGTCCAATAGTTTTATGATCTGACAGATTCTTGGATTACTCAACCTTGTTAAAAAATGGAAATTAAATAAGGAAAAAAATTCTAATAAGTATTGCTTTTAAGAATAAAAATAAATATAGTTTGGTTTAAACTATACATTTTTAAAATAAAAACCTTGCATCATTGGGCAATTGGTTTAATAGAAATGTGAGGTTTGCTAACATTTATATAACTATTCAAATACTTTAATAAAATATGTAATAATAGTGTGACAATTTCAATGGAAATAACTATGAAAGTCACCTTTATTAAAAATTAAAATAGTCTGTCATTTGGAACACTTTGAATTTTATACATATTTAAGAAAATATTGTATCCCTTTTCCACCTGCAGGCCTCATGAGCTAAGGTTAAAATACTGTACAGGTTCTGAGTTTGTGAAATAATTTTGGATTAAAGTAGCCTGCTCTATTATATATATATAAATTATAAGTGAATGCTGGGATGCATAATTTGCCTTAGAGTATGAGAACTTTTGGGAAACATATTCTCAAAGGTGACTGCATGCTCCTCAGTAGCAGAAGCACTGAACTCTGATAGTCACTAAGCATACAGTCAGTTGAATAATGATCATGATTTTGAAGGTAAGGCTGGAGAGCTACACCAGCTCCCAACACCTTTTCTTCCTTTCGTGCCAATAAAGTTGTTGTTAAATTCATCCTTTCTTTCTTTCTTGTGCTGATAAAGGTGCATATTTTTCATTTATTTACTACATCAAAGTCCTGAGAAGAATCGTTTAAACCCAGAGTCATGGTTTGAAGGGAGCCCTCCATGCCTCTCTGATCCCATAAACCCTGCTACAAACTGTGCTGATTCTGAGTGCGGCAGTCTAGAAACAATATCTTGTTTTCCAGACCCCCTTAGAAAGTCTGGAAAAGAGTGATGTCTCTGTTACAGGCTAGTGACACTCTTTTTCCCCTGGAGCACTTATTTCCACCTTCGAAGACATATTTTGTGCTCTAAAGCATAATTTCCTGGAAGACAGCCACATCTGGCAGGTTAAAACCTTTCAAGATTGTCCAGTCTACAGGATTTTTTAAAAAACAGGAGTAACCCATGTATGATGTGGGTCTAAATGCAGAGTCTAAAATACTAAAGATATCTAAAAATAGCGCTTAACAGCAGTGCAGAAAGATTGCTGTGCCTCCTTAGTCTCCAGATTCACCATTGTATAGAAGCTGCTTACATGGATACCATACACTGGTGATTTGTATGCATGCAACAATTGATAGTTCAGACCTTTGTGGGAAGAAAATGCAGATTCTGGAATACTTTGAACAAGCCAGTAAAGCTATAGATATCAGACTGCAGGAAACCCTGATCCACAGGAAGAGAGATCAGCACAACCCTATTTACAAATCAGGGAGTGCAGAATTATTAAAATATTCTTTCTGCTTCTTTTTGTATGTTTGCAGATGCTTTTCATGCCAGGTCTAGGTTATTATTTACAGCAACACAGAGAATCCGCTGTCATGACAGAACTGGGCTGTGTGGACATCCTATGCTATGTCATCTTTTATGCCTGAGCCTTAATTTTTTTACTAGACAAAACATCATTGTTCCCCTTTTTTTTATGAACTTACTGCCCTTCAGGTCTTGCCCCTTCGTTTCAGTTCAACACTGTTCCTATAATGCAGTACTCTTAGGTGGTTTTTAGTCTACCATACTTTCTAAATCACAAATCACTTTGTTACCAGTGTGGTTTAAAGAGGTTCCACTGCCCCAGTAAGAGAGCAAGAGAGAGAAGCAAGTTCCTCACTTTGGTGCAGCAGTTATGTAGTCCCTCCCCTCTCCCCCATAGCCATCAAAGTGCTTGGCCACCTCAGTATTAAATTTATCTAAACATCACTCTAATTAGAAAATCATACACTCCTGAGACTTCTCAAGATTTAATTTTCATTAGGTATTGCTTGTAGCTTGATTTGATGGAAAGAAATGAGACAGATTTTCACTAAACCATCTCTTAGATAATAATGATGGGATACCATGACATATAGCCATTTGGTGAATATATCTGCAATATTTAGAGCTATGTAATGAGAAAGAATCCCTTGACATTAAAAAAACCTTCTTTCAAGGAGGTCCTGGGAAAGACTCCAGACAGAGACAGATTCACAGATGGAGTGTCACAGTGTATCATATATTTATTTCAGTAAGACAGTTAACATTAAGAAATAAAACACAGCAACCATTTGAAGTAACATTTGCTAAATTCCAGTGATCTTACTGCTCTGTAGTTGAAAACAGGTTAATCATGTCCATGAATTTCACCCAACCATTACCTATCTCTATTATAGGAGAGAAGCAGTAGACAGAAACAATAAACACTGCTAATTGCAGGTTTAGCTTGTGCTATATATCTTCCTCACTTCATGTCAGGCTCCAAGTCCCATTCATTCATACCTCTAAGTGTATATGTACAAACATGAGCTGAAAATCAAAAACATTCATCTCACACAAAGAAGGAACCCATATTTTTATTCTTGTTCAAAAATCACAAACACAGTAATGCTAAAACACATAGATCATTGTGTTCTTATAGAAAAGAAGCATTTAGCAATTAAATCTTCATCTGCAGCTTTAAACACTTCCAAAAAAATTCTTTATACATTTCATTTGTTTGTCAGATAACTCTAAATATCTGTAAGGAGCACCATCACATCCTTCAGAAGCTGTACAGTAATGCATAATTCATCTCTGCTTGTAAAGCAAAATAAAATCAATCAGCCTCCTATTTCAGAGGATACATCCACATATATTTTCATCTGGTCTTTAAAAGAAACTAAAACCTACTTCTTATCCTACTGAGTATTGCTGAGACTGCTGCAGAGAGACAGTGGAAGGCTATTTGTAGAAACAGCTGATTATTTTTCTTTCTCTGGGTAAGTTAACATTCTAATTCTTTTACTCCTTAAAGTTATTTTTGGCGGAACTGATAGAACCAGCCATTGTGATAAAGTCTGATCCCACAGCCCTCTGTTGTTGTAAATGATAGTCCCAGTTTTCATTTTCTGTACAAAGAAGACTTAAACAAAAATTTCCCCTAGAAAACCTGATCGCACTCAGCTATCCCCATTGCTATCCAGATGTTGAATTTTCTACACACCTCAAAGCAATTCTTTGCATGAATAAGTAGGAAATTTTAATGACCATAAAATACTGAAAGCAGGGTACTGATTTCTCATCATCCACTGATTAATCACATGCATATGTCTCTCCAGCTGCTCTTCGAAGTCTAAGGAGAAGCATACCTATAAGCTCCTTGAGAATGAAAAAAAAGCCATTGGAGGGGACATACCATAACCACAGTAAATCAAAATAGATTATGTTTGCTACCAGAACATTAGTCATCAGAAATAAATTGCTGCATTTTGGGTGACAGCCAGAGTCTGTAATTTTTTTGGAGTAATAATTGTGAAGTTCTCATCAACATTCCTTGGATCTGGCAAAACCTGCTCAGGCCAGTCCCCCGGAGATGCTCGCAGAGAGGCACACAGCCATGTCCACCTCCATCAGCTTGCAGCACTAATGAGATTACAAAGTACATCTCTGGGACTGCATTTGTGACTTCATGTATGGAGACTCATATGTGGTGATGAAGTGGAAATGTTTAAATCAGGGCTTCTAAAATAGGCAGAGAGTGTGTTGCTTCCAGAAAAGCATAGTTAGTAGTGATGGATATCTTTAATGCTGCCAAGATCCAGCTGGGACTGGTTCTCAGAAAGTATGGAGGGAAGATAGATTATGTTTGCTTCTATTGAAATTGACTCCCACACCTACAATCCTACAAATCTCAGGTCTTTGACACTTCAAACTGTAACAAGATTTGATTTTAAGGTGGAATATGTTTTGAAAGATATAAGAGAACTGAAGAGAATGGTACAGTCCCTCTTAATTTAGTACCTCACCCTCTAGTGCTGAGGACCAAAGACATGAACAAAATACTACTAAATTTACATGCAATCTTGAAGGTGTAAATTTAGTTTCACCAAATCTCTGTGAAGAATATTTTATGTCAGAAGCATTTTTATTTTGATAATATAAATGTATTGCTGTATTTAATGATGGTTGAATTTGTTGTGCAAGATGAAAGACGTTTGCTCTGGGCAAGTGGAGCCTGTAGGTGATAGGAGTGCTACTATCATAAGGAATCACTAAAACACACATTTAAAAACAGTGGCCTAATCTCTGAGGTGTTTTCACCTCTTCTGTTACTAATGTAAAGATGTTTTTTACATTTAAACTTCATAAATGATTGAGTGTGTTTATTTCTTTTTTCTCCTTTCTTTTCCCCGTTAAGAATAAATCAATTCTCGGCTGCATGTACAGGAATGGAGTACATCACCATCACTGATGTGTGACAAGAGTGTTAAACCATGCAATAACTACAAGAGCAAAATCAGGAATAGGAAACAACAAAATAGGAGAAGCAGACAGTAAGAAAAGATGTATTTCTACATGTCTGTAAGATTACAAGAACTCAGACTCCCTCGGAATAGAGGGATAGGTGTTTAAATATTTATCACTTGTGAAATGTAGATAAAACATCGACTTGATCCTTTCTTGAGCATTAAACCCAACGCCTTTGCTTAAGTGATTTCCATAACCTCAGGTTTAGCAGTATAATTATTTAACTACGAGACTAGCAGGAGCAAAACTTATCAAATTTTGCTTTAAACAGAAGAATACCTATGTAAACCAGTGAATTACCTAATTTTTGAAGGAGAGTAATTCAGGAAGGATTGCACTTACATCAAAGAGGATCCCAAAGGTTTGAAATCTTAACGCCAAAAAGCAGAGATCTAAGTGATGAAAACAAAGATTATTTTTTTTTTACTGTTAAACACTCATCATGCAAAGAATCCCACATTAAAATTGCTCTGCCCAGAAAAATATTTGTGCTTCAATGACTACTTGAAGTAAATAAAATAATTTCATAGGAGTGTCAATACATCCCAGTGCAAACAAAATACGTATTTATTGGATGTACCTTCTGTGTCACATTTCTACAAAGTGATTCAACAAAAATACTTTGAATACTGTAGTGGTGGCAAAACAACCATCACCAAAGCCATCTATTGCATTAGTGTTCCCCACCACTGTGTGAAAAGCCGAGGTTTTGGAACACAAAAATCAACCATTTGGATTAAACTGGCTCTATCTTTTCTATAATCAGCTTTTGACAAAAACAAACAAACAAACAAAAAAACCCACCAAACAAAAACAACCAGAATTAGGTATTTTCAGTGAAATAGATATGAAAAAAACTGCAACAAGAATATTCTGCTTCTGACACTGTATCTACTAGCTCAGTTAAAAAAAATATACATTGCTACCCCGTCAGGCTTTTCATTGATTGAAATAAATTGGTATAATTACATAAATGCTCATTTTCCCTTTCTGATAAGTCTTCCTTACGTATACCTTTAACTGTGTCATATCTCTGTTGGGTATAAAGTCAATATGATTCATTCTGCTTTAAGCAATTCTTGGTCTTGCTAATGTGATTATATTCAGGTCATTGAGTGATACCTTCATGAAAAGTGAAACTACTACAACACATTGAATCAATATCTTGCTGAATTCCTGTAAGATATATGTTGAAGGGTAAATTTTCAATTTTTACTCTTATGAGACCACGTTTAGCTGGCTCATGCTGGTGGTTTGGATCAAATGGCAGTCTGTCACACAAACACACACACACACACACACGGTTTCTTCCAATGCAAATAAGTTGTCAAATATGCTTTGCCCCACAGAAGAAAAATAACCCTGGATGGAAAAACATGTCACAGTAGGGATTCCATTTGCAGGATCAGACATCAGCAAGTCACCAGCTTGGTAATGCACCAATTTTTACAAAGCCATAGCTGCAGGTAATTTCACATATTGTTCTCTGATTAAGAGTTTAAGGGTTTTAGCAGTGATATTCCTGAAGACACATTTCCATAAAGATTCAAAAGACTCAAATGCTTACTGAATTCTTTGAATGCTTACTCAAATTCTTACTGAACTCAGAACCAAAATACAAACAAAACAAAACAAACAAACAAAAAAGTGTAAATATTGGAAAAGCAGCAATTTTCATTTTAGAAATTAAATGCAGAAATAATTAGAATGAAATATTTTTTTAAATCAAAAATATTTTCTTGTAAATTTCCAAAGACTGCAGTTGGCCAAGGAGACATCAGATTTTTTGTTAAACATTGTATCTTCTCAAAAGCAATCTCTTACAAATGGTCAAAACTTATCTACTTATATATGTATCAGCAGGTTGTTTCTTTAAGAGTTTTTTTGCATGCTGTGAATCCATGCAAAGCCTGTGCTATAAAGTGCAAAACATCAAATGACACTGTTATACATCAGTCTAGAATAATGGATACCATTGTACTATCTCAGAAGTACCCATTTTTCTTTTGTTAAATTGAACAGGAAAAGAATTTAACTTTTTTCCCCCTTCTACTACATTTTTCATAGTTTCTGTAGGTTTTGGAAACAGTCACCAGTCTGACCAACTACCACAAGTTGCAGAAAGAAATCTTCTGTTTGGTTGGTCCAAATACTTATAACAAATTAGCTTATTTCTGCAGCTATTCAGCTCCCAACCAGTCAACCAAAGGACCATAAGAAAGTCCTTGTTTTTCTGCATGAAAAGTCCTTGTTTTTCTCCTTGTTTTTTCCAGGAGCATACATCTTAAATTGTCAGGTCTATTTGACCACATTTTAACTAGTTTTTAACATGTAGTGTGGCAAATTATGCCCTAATTACAGAGAATTATCATTGGGTTGGGATTATTTTGCAAATTAATAACGACATCTTTCCTTGTGCATCAGGTTTCTTGAGTGTGCATCTGCCTTAATGCTTTGAAGTCAGTGAGGGGTATTTCATATGTGAATACTCTCTCCTAATGTTTCCAGAGTAGTTTTTATTTTGCTGCCAGTCAGGATTCAAGAAGAAGTAAAGTATTTATTTCAGCCTGAGGCAGGTTTCTAAAAATAAATTCTGGCTTTTATATAATTTAAATAATTCTTATTAAAAAAAAATAAAAACACAACACAAAACAAACAAACAAACAAACAAATTAAAAAATAACCCAACACCAAAACTAGAACAAATCTTAACCCAGTATTATAAGCCAAATCTTTCCCACATATGTAAGCCAGGTGTTTGCTCCTGGCATTAACTATTAAAAGAGTAAACTACCCTGTTACAACATTCAGCATGTCACAGTCAGTAATTCCATCCGAATAACTTTCAGCGACAAAGCTTTTGGAATGAGGAGTTTGAGGGATTGTAATGGCTTCTGGCCTGGGAGAACAAGGTGTTAGGGAATCTGTTCTGCAGTTATTTCAACCTATCAGTGGTTGTTTCAATTGAAACAGGTACAAATTAGAAGTGTTTGCTGAGAAGAGCTGATTTGTCACTTCAATTTCCTTCCTCTTTCCACAAAAACTATTCACAAACTCAGAGAAACAGCTCACATTTAACCCCACTGGGAAGCCTAGCAAGATATGCTTAGCAACAAAACTATGTTTGGACTTGAAAGGACTCCAAATGAGAGCTCAGCAGCAGTGCACTGTCCCTCCTAATGCTATTCATCCTAACATTATTGAACCTGTCCTATAGCTTTGTAAGAAGAAAATGCATATTTCAGTTGTAAAACCTTTTAAAGCACAAAATTTGTTTTAGAACAAAAGTCAAAAAAACCCAAAAAAATACAGGAGAAGTTGAAGTTGAATTATATTTTTTTCTTTTCTGGGAAAAAATTTCTACCCAGAAGCATTACTTTATATGCAATTATTTGATAGGTAATGACAAATGACCTAATGATTAGAAAGTTGTCATCACCATGCATTTGCCAGTGATAGAAAACATCTGGATTCCTACACGGAAATAAGTGCCACAAAACCAGATTTTAAAATTAAATGTGCCAACCGTGCTTACCTCACTGCATAAATTCTTGTTGCACTTCTGGAATAATCACACATTTATGTTTTAAAAGATAGTGAAGTAATACAACTCAAGAGCTACCATCCTAAAAAAATGACCGTACAATAGAGTGTGAGAACTTTAACAAGCAATGATAAGTCACTTATAGAAGGTTCTCTAAATAATATCACTCACAAGTGTATTGAAAAAAGTGGCAATAATACATGAAAGACAGGAATGTACTTTGTAATTTCAGAACAACTTTATATGTCAGACTGCCAGATAAATATTTACAACACACTCCAGTTTAGCTGAACTTGTATGACTTCAATCAAGGGAAACTGCTTCCAGACACAAAGGTCGTGAAACATGTTATCAACTTTCCAGAGCCTGCCTTCAAAATCACATTGAAAGTGGAGAGCCACACGGCTGTCTAGTGTTTTACAGACTTAGAAACACTGATAGGAACTTTATTAAATCCTCCCCGGGGGCTGGGAGGTGCAGAGGGGGAAAGGGGGAAAAAAAAAAAGAAAAGAAATGGGCTTGCACTGCTGTCATATTATTGAATAAAAACTAGGGAAGGTTGTTCTTTATATATGATTCTTATAATCACGCCTGGGAATACCAACCTGTGACATGGGAGACCATGTACATTGCAGAGACTTTGACGTGGATGGTAAAAATCACTCTGACAAGTGCGAACAAATGCACAGAAAGGCTGTGCAGCAGGCCTCTAGCCAGATCTGCAGTGTCAAGTTGTCTTCTTTTAAAAGAAATGTTACTAGTGCTACACAAGAGTGGAAGGGAAAGGACACCAGTTAGAAAAAACTGAATGAAGGCAGAGACCAGCTAAAGTTGTCACTTAAAGCCACAGTCACAACTGGTAACAAATAGTTATTTCAGACTAAAATCTTTCAAATGTTAATGAAGAAAACATGAAGAATGAATGAAGTTTCTAAGAAATGTCACATTCCAGTTGGCATAATTATTATTCTATTATTCTAGTTGGCATATTATTATTCTATTAATAGATTAATTTAACTCACTATATGAAATTATCATGCAAAGGACCTTTTACCCTGCTAAACTGAAGACAGGAAAAGTAAACTATTCCAGGTATTGCAGAACCTTGCAATTTAGGCATTAGGTCAAATACAATAAATTCTTCAAATTGCAGTTAAAAGGAGTGTTTTTGTGTCGATTACTATTTTGAAGAACAACTAGCAATGTTGAGAATTCAAAAAATTCCAAGTCAGGAATCCTTCCCCATGAAAATGTCTTGTTTCTTTTCATTTGCTTTCTTTTTTCTGAACCGTAGCTGCATCAAAAATACTGGTGATAAAAGCTAGAAATTGCTTCTGCTTCATTTGTTTGGACTTTGTTTTTTATTAAAGGAAAGCTAAAATAGAACAAACAATACTGATTTTCTAACCTTTCTTCATCGTGAGTTTACGCTCACCTGAAAAAAAAAAAAAAGCAGAAAAGAAATTATTAGCCCCCTATTTGCTTTGCAACACTGGTAAATTTATTACTTCTTTCATACTCAGTATTAGCTATTGCCACTCATACTGTACACTACAGGTTGGTTACTGTTGGTTACTTCTGTTACTACTGGATAGCAATGTTGGTACTGAAATAAAGACATAAAACAGTAAAAAAGTATCAATATATACTATTTTATTGGCTGATTTTCACAGGAAATAAAAAAATATCATTGACACCACTGTATGTATAAATGCATACACAAAGCACTGGGTTTAGGAGTATTACTGCCAAATGATCTGAAATTTGTTCATCATGTTCTACGATAACAATGTGGTCTATTACTACCAACACAATGAATATGTCAGTTCTCAGCACATATGTCAATGTATGAAGTATACATAATGGAAAAAAACCAGAAAAGGCAGACCAATAGATGATTCCCTCACTCTGGTGTACTTTCTGTCATGAAATGCTTTTAAATAAAGCTGAAGGATAGTGAATTGTTCACAGCAGCCTTATGAAACCTTTGCCGATGTCCAGCCCATTGATCTGAGAAATGTAAGCTAAGAGGACTGCAGTTTAGACCCCTAGCTGAGATTCCTACTGAGTTCTGGAATACTGTTTGTAATGCACAGCAGGAGAAGTAGATAGACGGCAGGGATAAGGGTTAAAGGGATCCTTTTTGGAAGTGATGCAGGAAGGATTTTTCAGGCGTATTAGAGTCTCAAGAATCACATCCTTGACCTAATGAAAGGATGAGCAATTGTGCTAGTTTCCCCACCGATTTAAGCTGTTTTCTTGACATGCCTCTTGGCTCTTAAGTAAATTAAATTGATTGATTTAACTTACAATATTCCAAAGAAAAGGGCTGGGATAAGTACTTCTAATTCAAGCGAAAGAGGACAGGTATTTTCCTTTTTCCAAAAGCAGTCATTGGAACACAAAACAAATTCATGTGTAGCCCAAGTCTCTCCCAAAACAGTTCAGTGGTTTTCCCTGCTATTGAAGCAGAAGCTCATCACCAAAGCTAAATGCATTTGTTATGTCATTAATCAGTCTTAGAATCAGTTCAGTTTGAGTTTTCTATAGTCACAGGTACACTTCTGGTTTTATGGACAACATCCACACAGATTTGACTATTCTTTTACATTTGAACTTCTTTGTCCTGTAATCTGTTTTATTTTAACACAAACTGTCAGAAGAACAAGATACTGTGAAACCCCATTGCTGTCTCTTACTGGTGAGATAATCAATGTTACAGGCCTGTTGCTCTTATCTTTGGGGAGTGTTTAACAGCATGATGGGAGTTCCAGTTTGATTTGTGACTGTTTCATCTGGGTGGCCCACACAGCCTATGAAAGGTGTGACAGACAACTGCTGCATTTATAAAGCCAGGAGTTTGTTCTGAGTCTTAGGTTTAATTTTCAAGGCAAGTAGAATCTTGGGATTACAGCAAGTAAAATCTTGGGATCAAGCTGGTGCCTGCACATCATACATCTGATAGGATTTGTTTAAAAGGGCATTTGCTGATCCAAAAGCAAGTCTGTCTGGGATAGCTCATCCAAGGAATAATACTGAAAAAAGATTCTCTAGAAGATGCATTTCCTCTTGTAGCCTAAACAGCAGAGAGTTTGCAGGATCATAGGGATATTCTGATAGTAACTCACTATTAAAAACAAACAACAAAAAAGTTTATTTTCAGTTGTTTTGTCTCTCTCAAATATGTTTTTAAAAATGTTTGCCTTTCAAGCATGGCATCTGTCACTGTTGCTTTTAACGGCATGATGTGAGCAATGCAATGGAAAGAATAGCAGTTTATACAAGAGACCTTAGGTTTCTGAAATATTTCAGGCACAGTGTTGTATTTGAATCTGTTCAGACATATTGAAGAAGGGGGCTAGAAAACTACCATTAAAAAGCTCCTCTGGACGTGGGAAAGCATCATATCTACAGACCATTACAAAAAATATGTGCTACCCTGACATCATTTACTGTTTTCTACCAAAAAGAGAAAGACATTACGAGATTGTGCCTGATTTTGGTTGTTAGGGCCATTGTTCAATTAAGTGGATTTTAGCTGAAGGTTTAAGTTGCAAGATAGTTAGGAAAGTTGATGACCTACACGAATATGTAGAGTATGCATGGTGCTGAAAGGCAAGAGAGTGAAGTTTGACTCTATTAAGATGGATGTGGAGTGATTGATAACATGTGTGAGAATGTAGATAGGAGTGTTGAACACGGAAGCAAAGGAGACAGGGAGTGTATTTTTACTCATTTCTAAAACTTCTGTTCTAGAGCCAGAAGGGACACAGTGCAGATTATTTGTTCTCTCTTCTCATTTGCTGTGGCAAATTTGATTTTTTAAATAGTTATATTACCACAACTAAACCTAGAACACTGGAAAGACTAAGACTTGCAGAAATGTTGACTAAATCCATCACAATGTCTTCTTATTTTGTAAATGAATCCTGTTCCTATTGCACACAACCTCACAAAAAGCTGTCAGCATCCATTACAGATACTACCTTGAAAAAAAACTCATGAATGCTCTTTTGTCTTTTTACAGAACTATCTTTTCATTTTTCTCTGGACACATATCTACTTTGAGAACTGAGAAAATAAGCTGAAAGGCCTTTAACATAAGCACACATATAAAAAGACACTATCTGCCTTCTAAATCAGTTGCTTAGAAATAATTCTGCACCCACTCCTTAGAGTGCGAGTTAAGCCATTTTAAAATGTTGTGTCTTAGTCTTCCATCCATAAATGAGGCAAGCTATGTATGTTTATCCTAAAACCAGTGGTTTTAATTTATTGCAATCAGTAGACTCTCAATCACTAAACAATGACAACCTATTTAACTCTTTTTTTAGCCTAAAGTAAACATTAAAAGTCTAATGGGCAAAATATAATCTACAAAATGCGAGTCAATCAAACATTCCCAAAATTCTAGTTGTTAACCTATTTTTGGACTGAACCTTTAATGTACTCTTAGAAGCTTTTATGTAAGTTGCTGTCCCTATTCTTATCATAGAATCAGAATGGTTTGGGTTGAAAGGGACCTTAAAAATCCTGTAGTTCCAACTCCCCTGCCGTGAGCAGTGACATCTTCCATCAGACCAGGTTGCTCAAAATTCCATCCAACATGGCCCTGAACACTTCCAGGGATGTGGCATCCACAGCCTCTCTGGACTGTGCCTCACCTTCTCCACAGTAAAGAAATTCTCTTAATATCCAAACTAAATTTACCTCCTTTCCCTTTAAAGTCATTGCCCTTTGTACTATCACTATTCTTCATTACCACTATTTTGTCAGTAAGATGTCTTCCCCTAAGAGCACTTCCAAAATTCTCCATTATGTCTTGACACAGCAGCTTGGTAGCCAGGATAGCCTAAAGCAATGGTGGCTCTAATGGGTTCCAGCACACAGGTATGTATCCCACTTCAGTTACTTTTGCTCTTCTGTCTGCACTGTAACAGCAGACACAAACAGGCTGCACTTACTGCAAGAAGTAAGAAAGAAGCAAAAAGATTCTTCTGCACTTTATAGAGAGTTTCAGAGTGGATGTTGATATTCAAAAGACAAGAGGGGGCACTGGTGTAAAGACCATGATCTTCCACTCACTATTGTCTCTAAAAGACTTGTTATTTTTTTATTCCTGTTTATGTTTTCCTCCAAGTTGTAAACTCTTCAATAAAATAAATAGATTAATAAGTAGATTTCAGCAACTTCTTGTATTTCGCACCATGAAAAAGAATTTCTGGAAAAGGTTCTACAACTATTTGCCCCTGCCGTGTTCAGATTATTTGTCCAGAATTTTTCAGCATTTCAAACAGCATTTTCTATCTACTGTTCTTACTGAAAGTGTACTTTAATCTGCTTTCTACATATGAGAAATTTTTCTCTGAAAGTTGATGAAAATATTATCTGTATTTAAAGGTGAATAAATGCAAAGAGGGAAAGAACTTTAAGAGCTATTTTTACATGTCCAATTTCAGACATAACATGTAATTTGACATTGGATAACCTGAGTTTTGGAGTGACTTTGAATGTAAGTTTTCTGTATTATTTTTGAGGAGTCTAAATGTAAGTTTAGCAGTAAGGAGCTCCAGATTCTACTACTTGATTTATTGTCAGACTTGAGGAAATCAGTTCTTTAAACATCTCCCTTTTTTTCATTGAAGGTTTAAAGTCCTTATCTGTGATGTCCCCTGCTTTGAGGTGAATGGTTTTCATATTGCAGGAGAGGGCGGCTTGTTATGCTCACACTTGGCACTCATTGCCACTGCTCCTCATCTCCTTCTGCTTATTGCAGAGCTTTCACAAACTCTTCCAGCTTCCTTCAGCCCACTGAAGCAAACACTATTCACTTCATGATAGAGGCCAGCAGGCATGCACTATTCCATGGCTGTTCCTAGCCCACTGTGATTGTATTCATCATCTCTGGCATATGTTTATTTTTGGTACTGTTTATTTCTTCCCTTTAATATCATCATTTAACAATGAAGCTATGCCATGTTTACACGTGCAAAATATTGCCTTCTTACACTTAAACAGACCTTTAATTTGTTGCCTTCATCCTAACATATGCAAGCAGATTTATGAAAGCACTTCTTGTTTGGGTCTTATGAATTCTCTCGCAGCTGAACATTCTTATTATGCTTTTTCATGTTTGGCTTAAGTCACATCATATTATGTTAAAAATCTTTTGGCTCCATTTCATAACATTGAAGCAGAAAGCCTCATAATAAGTTGATTTATGATCTGTACAAAGACTCTATAGAATGTATGAGCCTTGGTCCTCATTTCAGTGTGTATATATATATATATGACAATATATACGTGTATATATATAAATGTGCATGTATGTGTACACATTTTGTATATATGTGTATATGATATTACTGCAATGTATCAGGTGTTCAGGATCTGAAGGTTTCCAGCTATGGTATGGTTTAGATAATTATCCAAAATACACTAATAGAATATTTATCACTAGAACATTCAGTAGAAGCACACTTTTGAGTAACTGTGTCTTGCTTCTGCTAATATAGAGATTAAAGCTTAGTAAAGCTTACGTGCCAGACTACCGTTCTGTAAGCAAGAGGGAGAGAGAAAGTGGGGAGGGGAGAAGAAAATAAAAGGAAAACAACACAGTTTTTCACTTAAGCAAGTTGCTACACATTTCTCTACTGATTCTAACTTACAGATTTCACTAATCTTTTTAGAGGATAAAATAGTTGGCACATTTTTGTCAGGGTGTAATAAACAGTGTTATTTTAAGCAAAGAGTATATACATGTTTTTAAAACCTCTTGGCATGTTGAAGAGTGGGACACCAGGGAAATAGAAGTGTCTGTTTTTTGTAAAATTCCTCTGGTTCCTACAAAGATCCTCTCTGACCACAAAGGTTTACAAGGGAAAAGAAACTGTAATGAATTCTCTCATAACTGCTTATACCTCATAGAATTTTTGGTCAGTATGTCCTGATTCTTAGTATAAGGTACATTTCTTTCTTTTTCTGTCAAGCAGCAGAAGGTCTTTCTTCTTAAAAACAGAAACATGGCTAAAAATAATTAGGAATTAGGATGCAGATACTTTACTTTTTCCCCTAATGCCAAGGGACCAAGTTGATTTGTAGAGTGCCTTAATGTTAGTTAAAACTTATCTGACATTTATGCTGCACTATGGTTATAAAGCGTTGAAAAACTGGATGATTACTGGGTTTTGTATTACTTTTCTAATGTGCATTTCTTTGTACTTTTTACTTTAGCTAATTCAGTCTTTACCCTTGCCTTTCCATGCCTTTTTCATCCTCACTTTTACTGCTCTCCAAAATCTTTTAGCAGTTGACTGACTCTATGCTCAGTCTTATATGTGAGAATGTGAAAAATTCAAGATGTTACAGTAGCTGCTAATTTCTTGGAATAAGCAGAGAATGGTCAACTGACTGTCTCAAATGATATTTTAAATTATATGAATGAAACAAATTTAATACATTCCAACCATTAGCACAAATATACCTTAGCGATGGCTTTAGTATCCAAATCTAAATATTTATTATACTGTAATATTCAGAACAGGATAATGAAAGATAAGCCATTCTCGGGATAGTCAAAACACCTTGAGGGTCTAGGATTTTTAGCCCAAATTTCAGAATAAATTGTTCATTTAGAATCATATTCTGGTTTGGGCTTAATCAGTGTCATAATTTTTTATGAAATCTTTTCTCTTTCTGAACTAGGCCTTTCCATAAGCTTATTTTTAGCAGACATAAGTCTATAAGCCCTGGAGGTGTAGGCAGTTATGGTGTCAGAGCCTTTAGGAGATCTTCTGTATTTGATGCAGCTCCAGGGAATTATTGGCAATCTGAAATGTAGAACCTGATAATGTGGACTAGGCAAAGCTTACTTTCATTACCAAAGCCTAGACCAAATTTACAAGCCTGGCAATCAGCTAACTAGGAGTTCACTGTTCTAAGAAATTTGCAAGAGGCCATTAAAGTGGGAAACTGTAAGTGTGCAAATTTAATCTTCCATTTTTCAAATAGGTGCACAGACAAAACTTACATATGTGCCTGTCAGAGTGCAACTACCCATCACTAATGGACAAGTGTAGGCCCACTGGGTAACTTAAAAACATGTAGATTCACAAAAAAAAAATATTTTAAAATATTATTTTCTTTTAAATAATCTTTATTCCATTGCTCTGGCTTTTCACATCCATTTCATAGATAATGAGTGATTTTTTTCCTGAAAGCTTTGTGTACAGTTGTCTCAATGAAGTATGATCCTGCCTGATGATGAGGATGACTGTACAAACCAGCCTAAAACACTAGTGAAAGTGGGTCTGTCAGAGATAGGTCTGCTGAGTATTAAACTTGAATGAGATTATACTCTGGCAACACAAATGTTCTAATAACAGCCTTAGCACAGCCACTCACTCCCGTCTTAATATGGCTTGTCAGGCTCATCATGAAGTGGACTGTGTGTATTTTATTTTGTTAGTACATAACACATAGAAATCTAGATGAATTCCACACAAGAAGCTGACAAAAGAATGGGGCAAAGAATTTGGATTGAGACTGTGGCTCATGCATTTTACCACCCACTGCTCACAAGGACAGGCAATGAAAAGGATACAATTTATGATGACAGAAAAAAAGAAAAAAGATGGGTAGGATTCTCCAGAAATAATTGCATTCGCTCAAGGTTAATGCTCAAGCAACAAAAAGGGAGGATGAAATCCTATTACAATACAGATGTTCTACAAGCTTCTGTGTGACTTCTGTGAGATATGTCTATCTCCACAGAGATCATTTCAGTGGGTATATGCCAAGAGGTTTTATTCACTACTCATTTTTGGAAAGTATTTTCATAATACTAACCTCTAGGAGTTATTTAACCCCATAGAACAGGATGTGCCCTAACATCCACATGTGTTCTATAGACATGGAAGTGTGACATCTGCAAGCTGCCATTATAGTCCACAGAGAAAAATAAGCACATCTAGTACATAGTTTCATCTTGAGATAGATGTGCCCAAAACATGTTTTCCAACCAGCCTACAGTTTAAGGCCTTCGTTCCTACAATACCTCTGAGAAGAGTAGAAGTGCGTTCAGCAGTAGAGCACAAGTGTGTTGCAGGCAATGTTCACAAAGGTATTTAGACAACTGCTCCTAATTAGGTACCTAATTTCTTGTGAAATTCGCAGACAGACTGTGTTTGCCTAAGGTTAAACTGTAAACCATAATCTCCTTGTAATACCTGGCTTCGGCAGTTTGCATGTGATCACACAGGAAATTTTTGACAGAGCAGGGAAGTGATTCTTGCTAGTTTATATCAACACTAAAGCTACCAGGTCATCTGTCCCCTACATTATCTCTTAGCTTTGTCTAGCTAGTGCTCATTCCTTAATGCTTATTTGGCTAGTTCCCATATCTCAGTGTCTCACTGGACTCACTGCTTATGAGAAATTGCTTTATATATTATCTTTAACAAAATCACTCTTACTGCAAACAAGTTATTTAAAAAGCAGCATGGATATCCCCAAAGAGGATTAGCAGAGTCTCCTTCCAGCAGGCTGACAGGTTCTCCTTTGTTTCCTAGTCTTTTCTTCCCAGGCACCATAGTCCCCCCTGTTGAATTCAGACAGTCTAAAAGTATCAACACTCATCAACATGATGGGATGTCCCACAGCTAAAAACCCTGAGACAGAAGACATTCAGGTAGATTTCAAAGTTGGCCAAATTCACAAATATAGTAAAAAAACCAAACAAACAAAACAAAACCAACCAACCAAACAAACAAAAACCAAACAAACAAAACACAAAACACAAAAAACAGCCAAAACAAACAAAAAACCCACAAACAAACAAAAAACCAAATCAAACAAACCAAACCAAACAAAAAACACCCAAAAACCCAAACCCAACCCAACCCAAACCAAACCAAAAAATAAAAAAATATCAAACTTGTTCAGTTTGGGACATCTCTGGTTTAGAAGCTGAATAGATTCTATAGATCTGACAGTACAACAAACAATTATGTCAGTCTTCTGACTGGAGCTTTTTAGCTTCAAAATGTGGTGTGATGTTAGCACATGCACACTTCATGCACACTGAAACAGCTGTTTTGTGTATGACTTGGCATGACGGATAAAACTTTCCTGCATTTACCCATATCCACCAGTAACACCTTACATCTTTCCATGGGCTAGTCACCCCTTTGTGATAGTCCAGCCACCTGGTGTCCTGAGCAGAACTGAAGGGATGTGACAGTTCAGGTCCAACAGATCTGTTGCACTTCCCAAACGCTGAGGGGAAGAGAAGGTTCAGCCACGCTTTCTGGTGCTCATACTGGGATTTATAAAGCCAGTAGCCCATGACAGGGTCAAAGGATCTATCAAACTCTCTCACAGTCCTCTGTGTGGACAAGTGAAGCTTTAGTTGCTCAGAAAGAAACAAATAGAAAGATCCAGAAACTCTATGTCAACCACAATGTGTACAGACTTCAGGCATGTCTACACAGCAAGAGTTTGAACTCATTTGAAGCGCAAACAGTTATTTAGAGTCCAAGTGTTGGTTTGGTGAGTATTTGTTGACACATTTCCTTTCCTAGATATTCAGAGAAAGACTGCCTGTATTTCTAAAAGGACTATCCATCCTGCCATAAAATATGCCAAACAGTTGATTAACTTTTCAACCTGGATGGATGCTTTCCCTGTTCTACAAGAATAACTCCTTGAAATTAGTTTTAACACCATCATAAAAGCAGAGTTCTATAATTAACTGATAATAGCTAGCTACATGATGTGGAAAGGTTTAATAGATTTAATTAAATTACTTAAACATTTACATTGCTCTAATCATGTGTTACAAAATTAGCATGATACCTGGTTTTATGATTAATTTAAAAAAAACTTTTATGAATATAAATAACCTTTTGGTTGAAAGTTATGTATACACTAGTAAGTGTAAACAGTGTATGTTTGCATATATTTTTCCTTAGGAAATGAGTATGGTTTCCTAGGCCAGGTTACTCGGGAAGATGAACTCCAGGGTTTTTTTCCAGAAATTCCTCCCTTTTATCTACTTACTAAAAAAAAAAATAAAAATAATAAGAAGAAGAAAGAAAGAAAGAAAAAGAAGCTCAGCAGTTCATTGGAGGAGGCACAATTTGGAGTTGTGGCTAATGGCTTCATTTCATATTGCATGATGAAGTATTCCACATTTTTCTGAGCAAAAACACTGATTACAAAGGCAACAGTGACACAAGGACTTATGTGGTCATACAGACTGTGACAGCGTGGTGGAATGCTCCCCATTCCCTCCGAGCCACGTGGTCCCCGAGATGTCCCAGGAAAGAGACACACAGAGAGTGCAGGAGGGGAAAGCAGAGAGGGCCTTTATTCCCATGGTCAGTGGTATTTAAAGGGCTTTAGGGAATTTTGGTTGCAATCAATAGAAATCGAGGGATAACAACCAATGGGGAAAGGGTTAACAAAGAACCAATAGGGGGTTTCACATAGTCCTGCGAAGGACAAATTCCTGCACGCTAAGCTGGGGAGACAAGTTTTCTCAAGGGGTCTTGGGAAGAAGAAAGGTGACTCGGGGAAAAAAAAGGCAAAGAATCCATTTTACAATACAGTAAAAGTCTCAGTTTTTAGGGCACTTTGGTGGGTTTCTTCATTTTCTTCACAGGCCCACTGCCACAACAGACCAACCACAAGTTGGAGTCAGGACTGATTTTGGCCTGTTAAACGATAAATAAGGGGGTGCAGGTCTTCATTATTGCTTATTTATTTTCATTTTCTTTGTATCACAGTGAATAGCAAAATGAACTGTGAAATATGCATACACAAAACGCCTCCCTGTATTTACATTTCTGCATTGCCAAGTAAGTTCTACAATGAATCTCAAGGTATCACTACTTTTTAACTGTGGTGTATTGCACTTATATATTTAATTTGTCAATATTTATTTTTATATTATGTACCACAATAGGTCCTAAAGAGAGGGTCAAATTATGCAAGGTGCTGTTATACCAATGCACAATAACACAAGATTCTCCATTCCTAACTCTTGGGAGATACTGCTTGGATATGTAGCACATCTACAGTGACCAGATGAAGAATACCTAGTTTTATAAACTGGGCTGTGACAGAGCAGGACCTGTGAAGAATTTATTGGAAAAAAGATTAGGTAAAAGCAAAGCTAAAAAAATGACTGAGTATCCAGAATTAATCATGATTCACTGCATTTGTTCTTAGGTAGAACTATGGAGTGTGTGTGGTCTTGGCAGGCTTTGAGGGATTTATCAGAGGGTTACTGTTAGATGGACCATATGATAGACATTTTAAGTGTGCATTTAAAAATTTGCATGTCAAGTGAAGAGAAAGAAGTCTTTTAAAAAAGATAATATAATAAAATATTTTATATGGATGAACTAAGATGTCTATCTGCAAGCTGCTTTGGAACTATATTTTTTATATTAACAATGTAAATGTATTTTGTACTGCAGCACTAAATATAAACCAGGCATCATGCAAGCTGTTATGCAAGCACCCTCATTCAGCTTTGCCAGAAAATGTCAGCACTGACCCCACAACACTCCATGCCTAGGGCCTCTCTTACACAGAGAATGCCAATTGTGCTGAACTGTGGGAGCACTTACACTGTGGAGAAGAGGCTAAAACGAGACTCACCAAACTTATTTTCACTTGAGATCAAAGGCAAAAGTGAGTTCAACTCTCCAGGCATCAAAGACCAGTGCAGAGCCCGCTGTGCCACTTCAACCTGAAATTACACCCTTATTATATACAGTGGGAAGTTTACAGCTTTTATCTCAAAGTGCAATGCAAAAAATTCAGCCAGCTAAAAATAAATAAATAAATAAATAAATAAATCGTAATAAACTCCATCATTACTGTCATCTGGAGCTGATTAGTAAGAACATTGCTACTTAAATTGCTTCTATTCTTCCAAGATTTCACATTACATAGACTATGAAAATGATTGGATAGAAAGGCCTTGTTCAGAGACAATGAAATCAATATGATTTTCTTTCTAATAGGATTTGACCACACTCTGACTTAAGTGCCTTATGGTTTTACTGTGTTTCATATGCAGAGATCTCAGATCTGGTTTCTAGTTAAAGCTGTTTTACTAAATTGAAGATTATAAGCCACTGCAGTTCTGTTTCAATACACTGAAATAATCAGAAAAGTTCCCCACTGTTTCAGGCAAGTGGGGAAGCAGAAGATGGTTGCATTGATGTGGTTAAGGTTTTCAGTATCCACATTTTCCTGCAAGTGAATGCATTGATGCTAGTGTGAAGATTTCAACAGTGCCACCAAAGTAGGCAACTTAGATCTGCAGTTCTCCAGAAAAGTAGTGATTTATATAACTGGTTTCCTAAGTTGGAGGAATGTCTATAACACACATGGATAGAGCCAGATAATGCACATGCAAAAATTAGGCACTTGCCCAGTTTGGTACATAATTTTGACAATATTCAGCAACATGTTGATGTTACTCTGCTATGAGATAGTAAGGGAAGAGTCCAGAGCATACATTTTTATCTAGTCCAATGGCATTTAACCTTTTATTACTATTAGTTTGTTTGGAACACCACACAAAACATTTTCAGTGGTGGTATGTAGACTTAACTAGAGAATCTTCCTACTGTCAATTTGTTCACAGCAAACCTCTCAAAAGCAATGAAATGTGTAGAACCTCTGTGGAGGTCTGGGTTGGCTCCTTGCCAAACCCAACTGCCAGCCACACAGATTCCCCTCCCAAGAGAGAAGGAAAAAAAAGCCCCAAAGACAATTGTAGTAAAGGTATATTTATATTCACATATATTACAATTATATACAATCAAACACTATGAATCTACAGAATAAGAACCCCAAACAACTCCAAAAGGGAAAAGGGGGGGAAAGGGAAATGGGACAAAAATGGGTTAAACCTAACAAAACAGATACACACACTCCTAAGCTCAGGGAAAAGTTCAATAACTAACTAATGCAATAAATTCTCACCAAATTCCCCTTAAGAGAAGCAGGTCCTTCCCCTCCGTACGGCTGGGATAACAGTTTCTCCGATAGGCTACAGCTCATAGAGGTAAGAGCTAAGCTGACACCAAGACCTGGTGTCCTCCAAGCACATGAAAGGGAGAGAGAGAGAGGAAACCTTCCTTCTGTCTTTATATACACCTGATTACATGAAGGAATGGTATGGAATACTTCCTTAGTTATAACCCTGTTACCAGGGAAGGCCAGATCAAAATCAAGAAAACTAAACCACCACAACCTCAAAGACCTGAAAAAAAAGAAAGGTCAAGCAATGTATTGATCTAATAAATTTTTCTGTTCCAAACACATCCCATGAAATATAATCAAAGATCCTGGGTGGGTGGTGGATATCATAAATAGTTGTTCATGCATGCAGAATAGATATGCTGCGTTGGACTATTTTCTGTTGACAGACTTCTATACCATGAATATGAGTTCTTGGTGAAGGACTCTGAATTTTTTTGTGAAAACTGTGGTAAGGTTAGCAGTATTGATTCTCCAATAGGTAGTAAAGGTAGGGTGTTACCTGTATGTGGACTGACTAGCTAAAGTTATGAAAGGTATGCCTAGACTAAACAACAGTCACACAGGGCTTGTGGATTCTTAAACATCTGTACCAAGGATCTACTCAGAGCAATTTGCATCTTGTTTCCTATGAGCAACCTGAGTTTTCTGCTGCAGAAACAAGTGTGTATGGGGCAGACAAGGTGTATAGCATGCACCTGGGTCCAACAAGAGTGTGGTATGTGAAAGTGTTCCAACACTCTCAGGCTTAGGTCTAGTGATATATGACTGCCTCTCCCAGCAAGAGCTTTTCATTTATTAACTGTACAACAAAGTGTTGTGAAACATCAGGCAAAATAAAACTTAACTTGTGTACCTGTAGCACACTATCAACCCATAGTCCAGAGTCAGTACAAAAACTGAAATCTTTAACTCTGGAAAAGCTGCGAAACAGAAGGCATAGTAAGCACAAACAAATGTACTTACAAACTTTATTTTGATCACTGTAAAGGTGTGCTACAGCATGACAACTTCTCTTCTTACACTGCAAGCTGATGGTACAAGGGGTTACTCCATGGTTCACTTCCACTCTTATTGCCTTGTGTTCATCTGTCTGGTTGGTATTGATTGCTCAACACTGGCTGCTCACGGCTCTCTCTGCAGCCAGGTTTGACACAAGGCCATAAATCAGTGCTGTTAGCTCAGCTTCTACTCAACAAGTGGATGCACAATACACACTGACAAACAGCTGTAGCTAATAAAAGACGTAGGACTAAATAAGCATAAAAACTGAACTGTGCTTTGAGTCCATAGGAGCACAACCTCCTTAGCTGAAAGCAAGGCACACTTTCAGGTAGCAAGCATTAAGTCAGTGATCGCATCATGCCCACCCACATTGTATTTGGGCCCTGAAAATATTTACAGACTAAGCAAAAAAACTATTTGAGCATTTTACTATATGAATGTATAAATATAGAAGGAAACAGTATCTTTCATATATTCTAAACTACTAGAATATATGAAAGAAGTTATTCAACCCCATGGCATTAGTCTGTTTCTGCTATTGTATTTTATTAAATTTTTATATTGCAATATTCTTAGAAAACTAAATATTTATAAGAAGGTGCCAGTGAATTAAGACTCCACGCAGATTTTCATTAAAAATCTTTGTGTTTTTCCTGTCCTATAAAAATAAATAAACTTTTCTTCAACTGGCCAAAATATGGTCATTCTGAATAAAGGTACAATTCATCATCCATCCAAGTCTCTCTTTAACAACACCCTTTGTCTCTTTGACATAAGGCTACAGTCATAGCTTTTTGAAAATTTCCACTCTTAAATGCCTGCAAAACTAAAAACATGTACTGAAAATACTTTGTTTCTTTCAAAACGCATATTATAGAATAATAAGACAATTTCAAAACAGTTGTTTAATAACCTCAGGGTTACTAATACTAAGCCTGAAGGCTGGAGGTCTAGAAGGTAAGGGCATAACCTCAGTGCAAGCAGACCTGTGCAGTTTGAGAAGTCCTAGGTTCCAGCCTGGTCTCAGACTAGCTTGTCACTGTCACCATTAGTCATGGTTCTCAGGGCTACAGCTAGTACAGCCTTCACAGATATTCAAGGCAAGATAGATGGAGAAACTGTGTTTTCTGGGGAAAAGGATAGCCTGCCAGATCTCTGTTGACACTGGGTTTTGGATTAGAAGTAAGGAGCAGAAACTGATTTTGCAAACAATTATTACTAGCATGGTGCTTCTTCATACCACAGTGGATGGCAGTTGAAGGCAGTCACCACTAAGCTATACAGCTCAGAATCTGAGCACAGGAAGGTTTACATGTGTAGAAAGAAGACCCGTGTCTGCAGCTGACAGCAGGCTAGGCAGGCTGAAGTTAGATAAGTTGTACCAAAGTCAACCGGATACACTAGCTAGTAATTTCCCATCAGAAAACTGGTGACAGTAGTACACAATACAGGCAACAGTGCCAGAGCCACCACAAGAATAAATACAGTGGCACAACAACAGATTAGCTGTGGTCACATCAGCTTTGCTGGTTTACATCAATTCAAAATCCATGATGTAGCTCTATGCCAAAAAGTCCTGGAATAGCTCGTTTTAAACACAGTTTTAAAGTGAGTGGAAAAATTCTTGGTGGTCATAATGACTGCACCTTCAACAAATGAAAGCAAAAAGTTATTTTAATCTCTCATGTTAATACCTCACGAAGTTTTGCTTTCTGTCTAAGTAATATTGTTTTAACACTTGTGCCAATGGAAGCTTTGCCAATATTTTCACAAAATGTTGATAGATTTTGCCAATATTATATTAAGAAGGACATCTAAGAAATACAAACATTTAGTAGAGTTTTATGAAAAGTGATGTCTGTCCGGTATCTCATACCACTGGATAAAAAAGAAAACAAACCAAAACCTCTGAAATACATTTAGATTTCATATGATACTGTTTTTTTTTTTTTTGCCCTGTGAAATAATGAATATAAATTATCATTATTTGCTTTCAGTCACCCAAATGTGCTCACATAATCTCTCCCTATCCTTATCATGAAGACTTACTAGTCTGGAAGAGCATATCTAGTGAGTTCATCGCTCTTTCCTTCCCTTTACTGTCTTGTTTGTTGCATAACAACATGCATAACATGTAATAATTTAGGACTGGTTGAAAATTAGTATGTTCTTAAGTGTTTTCCAAGAGGAACAGAGACAGTTACACATAAACAGTTATAATGTTCTCAGAAATATGCAGAGAGAGGCAATGCAAGTCAGTAAAGAACTAAAATGTAGGGAAATCCTGATGCAGAGTGAAACTCAGAATTTCAGTTTGGTTTGTAAGCCAAGCTGAATGGCAATGCTTAGGAGATACAGATCCCTTGAAACAGTAAATGCTCAACCTCTGAAGCAAGGCAAAGACATGGAAGGGCTTCATCCAACTCTTGCCCATGTTCTACCAACTCCTCACTCAGAACAAATTACCTGGGTATAGTACCTTGATTTTAATGAATAAGCCAGTTCTGATCAAAATTAGTTTGGGGGAAAACATGGGGAAAATCAGGGTTATGATGTGAAGCTTAAGGTTTAAAACTTTCTTCAAGATTTTTATTAGCATTAACCACAACAAATGAATCTAAGTGGATTTTACTATTTAGAGCAAATGACATAAAAATCCTTGGTTGAAAAAAATGTAATGATGAGTTGGTGAGGGGAGACAGTGACAGAAAATATGTGCATTCAGAAGCTCACCATCACTGAAGAGACAGTAAGCATTGCAGGAAAGTTCCCTGTGATAGTAGACAGGCAGTTTGTCTTTTGTTGCCAGCAGAATGGGAAGCTCTGCAATAAGGAGGTATGAAATGGATTAGTGACCAAGTCCTGTGTAACAACACCATCTTAAATTAATGTAAATTGAAAGTTCCAAAGCCATGAGAGTTAAAACTCAAGATTTGTTTCCACCTAAATGAAAAGGAAAGATTCTTCCTCTAGAAAGCTCTAGAAAGAAGATTGAGGTTAACACAATCCCCATCTTACAGGCATCAGGCCCAGGAAGGACAGAGATAATATCATGCAAATATAACAAAGAAAACTGAAGGGGAACAATTAAGGATTGTTAGGGGCATTGTGAGCTTGCCCCAGTATTGAGTAGCACTGAGAACACTGGGGAAGAATCTGAATTTAAACTGGAGTTGAGGACTAAACCTGTGAGTCATTGGCATCACCTGATAGCTGGAGTTGTGTTTGCAAAGAAGATTCATGGGAGGTTAAAATAGAAGTAGGATTAAGGGATGAGCCCTGTGAATCTTCAGAGAAGCTTGGGAGGAAGGCATGCAGGGCCCCCAAGGAAAAAATAGCAGCAAATGTTCTTTGCACATATTGTTGTAACATGTTTGAAAATTCAAACTTTTGTTTAAAGAAATGCAATGAAACACAGCTGAATATAAATAAGATACTATATAGCAATAGGAAGGTGATTTCCAAGTTCTGAAGGATGGCTTTTAAATAAATTTGCTGCAGTATTTGGATCAGACTATGAGCAACAAGGCAATCACTGCTGTCAAGCACTCAAGATATTTAGTATTATATGACTTCTTTTTCTTGGGCTCTTATTTCATGTCTTATGATGTCTCACTGTCTCTAAATTATGTTCTTACTTCTTCTTCTAAAATTAATATAACATTTTAAATTCGGACAAAGGTTGTACAATTCCCCTAAACTGAGTATGTTATTTCAAAAACTTTACAATAGAAAGAAATACAGAATTTTTACTCAGGCTTCTAGAGGTAAACAGAGAATTATAAGCCATGGCCAGTAAATGTCTATAAAAATCTATAATAGTTTTATTGATTTTATTGGTTTATTCTTTTTTAATTTTAGGATATTTCAGCAAGATTTGGTTCTTTCCATGGTGCCATTTCCCCATCCTTTTTACACAGTTCTTCTTCTACCTGTTTGAAAATTTTGTTGTGCAAATGACAGACTAATGCTGAGTGTAGTGACTTTTATTGAGACCACATAGTCAATTGAGCTAGAATGAAATTCAGTTTTCCCTGAGAAATATAACAAGTCTGGCATCTTCACAGTCAATATTGAATGCTGTAATTATTTGACATGTATTTAATCTGCCAATAGTTGGCAGCAACCTTTAAACTGCTGTATTTCCAGCATCTCCAGATGTAGGAACAGTTAGGATAGTCATTCTCAGATTGCCCTCTGCTGTTTAAGGTTAAAAAGACAAGGCATGTTTCACAGAGCTGTAAACAGCAGAGTTTGGGGATGGGAGGTAGGTCTGGGACTAGAATAGTAAAATAAGAGACTTGCACAGAGAATTTGTATCTTTATAGTTTTAACAGGCAACACCAGAGAATTAGATACCCTCTGAAGACTTAATGAAGGAGCAAATGTAGAAAGGTAAGAAACATAACTTGATTTCTTTGCGATTGCAAAACTTTCATTTTTTCTGGAGAACCATCAACTATAGAAAAAAATCCTGCAGTTGTAACGCAATTTCCCACCAAAGTCGATGCCATAAATCTCACTGTTAGAAGTTTGAACTCTCACCTGAAATTTCTGGCTTGAAGCATTTGACCTGGGACTGTGGCAAGAAACAGTGACTTATCTTCTTCTACATCTACTTTATACATGTACTATAATTAGATATAATATATCAATTTGGAAAATCCAGGGCCTGTGCTACCTAAATAATTGAACTGAAGTGAACCCAGGTGCTTCTTGAGCCTCAGCAAAGTTCAGTGATTTATTCAGAGAGATTTTCTGCTTGCCCGAAGAATCAACTGATCTTTCACATTGCAAGCAAGGAAAAATTAAATTTATTTCATCCAAAATAAAGGAGAGAGGCTGGATGTGCTTGGTTTAACTGAAACAGAAGGGTAGGTAGATCTGTTTTTTAGCAGTGGTTGTCAGACATGGGACAGACCTGTTTGTTGGCCCAGCACACTGACTGTGGACCTTCAAAACATGCTACAGTGTCTTCCTTCTGGGCAGGTGAAGAAGGTACCAAATGAAGGAGGTTTTGTATTCATTAATGCTCACAGGAAAATGCAATGTTGTTTTATTTTGTGTGTTTTATATGGCTGTGCTGATTTGCTGATAATACTGTTTGTTTCTTTCCTTCATGAAAATATAAAACTGTCAAAGGTTGGGGTTTTTTTAGCGAGAAGGTAATGAGAAGATTTAGTGTTCATTGGCAACAGAGCACTACTGGGAAAAAACTTTGGGTGATTTTTGGTTATTCAGGTCTGCTGGATGGAACCACTAAAGGAAATATGTTTCTTTAAAAGAGTTTGATTATATTTGAGCTGCTACAAAAAAAAAAAAAAAAAAAAAATTCAAATCATTGCCACATGGCAATGTAGATTATAGCAGGAGGAGGTTTGAATGTCTCTCTTGTGCATTTTCTTCATCAGACTCATTTAGGTTTCTTACACAGCCTTTTTTCTAGTATTTGTTCTGCATGCCCTTTGGATATCTTTATTACTCCAAATTATAGCTGCATCTTGTGACCTTCACTTAGCTCAGCATAGTTTTTGTCTAAGATTGTGTATATTTAAGGTCACTACCAATTAACTTCGATATAACGATGAACTCACATCATAAATTCTAGAGAATGTAGTATGTAAAGAGCTCTCATTGCCTTTAGGGAGAAGATTTTCTGCCTCTAAAAAAACACTCTGAACTGACCAGATGTGCAAGAACAATACTCGTTGACTACACAGAACAGGTTCTGGGGTCCTTTGATCTTAGCCTCCCTATTTCTTTTCCAAACATCTTCAAAAGGCTGCCTTTCTGAATTGAGAAGTTCACCATCCTTTTTTGCTGTCTGACTGAACAGGAAGGGCACATGGAAGTTTTTTTTTTATTTTTTTTTATTTTTATTTTATTGTTTGATTTATTTGAAAAAACAAATGTAAAAGGTCTGGCATATGTAACAGTGACCCAGGACTCATCAACACACAGTTCAGTTCTGTATCACAGCAAACTCAGAAGAGTAAATAGCTACATCCATACACAGTGATTTGTTTGATTCACAGTACAAAAGTGAATATTTTTTCATTTACACATTAGTAGTCTAACACAATAAAACTGTAACACAGTTAAAAATTTTCTGAATCGCCCGTGTCACTTACAAAAAGATGAAATACAGACTGATCTTGGAATATAGAGAAGTTCTTGTTCATCAGAAGTGGCCATATCTCCTGTTTTTATTTAGACTATTAAAAAAATCTGAAGGAAAAAGTGTAAATAAGTGATTTCTTTAGTATTATTTATAGACTGACTGATTCAGACCTCTCAAGTAATGCTGTAAATATTCTTTAAGTCTATCAAGTAGATAAGAAAACAATTACTTTACACAATTTCCCCCAAAGTGACAGAGTAGAAATCAGAAGTAAGACTAAAGTATGATACAGGGCCTGACCTTTCACAACCACTCAATGTACTTCTTTGTAACAGTTCAAAGTGGATTTGGTCAATTTGTATTGTTTAAGGCAGTTCAGAGACTATTTCATGAATACTTAAAAGTGCATCTATTTCTGACACACCAGAATCTTTGAAATGTTAGAATTATTATTCCAGCTGATGTTCTGTATTTTCAATCATTTTACAAATAAGGGAGCCACTTCTGCACCTTTCAAGATGAGAACAGAGGCAACCAGCTTCTAAGTGTGCCTCAGAGATATTAAAAAAAAGATTAAAGCCATCTAGCAATGTTACTCTTCTGATTCTCAGGTAATAAAACAGGTATTATAATAACGACAACTCTCAGATACGTTTGCGGAAATTCATTCTTAATAGGAGAGAAAAATCCCGCTGATTTGTGAAGTTCTACATATTGGAACCTTCACACCTAAACACAGACTAATGTTCCTGTTCTTATCAACTGTCCAACAGTTGTGAGAACACATGTGGATTGCTGTGTCTGTTGTGAGGTTCCTCAGTGCAAAGGATACTGACACAGGAACAAAGCCAGTGAGAGCACTAAGACAGACAATAGGCTGAACAAGACATATGAGGAGAGGCTGAGAAAACTGAGCCTATTCAGCCTAAACAAAAGAAGGTTAAGGGAAGACCTTACTGCTGTCTACAACTACATGAGTAGAGCATAAATAGTATGAAGGTGGACACAGACTCTTGCAAATGTACAGTCACAGAGTCAAGAACAAGTTACAAATATAGAAAATTCTGATTATATTAAAAACCTCATTTTTCTATTAAATATTGCAAGAAGATCACTCAGAGAGGTTTTCTCCATCCTTGGAGATATTCTGAATACAGTCCTGAGCAATGTGGTCTAAGTAGAACTGCTTTGAGCAAGAGAGTCGACTGGATGATATCTGGGGCTCCCTAATGCCATAAATTGTTGTATGATTCTGTGATTCAGTGGGTGATGTTATTCACCCACTTATGTTGTTGTTGCCAGAGAACCTGGGCATATTTCTGTGGAGTTGAATCCTGACAGGCCAGAAAAGTGTATTGATTGTAAGACTCCAATACTAGTGCTTTAGTATTATATATAAGCCAGGATACAAAACTCCTACTGTCTGTTCTACAATAAATGACTTGTTTGTTCTTTCAAAGAACAGATGTACAATCTCAGGAGAGAACTTCACTTTCTGGTTCCTAAATGGACAAAATACATGTTCATAAATCTTATAAAAGTCTGTGAAAGTTCTACAAATCAATGGTTCCTCAAAACTCAAGATTTCTTGGCCATCCTTTAGAACATCTAAATTCTCCAGTGCCTCACATGAGGATGCATGTTGGTTCTGGATTTCATTTACCACAAGGCACATGGAGTGATTCTTGGGGCTCTCCTGTGCAGGGCCTGGATTTGGACTCAATGATCCTTGTGCGCCCCTTCCAACTCAGGATATTCTGTGATTTAATGAATTTACCTACTTTGCATAGGAGCTGGTATTATGGACAGAACACACAACTCCTCACACAGTTTATTTACCAGGAAGTCTCCTGACACCTTTTTTCAAGCCAAAGAACACTTTCTCAGACAACATCTGAGAATGGTTTGGGGACAACATAGGGAAAAAGAGCATTTAGTTATACAGGTATAAATTGAGCCATGACACTTTTCCTAACTTGACACATTCCCTACCTTTTGAACTGCATGCACAGATGCAAACAAGGATTGTAACCCTTATACTTAGTTCCTTTCGTGGATAGAGTTTGTAGTCATACAAACTACTTATCCATACTAAAAGGAGAAAAACATTATTGAATACCTTTTCAACTCTATGTTTGATCCATGTCTCTTCTTTAATCTGGAAAGCAGGACTTAGAAGAAACTAGTCAAACACTCTGAGAATACTACACAAACACAAAATGCCATGGCAGACTAGTTACACCATATGAATGTTAGAAAGGTCCCAGTGCAATGCTCACTGCAGACAACAGAAAGATTCATCCTAACATTGCCAGACACTAAACTAATTAAAAAATAAATAAATAAATAAAAATAAAAGTTAGAAGGTATGAACTAACTAAATATATAAATGGAAGTCAAGAATTAGAAATCAGAATACAGAAAACATTGATAATACCGAAAGCATGCAGCTAAGCTAAGAGTCTGTCAGAGGCATAGGAGTAGAAATTCCTCCACCAAACTTTAGTTAAGAGCCAAAGAATGTGGATTTATTTCACTAATGATGACAAGTTCAAGGCATCTATACAAAAATAAGATGAGTGCTGAAAGATGAACTGACACAGGCTGTGCACTTCATCTGAGGAGTGCAGATACTGTTCTTACAGGAGGATAGAATCATTCAGAGCACAGAGTTATTACAGACAGAACCATGACTGCTGTAATGAAATGATGTACAACAGGTCAGGGGCATACAAAAGCTGCTTCTTACAGGGGGATAATTAAAGGCTTTTTCTCTTTTAGAGTTGATAATAAAATTGTCTATATCGAGAAACAGCTGAGAGTCCCCAAGCACACGATTGCTATGTATTTTATCAGTTCCTTCACCCTGATAGAGGGCAATGCTACAAATAGATACAAGAAGTTCCCATTGCACAAGTTTATTTTCAACATGACTTAACACTCAGCATCATCCCCTTCACTGTATATAGACGGTGACAATCTTTCTGTATTTACAAACTGTATTAGTTAAGTTCACTAGGGGACTGAAGTGCTTCCAATTGGAGGCATAGGAAATTCCAGAAATTCAAGATAAAAGTAAGCACTATTATACACCAAATGTTCTTCTATAAACTGCTGGATGGCCTCAGCATTCCTTCTGGCTCTCCAAATCAGGGCCTGCTATGTGACTTTTGCACACAGAGACTAGAAATATTAATGTTTTGAAGGGAATAAGGAAAAGTTCTATTTGTCCATAAGAACTTTGGTTTTCATTTTGTGGATAAAAATGTAACTGTATCTGGAAATGTTTTTAGGATTTAAATATGCTTAAGAAGTAATAAGGAATTATAATGATTAAAGAACACTCTAAACCAGAACTAACAGGGAGTAAACTGACTTAATGAAGACCTAATTCTTGCAGGCAAATTCAATTGGTTTATTAAAGTAGGTTCTCAAAAGGCAACTTTAGCACTATCATTGTTATTGTAAGAATAATTCCTATAGGTTTAGGTTCAGATCATTCTTGAACTCTAAACTCCTTTCCCATAGAGGCGGGCTTTAGTTCTATAAACCCCTAAGAAATTTCCAAATATACCAAAAAACAAAACAAAAAACAACAACAAAAACTACTTATGTATCTTCCAGATTTTTATATTAAAATTACAGGGTAAAAAGGCAATATAAGAAGGAATATTCAACAAATATCTTTCTTTTGGAATATTTGAATACTGAACTACAAAAAAAAAAAAAATCTGTCTTGTCAGCTTGAAGAATATTCTAGCCCTTCACTAATTAGACTGGGGATGGATCAAGGATAAAAGACTTGCAATATTGTGCTCACCAAGTCTATGAAATCTTATGTCAGATCTTTAATGCTACTTTGTATTTCAGTTTTTCATCTCATTCACATACTGTGGAAGAACATAAGAAAGACTTCATACATATACACACAGAAAAAAAAAAGACAACATTACAGAGCTAGTCATCCCAATAGTTGGCCTATCTACCTATCTTAGAAGTCATCTGAGGGCTTGTCTAGATTACATCTCTAACCACTAAAATTAAACACAGAGAAGGACAGTCACAAACTCAGCCTATGTTGAATACTGTACATAGGAGTGTATACATTAAAGGCACTTTGTAAATAATATGTAAATCCAAGCCTAACTGTAGAAATTTTTTACGGTTTTTTTATCCCATTCATAACAAAAGAAAGCATGTTTAGCTGAAAGAGCCACAACAGCAGCCCACTTCATGGAAGTGTACTCCTGTAATTAGTAGCAAGCAAATCTGGTACTTAAGGGTAATTTGTAAGATAAGGAGGTTCAGGTGAAGGGAATCTCTCTTCCTCTGCCATTAGCTGAACAGAATTGCCCATTCTGTTGAGAGACAATAAAGTTATTTTGAAATTTTAGATTAGTGTAATAAATACACCGAAAACAAGCATCAGAAATGTTTTATTTCCTTATCAGAACAAGTTTTGAGGCTAAGAAGAATATACATGTTCAATTGACCTAGAAAAATGCCATCTCAAAAGCATTCAGTAAATCCATAGGTACTGAGACGCCAATCGTGAAATTAGTAAAAATTATAGCCTTAGATCTCATGTGCTCTACTACTTGAAAAAAAAAACAACCCAACCCTTCTCTTTTTTTTACAAATGCAAGCTGGAGCTCTGAAATCATTCCATGCTGAGCAAAGGGGAGCTGAAAATTTTTAAAATATAATGGAATTTTTTAAAAATTACCAAGAAACAAAATCTAGGCAGTTAATGAAATTATAGGAGACACAGATGTGCATTAGTTACACTTACTCAGGAATAAACTAATAAAATATGACATTAGTGGGTTTGCATGTATGAGCAAACATATAGTAGAATGAGACATTTTGAAAGAACAGCTATTTTTGTTTACTGTGAAGTTCACTAAGTATGCTTTGCAACCAGGTTTCTAGTCATTAATTAATTGTTCATGTGAAATGGAACCAGAAACCAATGTCAACTACCAATAGCAAAATTTGATGCCCAACTCTGTTCCCGTTCTTGTAAAAGAGGGTTTTTTCATAATTTTGAACTTCATGCTAGATATTGGATGTACCAACTTTTCTCAAACTACCTTATGTGCATAGTCCTTGAGCAATGGAAATCAGGAAACTAGAATACCAATAGAAAGAATTGTTAGAGAATCAAATAAAACTAAGAAAATTTCTGACAGAGAAAAAGATCCAACTAATATGCAAATTGCGTGCAAGAGTCTGCTCAATACACTGCTTATTTTTTTCATTTGAATTTCTCCATAACCATAGCATATCCCCTCTTCCACAGAAAAAGAAAAAAAAAATAAAGCTAGAGGGAAAACTATTTAAAAAAAACAGAAAATGAAAAAAGAAACAAAGATAACATTGAATTCAATGACAGGATGGTCCTCAGATATTACAGCAATAGTTACTATTATAATGAACTATTCTCTCTCAGATATTTTGTGCTTCATTAATTCATTTCTTACCTATGTTCCAATTCTGGAATTGTATAAATCTCACTCTTAAAAATATTCTATCTAAATATTAAAATAATATGAATAAATTACTTCAGTGCAGTAATATAATCATCAGCAATATGCACTGATTACTCATAAGGATTAACTACTTAAGCAGCTATTTACAAAGCATGTTTAAATCTTTACAGAATCTACTGGAAAAAATGCAAAGTATTATTATTAGAAGATGTTACAACAGATGTCTCCCAATTTGTCATAAAAACTTAAAATATTTTATAAAGTTCATTTGGTTTTTCAACAGTCTTTGAAGTATAGAATAACAATTTTTAAGAGTTGTGATTTATAGGCATAGTGTTTTGTAAATTATGTGAGGCTTTTTTCTGTTCTTATAATGTGACAGCTTAACTCCTCTCGTATGTCAGAACAAACTGAAAAAGAATCCATAAACAAAGGAAACTCTCTTTGGACTTGTAATTCACAAAGAATACATTGGCATGATGCACATCGGAAAAAACTGTAGGCAATTTCACACTTGTTTCTGTTGCAAAGCCTGGAATTTTATGACTTCATTGGAAGTGAAGATCTTACACATAGTTTACACAAAACTTATATTAAACATTGCAATGTGATTACCCTAGACATATAGAACTTAACATTATACATATACATTACACACTGAATTGCCCTAGAAATCATCATCTGGTCCTCTGTTGGCCAGGGGTATTTTCTGGGCAATTTACTTAACTTTTCAGTTTTGAAATCATTTGTCTCATACAGGAAATAAAGAGAAAGTGTTTAGGAAAAAGTCACCTATTATTACTTTTTAAATAAATGCTTTATTGTTCTGGAGTTCTTTTGATGATTCAAAATGGTTTTAACTGTTGAACATCCTCATGATTTTTATTGTTTTTTAACCAAAACAGTGACCAATTCTTCGAATTAAACTTCTATATCAACTTACAGTTGGACTTAGTGTTTCTTATACTTTTCCCCAAGCAAAACACTTATTCACAGAGATCTAGTTAACAAGGTCTGAGTTGAACAGATGCAGTGAATTATATAATAATTATACCAATTACCAGTATTAGTAAAATGTGTGGTAAATCTAGTGACTTTTCCATCTCCAGTTCCCTTAATCTGTACAAGAGCAAATATTTGTTTTCGTCAGTAACATAAAACAGCTTAGCCATATCTTGACAGAATCAATTGAGTTTTCTTATCTTTTTTGTGAGTTCTCTTAATAGAACTTTTCTTAAAATATCTGAAGATCATACTGACTCTTCTATTGAACACACCCTTGTATTGCTTCTGCAAGACTGAATCAGCACTTTACGCTGCACAATCACCAGAGTACTTTGCATTTGCATGATTTTTATCAGGCACCAGTCCTGGGGCCTGAAAAGCAATGGTAAATCAAAAACCTTCTTCTGCTATTCTGCAAACACAGGAAAGAGAATAACACTTTTAATTATTTACTGCTAAACCAGTTCAGATCACAATATTAATAGGTGTCAGTAGCTAATTCATTGATTATGAATAGAGAAATACCTGAAGATCTATATTTGAAGAAGGCTTCACATAGCTGTACAAACCTAATCTATTTAGACAGGCACCTGCAAAACTGTTAATTATTCAAAAGTTGGGAAGTTGTGAGTTGGAAAAAGCCTCTAAGTGCATTTCATGCCCGTGCACTGTACTGAACTCAGAATACATCAATCTGGCAAACATGTCTAGAAACCCATTCATGTGTGTCTGCCTCTCTGTGAAAGTTCACTGGCATTATGGAGGAACATAAGAAGAACCAGAACGTGCTTAGGTGCTATATTGTTTAGCATCCAGTGTAGGTTTCAAGGGTGCACCAATCCAGGCACAAAAAGACCTATTTCAAGATCTATTGAGTACATTGGACAAAAATGTTCTCTGGGGGATCCCAAACCAACTGCTGAAAGCCTTAACTCTGGAAATTGAAATGCTGAAACAGTGTTTATGATTTTATAAGTAATCATTAAACTGTTGCTGTGTTTTGCTTCTTTAATTCTACCTTTTTATTATCATTATTATTATTATTTAATGGATATTTAAAGAATATACATGGATGAAAAGCACCACTAATAACGATCTTCCCCCATGTCAAGCTAAAACGTACTCTAAATTGTATTTCTTTCCTTTTGGGAGATAGTTACCTTCTAACATGCACTTAGCTAACAATTCTGTATATGTTTTAAATGAGTCAAGTATATTTGCATGCTCCAGTTTATTCTGTATGTCTGGGAGCTCTTTAATCAGTCATTTTTTTATTAGACCATGTGGAGAAATGATAGTCTTGTTCACACGACTTCGCATTAAAAAGAATGCATGTGTTTGCTTCATGAAAGGAATTAAAAGAGCCTAGGGATGTTGGAGTTCACTGCATGATCTGGTTACTGAGGTTTAACAATTCTTGCTATTCACAGCTGTCAGTGTTGCATGTAAGTGTTATATTCCCCACTGTCTCCTAACACTTTGTAGTTTTTGTAAGATTAATACTGCTCAAAGAACTTTGTAAGACATGCAGCTGGTAACCAACAATCTACGATTAAAGCTGTTTTAAAATGTACTGGATATTCCAGTCCCTTTAATTTCTTCATTTGCATAACAATTTGACTTCATATTTTCGCTGGAGAGTTTAAAACTGTAATCTAAGAAAAGAAGAGTTTCATTTCCTCATTAAAAATTTCCATTCACTTCAATAGTAAATCTGAGCCTGGAACAATTTGTCCAAGTATTAGCTGCTGCATAGGGATAGAGGAAACTGCCCAAACTCAAAAACTGCAGCTTCAAAATAGGGTCCAGACTGAAAGAATTTTTGCTGTTTCTTAACCCTGAACATCAGCATCACCACTCTATTTACAAAGACTCAACAGGAAAGGGAAAGATGGAGGGACTTACATGCGAAGGAGAGACCAGGGCATAACAGAAATTTGAGCATTTTTTCACACAGTATCAGTTTGAAGACAAAAGGGTAACAACAGAAATTTCAGCCAGCCTTCAGCAGCAGGCTTCCTCCTTCAAATTGTTAGACTTCATCCTGGGATGGATGCATGGATAGATAGATTTTTTTTCAACAGAAATCTATAATAGAAATATCAAAAATATAGCTAAGCTCTAACTCAATGGTTGGCCAAGATGAGAAGGGTCAGCAGTCTGATTTAATTTATATAGTTGTCTAGTCTAAAATTCTGACAATGAGTTTGAATTGTAGAATAACTAGTTTTGGAACCATTTACTCATTTCAAGTGTTTCATATTATGCTCCAGAAGAACAATGGTTTTGTTTAAAAAAATAATTTTTTACTCCTGTAATGGGAGAGATCATTGCATTTTCACATCAGATTCATGTTTAAATGCTATATCTGCCAATGTTTGCAGCCTAAACTATGTGACTTTTCCCATTTGTGTATTAAGTCCTTCACAGAACTCAGCAAAGAAACCCCTTGTAGCAAAATAACATATTTTTATATATTGTCCTAAAACTAGCAAGAATAAATAGGAGGAAAAATTGTGTAACTGTTCCTTTAACCACTGTACAAAAATGTCAAATGCTTTTCATTTAGTGTGTGACATTTTCAGCTTTTTTCACTACTAAACAAAATACATAAGAAAAAAGATTTCTTATGACTAATATCTCATTAAAATGAGATGTTCTGGAGAAGTTCTGCTGACTTTTAAAATTGAGGGGAAAAAAAAAAAAAAGAAAAAAAAAGAAAAAAAAAATTAAATAAACCCCCAAGCAAATTACCAGAGTTGAACACAGTCCCAAATCAGAAAAGCCAGACCCCAGCAGAGCAGCAAGAGATTTGAGCTCTGAAAGTCATCACATCAACAAGGACTCACAAATACCCTCACGTGAAGCAGAGTGCACTTTTGGAAATGGATCTTACATCACTTTTGGAACGGATCTTACATCACTTGTGTGAGAGCCATACTAAATCAACAGCATTTGCACTGGGGCTGGAACATTAGGAATGTCACTTTATTCCTTTGTTCATTTGGTCCCTGCTCTAACATCACCCACGCCTAAATTATATTATAAGTGCAATATTGTTTATCTAAGAATTGGGATTTCTGACAAGTATTCCAATGTAAGTAGAATAGCGCTTACTACAAGGAAGGGTTATTGAAGAGCCCATTTTTTGTATAAACACAAAAATTAGAGTCAGCTGTCAGTTTAGTTGAAATTAAAAGAATGCATATCACTTTTGTGTTACAAATGAACGCAGATTACTTTTTAAGGAAAGAAAGAAGCAACAAGTTATTCCTTGAAGAATTTGTAGATTTATTGCAAATGCACAAACGAAAATCATTTAATGCAACCACAGCTAAGATACAGTATATATTGTTTCATTTCTCATACAGCTAATTCTGGAAGAGACTAACTATCCCAACCCCAAACCTGCACATGAATTCAATTATTTTTTTTCTCTAAAGGTGGTATAAATGTCAATAATACAAATCAAACTAAAACTTTTTAAATACACTTAATTATTATTAGGAATAAGAGTTTTCTTTACCTTATGTTTAAAATAAAATTCTACTATTCTTACAAATAATTCTGGTATTTTTTTGCTTATCTTGATTTTCCGCTGAAGAAAAGCTCAGCTTGGTAATGTTTTGTGAGACCAGATGCACTTTTAAAATTAAAACAGTAGAATGCAAAGCTGATTGAAGTCAATGAAAACAAGATTAAACAAGTGCAGTTTGTTTCAGTTGCTTTTGGCTGGGATGCTGCTCCCTCTCCATGTAGCTACCTCATCAAGAAAATATTTGCCAGTAAAATTTGATAATCGTAGCAGAGTGTGCACCACCACTAGCTGTATTCTAGCAACGAAATAATCTTTTCAAAGCACTTCTCTTCAAGCTGTCAACAAGGCCATGCCTGCAGCAGTGTCTTCCTTCCTTGGCCTTGTGAAGGCTCTCTAGCCATTTAGGCTCAGCAGTTTTCTCGTGTTCCTATTGCAATGACCTTAAATAATCCTACTCTCACCACATAACTTGGCTTTCTGCTGGTACGTTCCAGCAGTTCGGTCCCTCGCAGGTGTGTTTCCGTAAGCGGCAGTACGACAGCAGGCAGCTGCCAGGGGAGAGAGCTCTGACGGGGGAATGCAGCGGGGCTGCTGCCTGCAGCAGCAGGAGGGCTTCCCCTCCCCGCGGTACCTGGCTGCGGTGTGCGGGGGGCTGGCCCCGAGGCATCAGCCTGCAGTGCTCCCGGGAGGTGGTTTCTGGGAAGGTTCAGAGAGCCGTCTGTGCAGGGGAAAGGAAACAAACAAGGCACCCAATGGTCTACGAACCTGTCAGTGATTTTATGGTCAGTTTGCAAGAAAGGGTCAGCTCACTTCCCAGACTGTAGAATCATGCTATTATTCTGCCGAGTAACAGGAGCTGGGGATCTTTGTTTCCTTTCTCTGATGACTTTGGGCAAGAGCTTTGCCCTTAGTACAGAGTCTGCAGGACACTTCTCTCCATCTTCGCCAGCTACAGTCAGATAGTATTTCCCGTCGGTATCCAATGAAGTTTGTGCCCAACAGTATTACCGGGATAAAGACCCTGTCTGACTCCTGCAATGCATGTCTTCCTCAGAGAGGCTCAGTGCTCTGAGACTCACCTGTCAGTAACTAAAAGAAAGCAACTTTCAGAGTTCAACCTGTCTGTCATCTGTCCCAGCCACATTTCCATTTCCACCTGAGCTAGGAAGTATTTCTCTTACCAATCTATACAAAATTAAAAAAAAAATAAAAAAATAAAGGCAAAGAAATGGTCATAGCTGTACTTCCTAATGAGGAGATGGGTTAAGGGCTCTGTTGGGACTTAGTGCAGTTCCTTGGGGTGACGAAGCTAGCCAGTGTATCTACAGACATTCATTTGCTTTGGCATGAGACATGAAGCAAAATATGCAGGAAACAGATCTTCCATCTTTTAGAATATTTCCTCTTGTGCTGAACATAGGGATTAACAATGTCTTTTGATTTTATGTCTTTTTGCTATCCATCTATCTATCCAATTGTTTCTCTCGGAAAATCCATGAACTGTATAGCTGTAAGGATTTCTGAATTTGACCAGTATATTCTCTAAGCTTGTATCTGAAGTAGGCAGTGTATTTGGAACATTTGATTTATCCTGACCTCTAAGAAATCGTGATTTTAATCCTGAATCATAACATTGGAGTCTGCCCTCCTCTTGATGCCTGCTTGGGCCTCTCTCTTGCTTGGAACCAGGTTTTCTGCTTCTTCCCTAATTATTACTGGCCTACTGCTTCCCATTGATTTGGCTCTTTCACATCTCCATAGCAAATTTCTATAGCTCTGAAAAACCTCTTGATTTTCTGTGATTTTCTTCACAGTCTCCCTGGGCAGCTCCTCTGAGACTCCTGATCAACCTGGCTTCTGGCTTTTGATTATTTCTGGCATGGGATGGGAGGAATGTCATTCTCTCCTCAGCTTTACCTAAGATTTTTGAAAGGGAAAATACAAAAGAAGCAACCTTAAACAAAGCTTTTTTCATTGTCTGAAGCTAGACTTTTTTTTTTTTTCCCTGTTGACTTTCATATGTCTTTAACATTGAAAAAGAGTTAAGAAAGGGATTTTTTTAACCTTCCTCTGCCTTTGGTTTTTCCTTAAGTACATTTATACATGTTTGTCTGAGCAAGAGGAAAACAAACCTGATCATTGTGAAATAAAACCTCTTTCCTGTTATCTACTGGTGCATTCTTATGGCATAGCTATTGTCACATACACAGAGCAGCCAAATAAATGCCCCTGCTCTGGCCTAAGTTCAGAGGGCAAGTTTATCTGACAGATATATAATATGTATATTATATATACACATATATGGACTCACCCTGCATTACCAGGATGAGCAAACTGCAAGTTGTGGCAAAAGTCAAGAGAGCAGAATGTGAGGAAAAAACACCAACTTCAGCCTTCTGTAAACAGTTCTCTGTGTCAGGCTGCCAAAAATACACTCAGCACTTTAAGAAGAAAGACAACATTTTTTTATTTACATGTGTGTTGAGGTTTTGACTTTTGAAATGAAATTGGGATTTAAGTAAATGGGATGTAAAATTATATAAAAGGGTTTTTCTTCATCGATCATTTATCATGGATGTTTTTGGGTTTTTTACTTAATTAAAGGAGTATAGTAGTCTCATTAGTTAGTACTAAGGTAGTTGGACTGTACTTAAAATAGATCTTAGAATAGACAAATCTGACCAAAAAATGGAAATATTATTAGCTTGATACCACATACTTGTGCAATAACCCATATGAGATACATCTATCCTCTGTTCCAAGTTGATTTTGTTTCCATTACAGAAAGATCAAGGTACAGAGCAGGATCACAATGCAATATTGTGTGATCACAACCCTGGACTTCAGGAGAGGAGACTTTGGTCTCTTCAGGGATCTGCTTGAAGAAATGCCTTGTGATACTGTCTTGGAGAGAAGAGAAGTCTAGGAGAGATGGTTGATTTTTGAGAATCACCTCTTCCAAGCTGGATGGATCATCTTCATGTGCAGGAAATCAAGCAAAGGCAGTCTGGACGAGTCCTGCATGGGTGAACAAGAATATCCTGATAAAACTCAGGTAGAAAAGGAAATCATGCAGGAGGTTGAAGCAAGAACAGGTGAAACAGGAAGAAAAGAAAAACAGTCTGAGCATGCAGAGATGGGAAACACAAAGATATCTAGAGTTAAATCTGGTAAGGTATGTGAAAAGCAATGAGAAACCTACTGATTTACCTGTAGCAAAATGAAGATATGATTGGGAGAAACATAGACCCACTTCTGAATGAAATAGGGTTCTGGTGACAAAGGACATATGTTCAAGGTGTCTAACAACTTTGCCTTAGTGTTCACTGGTAGGCCCAGCCTTCAGAAATTCCAGGCCCCAGAGAAATACGGGAAAAGCTGGAGCAAGGAAGACTTATCCATGGAGGTTAGGCAACATTTAATCAAATGGCATATGCATAGAAAATGGGATATGACTGGGATGCACCAGTGGATGAAACGGGGGGAGGTTCCTGAGGGTCAGAAAAAAGTACATGTCACTCCTGGAAGTAAGTAAGTGTCACTCCCACCTTTAAGAACAATCAGAGAGTATCTGGGGACTTACAGGCTATTCAGCCTTACCTCAGTTACTGAGAAGGTGATGGAGGAAATAATCCTGCAAACTGTTGCTAAACATAGTAAGGACATAAAGGGAAGAAGTCAACATCGGTTTATGAAATGAAAATCATGCTTGACCAGCCTGATAGCTTTCTACAATGAGTGGTTCTATGGGAGAGAGGACAGCAGTGAGTGTTGTTTATCTTGACTTTAATTATAGTGGTGAATTTGTTGAACACGAGCCAGTAATGTGTCTTTGCACCCAAGGAGGCCAATAGCATCATGATCTACCTCAGGAAAAGAATCAACAACGGATTGACAGAGCTGATTTTGCCCCTCTACCCAGCACTTGTGAGACACATCCTGAGCACTGGCCTCCCCAAGAGAGGGACAAATGAACATATAGGTGTTAGTCCAGTGAAAGGCAATTTAGATGAACACGAATATGTGATTTTGGGGGTTGTCCTATATAGGTCAGGAGGTGGACTTGATGTCCTTGTGGGTCCGTTCCAACTCAAGATATTCTATGATTCTATGACTAAGGGACTGAAGATCTGTTGTACAAGGAGAGGCTGAGAGAGCTTGTGCTATTTAGCCTGTAGAAGAGAAGGCTCAGAAGGATCCTACAAATGTAAGTAAATATCCAATGAGAGGGAATAAAGATGACACAGCCAGACTCTTTAGTGGTGTGCAGTGAAAGGACAAGAGGCAGTGGGAAAAAAACAGAAATAAAGAAATTCCTTTTAAACTTAGAAAAAATGTTCGGCTTTTTTTTTTTTTTTTTTTTTTTTTTTTTTTTTTTTTTTTGGTGATTGAATACTTTTCACAACCTGTTCCAACAGAGACATTGTAGATTCTTTATGTTTGGAGATAGTCAAAACCTGGCTAGACAGTCTTGAGCACTCTGAGCAGATGGCTGTACAAGAGGATGTCCAGAGATTCCTTACAACCTCAACTATTTAATTTACAAATCTACCTTCCTGCTTTTGCAAATGAAAAGTTTAACACTTTTGGTCTATTTTAATCTTGAGAATTTAAAGATTTCTAATACTTGCATAAAACCTAAAATGCTTGACCAGCTGAGAGTAACAAGTGAGAAAAAAGGTACAACTATAAAGTAAACGTTCTCACCAGCACTTCTAACTGGGATATGCTGCATCTCTTTTTAAAATATGTATCTTGCAAAGGCAAAGTCCTGGACACCCTGGAAGCAATATTTCTTTAGGAGCACATGATGGTAACTTGTGTTAAAGCTGAACTGAAAGCAGTTAAAGAAAGAAAGCTATGCTATTTATATTAGATTTTTGCAAACATGATGGTTTTAGCTGTAGGGGTGTCTTTCCCACAGTGTAGAGGAGGCAAAAAAATGTTAAGCAGGAAAAAAAACAAAGTTAGAACTGACACAGTATCTCCTGAACTGAGACTTTAAAACAGCATATTAAGTATCATATTTTTAACAGTAAAACAGCTTATCTTCCAAAGAATATTCAACTCAATGAATAGACTAGACTAGACTAGACTAGAATAGAACAGAATAGAGTTTCAGCTGGAAGAGACCTACAACAGTCTTCTAGTCCAACTGTATGTTTGACTAAAAGTAATTAAATATTTTTTAAGGTACTGTTCTAAAGACTTTTTCAATTAAAAGAATACACACCACGATGAAATTCATGCCACGGACTCCACAAAACAGGTATTATTAATATAGGATATAGAGGAAAAAACAACTTGCATCCAGAGGAGGATGTATGCCCACATTCAGACACAGAAACAAAAAAATTCTTCAGTGGTGCAGTATTGTCCAATGAAAATTTCCTAGCTTTTTCTGCAGGGGTCTAAAAAAATTAAACCACACTGAGTATGAAAAATATCCTCATATGAAATATAAATTCCTTTCAGGATTACGTTCTTCCTTTAGAAAGTACCACATGTAAAAGAGTATTTTAGGGACATAGCTTAGAGTGGTGCTCAGGGACATGGTTTAGTGGTGAACTAGGTAATGTTAGGTTTATGACTCAATGATCTTAAAAGTACTTTCCAACTTAAATAGTTCTATGATTTATTCTTTCTTATAGCTGTATATTGTAAGCTATTTAACATCAGTTTCCTAGAAGTATTTGCACACACATTTTTAAAATATTCAGCTAAGAAGGGAAATACAATTTGGAAACAAGGCTCAACATATTAAGTTTTTACTAATTTGCATGAAGTGCAGAGATATACTTGTAAATGCAGATTGTGAGAACTGCAGCAAGATTTTGGAAACAAGGAAGATAATTTTTTTTCTTCTAATGTGAAGTATTTCACATTTTCATAAGAAATATATGCGCATATGTTGCCTTAAGCTGCTGTAAAGGTCCCATTTCCCAATCCTGCAGAAACATCATTTTATGAACTCTAGCGCGGTTTCTTTCTGTGCCTGATAAGATGGAGAGATGTAAAAACTTTAAAAGCCACAACTTTTCTCATCACCCACATAAAGCAAACACTGGGATCCAATGGTGCAGAAAGGCGTCCCTAAATCTGTGATACCTCGGGATTAGCCCGGCGGCAGGAGCAGGGGAGGGAGCAGCAGCAGGAGCAGCGGCAGGAGCGGCAGGAGCAGCAGCAGCAGCAGCAGCAGCAGCAGCAGGAGCAGCAGCAGCAGCAGCAGCAGCAGCAGCAGGAGCCGGGGCAGGCGCAGCGCTCTCCCGCAGCCTCCGGGCGGCACTAGCGCTCCGACACCGGGCGCTCTGGTATTCCCACCCTGCAGGGCCACTTCCCATCAGAAACTGATCCTGTTTTCAAATCTGTGTTTCCTAGAACTATCCCTGGAAAACTAAGGGAAAACACAAGAGCTGTGTAATATCTCTGCAATAACTCTTATGCTTGGCTCTGGCCGAGATGGAAGTGCCAAGAGAATGGCTTCCCATGGTAACTCAGAATTTCTAATTCTGCATAAGAATATTAAAATAAACACATGCACATATTATTGTTTTGATTTTTTTTTTCAGAGATAAACCCTAAGGGCCAGTATTCGTTTTATTAAAAATGCTCTTATTCTAATCCATAGGGGGGAAAAAATAACATGATCATGCAGTTTAGTTTCTTGGATAAAATTCCTTAGACAAGGTTTCTTGTATTTTATTTTTACCTTATATATATACAAGTCATATATGTATATATAAAGTCAATGAGGCAAAACCCCAAAATCTGACTCTTCCTTTGTAGTTCTGTGCCAGGGCGGTTTTGGAAATAAGACACTATTTTGTTTCTAAAAGCAATGACAGCAGAATCTCTCATCTCTATTTAAGCTGCAGACCATTTTTCTTCAATCAAGTAATATTTGATTTCCCAGATAATGCTTAATATGTGGGAAATAGAAACTGCCCTTTTTTTTTGTGCATAAACTGAATCTGAATTCATAAAGATTCTGAGGTCTAAACCATCGTTAGCATGTATAACTGTCACCTTTACGGTACTTTTTTTAATGTGAGGAACTAGGAAAAAATATTCTGTCTTCCTTATTACTTGCATATGAAGGGCTTTTTCTGGCCAGAATTTAGGCAAAATGAAGTACATTAAATTCTTTATTAAAAGATGGACTTTCATTGAAAATATCAAACAATCTTACTGCCTCCAGAGGATGACTTTTACCCACAAATCTTCATTTGATTGCTCTCAAAGGAAGCCATGGTCAATTTTGATCAACTGGTCTATTTTCCAAAAGAGTTTATTTTGGTTCTTGTTCCTTTCAGAAGATGTTTTGAAGATTCGTGTGATGTGTGTTCTTTGTGATATTGAATCTGTTAAACTTCTGATGCAAAACTGTTAGCAAGAAGTCGTACATGAACATAGTAGCTGTAAGATAATAATGTTCTATTGTACCCTGCTAAACAGTGACAGGCTGTTTAGAGATTACAGATGGGATGAAGTCTCCTCTTTCCTCCTGAAAGACTTCTAGTCTTTTTCTGCAGTGCTGATAGTCCTGGAGGGCAACTGATCCAGAAAAGTGTATGATGAAAATGGTATTTAGAAAAGCAGGTCCATTAACTGGAAATTGACTGTAAAGGACCATTACCAATAACATGGCATTTCAAGAGCAATTCAGAGCTGGCATTAGGGCCCAAAGTCTACATGGTGTGGATACAAGCCACAGATCAGAAACTTTAGGCAACCTTGATGATATTCCAGAAGAAGAAAGGGTGGTTAGCTTTGGTTAGTTTTGTCCCTCAGCAAGCACCCACAAGTGCATGAATCACATTGTGCAGGTGTGTTTCTGTGTTACAGTTTATTGCTGTCTCCTCATTAGTTATATTAATGCCTTTCTAATCAAGACTATTGTATGATTAATGAATACATCAATATTTTTCATAGGGCTTGAGACTAAGGAAGCAAAAATTCCAGGCAATCAAAAAAAAAAAAAAATTGTTTTTTTTATTCCTAATGAGCAAAGACAGCAATGAGTACTGTAGGGAAATCTGCTTGTATAAACTACAAAATAATGGTAAAATAGTAATCTTTTCAAACAACTCTTTGAGCAATAGAGTACTATTACATTAATTCAAAACTGGCAGGCAACATACTCCTCTTGAAACAAAAGAGTTACAATTTAAAAAATGCTAAAAATTAAATTCAGAGGAACAGAGAGAGAGGCTGATGAAGGGTGTTAAGGAAATCCTAGGAGGTAATGTGCTGAAAGCAGTCCCCGTCTCCATCTCTCTGAAGGCAGTAGAGGAGAATGTTGTAGCAAGGATTGTTATTAAGAAGGAATTGTTGCCACGCTTTTTGAAGGCAATATTTGATAATGTAACAAAAGGGACTCCAGCACGGCTCTTTGCTGCTGCTCTATCTGTACCATGTCCCTCTCCAGTAACATGCTTCACTGAAGTCCCTGGACAGTCCATGGCCTTCTGCAGGGATGGAGATGAAGCCTGTGCTCCCTTTTCAGTTTTCTTCTCTAGGTAAGAGTTCTCTTCTTCATGCAGACTACTTCTGCAGTTGCTAAGCAAATGATAATAAGAACGTAGTGAACTGCACTTACTTTTCATGTTAACAAGGATGAAAATATTTCTGCTCGGACTTTTGGAATGTTGTTGCCCTCCTTCTCCTCTGGGGAGTGTCTTATCCAGAAAGGCCTGGACAGACTAGAAAGAAATGAAGTGCTGCTATTCTCTTGGCAACATTTATTACAGGCATGGAGGGCAAACAACAGTCATTTGCGCCCTCTGAGCATTGCTTTGGCTTCCAATTTATACAACAAAGAAAACCAACTTCTTTGACTTCTATTCAGTTTTATGATACACAGAAATCTGTATAAAGTTTAATGCAAGTTTTAGCATTCACATTGCAGAACTCTGTTCAACAAAACACTCCATACTTCCTCAACGTTTTATACAATTTGAGCCATCTCTGGCTTGATTTAAATATTTACCTCTTGAAGGTTCATCTTTATTTAACGTTACATTTATTAATGCATCTTTGAGCTAATACATCTTTCCCATTGCTTTAGTTACACTCTTGGTATCTTCCACTATTATAAACATTTTTGTTGTGCAATGCCTGAATATTTCCACTTGTTTTGTTCAGAGTGCCTGAATTAAAGGACAGCATGGGGTAGGAGGATTTTACAAGCAGACTGCAAGTCAGGAAAAATGCATGAGGGCAAACAAACATGAGCCATGATCGATGATTTCATGCGGAAACTGAACATTTTGGAAAAATTTAAATTCTTCAGGCTTGAATATGTAGCATTAATCCCAAGGAAGGATCCCAGCTCTACTAAGTATTTTAGCAGACAGCATATATCCAGAAGAGGGCAATTTTGGTGTCTCCTGGGTGAAAGCACTTTCAAGGTGCCTGAACTTCTCCTTCACAACATGAACAGCTCAGACACGCCTGGCTGCTTTTGTAAGGCTCATCCTGAAGAGAGGTAGAGATTCGGTTATGAAAAGTGCTGTCTGTGACATTGTCCTAGTTTTGGCTGGGACCCAGATGTTTTCCAATACCACCTCACACCACTGCCAGAAGCAGGGGAAGGAGCTCTCTGGCCTCGGACAAGAAGGGCCAAGTGAAGGGAACCCATCCACCACTGTCTCATTGTTGTGGGGTCAGCAGTGAGCAATTTTCCATGTGACTCTCCCTCTCTTTTATACCTTTTTGTTCTTAATACTGTTGCTGTTACTGTTCATATTCTTATCTCATCACTCTTTCCATGAAATTGTTCTTATCTCAACCCGTGATCTCTGTCTTTTTTGCCTCCTATTGGAGTGGGGGAGGGGAGTGGTTCATGGTCTCTTTTTAGTGGGAGTACTAAATAGGGGAATATCATTCCTAAACAATGACAGACATTTTGATGACCATCCATGTCCTCTTTACAGATGTGGAAGTATTCACTCCAGATTATTATTGTCTGGGCAGGCAGCAGCAATCTTAGAGGCCTTGTTTTGGCTTTTTCCCAGGAAGGTATTTCTGCCAGTGATCCTTTAATTTCTTTTAGCTTTGGGGACAAATTCCTTTCTCTTTGCAAGTGCATAACATACAAGTGTCATGTAGATATGGCACTCTCTGACTGTTTCCCAGCTACAGCTGAACATGTGTCTCTCCCTTAAATGCTCAGGATCTCCAGAGGGTTCCCAACAGAAGCAGCAGAAAGCAGGGGAATGGCTGCACCATCAGCTGTGTGATGTTACTATTTCTTAATATCAAGAAGATAAATTCCTGTCTTTTCACTATTTTTTAACCAGAACAATGACATCTAGTCAAAATGAGCCACACACAGATGTCTAGCAAGCAATCAGAAGAGTGCTAGAGAACAGCACTCGGGACACAGCCACATTATTCTTTAGGCCCCAGTTTTTTTCAAAATCTGATCCACAGATCTGGGGGAGAAAGTCAAACATGAAAATCCTCTTGATGGGAAAACCACTTTCCTTCATACACTTCCCTCTAATGACACACCTCCCTCTGACTGCTTCCCAGTGCAGGCTGTCAGACAGAATGCCAGCCCTGCGCAAACAGGTTTCCTTTCAGAACATTGTGGCCTCGCTGCTCACCCGACTGACTGGTTCTTGAGAAGAGGATTAACACTGCAATACCCCACAGCTGCAACAAGTTACAGTAATTCCGGTTGGTTGAGCCAGCAAACCAGCAATATCACCTCATCTGGTCAAGCGCCAGCTTGCGGGCTGCAGGAGCACTGGTTTGCACTGGCTCTGCTGTGGCATAAACCTCAAGTACAGCATGTTCATCTAAGGCCCCCTTAAAAACCCAGGCTTATAGTTAAATGGATTTGAATTGAATCTTACCAAAGAGACAAAAGGGTACCATGAGAGATCCGGAAACACGGGGGCATTTGAGACCTCAGATTTTTGAGAAGTGGAGCATCTGTTTCTATTCTAGATTTCCATTACTCTCTGCAAAAATGTTACTAGCTACCAGTTGACACAAAATTTGAGATAGTAAAATGCAAACGCTACATGACTTCCTTATTAAAAGCATCCTAATTATTATTTTTTTTAAAGTGCTCCTGTTACATTTCAAATCAAAGATTAAAACTCATTTGTATCTCTAGCACTCTTGCCAAGTGCATAAATTCGGACAGTAAAGTACCTGGAAATATTTTCACACATCCTCAGATAAAATTTTGAGGAAGCAAAGAACCAAAATAAGTGTTACACTGCCAACAAAACCAACAGTTAATTTCCTTTACTGCCTCCTTATAAAGGTAACTTTATGGAGCTTTTTAGATTAAAAAAAAAAAAAAAGAAAGAAAAAAAAAAAAGAAAAAAAAAGTTGTCTAATGTTCTAATCTGTTCAGAACCTTTTGATTACTTCTCTAACCTGAGTGTTGTCAGCAGTTCCCTCAGCTTGGCACTATTTCTCATGTCAAGCATCTGAGGGTATGGATACTTTCCAAATTAAAACTGCAGTTGTGCTCAATTCATTTGAAACATGACTAAAACATTTTGCCACGACTCTCTCTATAATATCACATTAGTTCAACCTACCTTTTTTTCTTCTGCTACAGACTTTTTGATATATATTCCTGTTTCTTTGATCCTAAGCAAGAGACCATGCACTGCAGGACCAATTCTGAAAGCCCTCCCAGGCTGGCACAACTCCACAAGCCAGAGGTTTATGAATCACTTCTCATCTGATGAATGCTAATTTTTCTATGTAGGCTGCCTTCAGCATTTCACACAAGGACCCAATAAATTTGAAAACCAGTTTTTGGAAATATTGCAAAACAAGTACACACAGAAAGAAGAATTTTGCATGCAAAATTGGGACCTCAGCGCTATTAACTCTACCAGTTTATTTCAACCTGCACCATTGTGGGCAACAGAGTATATACATCTGAGGACTTTTGCTGGAGTGCCAACAGACACAAACCTCCTTTTAAAAGGTTTGATACTGAGAAAAAGAAGATGCACACACACACCAAAACAAAAATCTTCACACAAACCCCTACCTCACTCTGTCCTCAGTCTCTATTTTCCATCCTTCTGCTGTGGATTAGATCAAATCCATCCAAACCCATGCAGTGAGACGGTGAGCCACAGTCCCTCAGGCTGCACCAGCGCCCCAGCATTGGTTGCTCATAGTCCCTTGGGGATGTACCTGCACCAGTCTGAGTCACTCACAGGATCATGAGAGTGTCCATACCCTCTTCAGCATGGAATGTATCCTGCTCCAAGAGTGCATCTTCAGTCTCCAGAAGTTGCCACTGTCCTTCTAAAATATTTTTGAATGGCAGCAACTGAGGGCTGCCATGGGGTATGGGGTTAAGCTAAAGTTTAGATGAGGGATTGGTTTTCCCACTGTTTGCAACATTTTTTTCAGAGCCAGCTGCAAGCAGCTGTCAGTGTCACAGCCTAGTTTGTGACCTCCCCACACTGGCCCTTCTGAGACTTAAAACCGGCAAATTATGCCACTTATATGCCAACAATAAAATCAAAATAAATTAGTGTGTGCTGAAAAATAACATGGTCACATTTGACAATGCATTTTGAAATTAGCACGGAATTGTTACTACCTCCAATATTTATGTCATACTTTAGTGCTTCATACTACCAAATATTACTCATCGAAAGAATCCTTTGAACATGTAATTTATATATAGACATTTAATTTTGGGGCTTTTATTTGAAAAGTCCTTTTGCCGATTAAAAGGTACCAATCGTATCCCAATCCCGCTTAGCAATTTCCAATCATCTACCTTTGAATCATTTACTGAAATACACATCTCAGGGTAGAAATAAGTTTGGGGTTTTTTCCAAGCAAAAAGCAAAAATGAAAAGCCTGGCATTTTCTCTAAAAAACTAAGTAACAATCATGAAGCTCACAACCTTCTAAGCAGCAATTTGCATAATTGGCATTGAACATGTAAGGTATTGAGTCCAAGCCAATGGTTTCTAACGCTGTTGAGTAGTTCATGTTTGCACATATGCTTTCTATCTCTCCTATGATCCAGAGATCCAGGATTTGTTAAAATAATACTCTTGGAAAAAAAAAGTGGGGATTTTCAGAAAGTTGAAGGCTTATTAAGCTTATACTGTTTTTTCAGTGATTGTTGTCACCCACTGATGAAAAACTGCCCTTGCAATTATACTTTTTCATGAAAACCAGAGAAAGAACTTATTCCCCAAGAAGGCAACAGGTTCACCTACACACACCTAAAGGGAAGAAGTAAAGGAAAGCTCATCTACAAGGCCAGCTTTTTAAAATTAAATAGTATCTTTGTGTTTCCATTTGCAAAGAAAATACTGTCAAGTTTCATCCATGTATCAAATCTTCAACTACTTATCTAAATGTGTCATACGTTTCCCAGTATGGTACATAACTTTGAACAGCTCTACAGATACAGCTGGTCATATCCTGCGAGATGTCCTCTGTTCCTCTTCAGATCTGTGTCCTGTGCAGCTGCCATTTTTTTGTTCAGTGCATACACTGTGTCTTTATTACTGCTGCTATTAAACAGTTGTTAAAGATGTGAGTAAAACACACGTTCTACATGTGCTTTGCTCTGAGGGTCAGAAGTTGAATGGTATCTACCTATGGAGAGACGTCACTGACTAATAGCACTTGTGAGCCTGTGCTTCTTATTACATCTGTTATCTTCCAGGAGGTTTAAGGGTAGGATTCTTGCTGCCTTAAGATCATACTGTTCTTCAGCTTGGGCTGAAAAATTTGGAGTGTGTTTTTGTCTTCATCTGCATCTGACTGAGTACCAATATCAATTTTCTCAAAAAAAAAAATTGGATGATTTTTTTTTACACCAGACTAGTCTGTATTTTTACAGATTTCTGCCTGCTCAAATTCCTGGTGATTCACTGAAGGACCTTCTGGGAGCTCACAAACAAAAGGAACACAGTCATGTCTCGTAGCTTCATCTCAGTAAATTCTACAGATTCAGCTGCAAGACCTAATGAATCACCTGCACCTAGACATCAGCCTCAGCTCCACTCTGAAGATTAGTGTACATACATGGTGGAGTACTTGTTTCTGAGCTGCTGTAATTTATAAGCTGGTAAACACAGATACATTTCCATCTATTTCAATTCAGATGAATACGCATGACTCTCAACAAACATAGTTGAGGACAAAGGCCGGTGACAACTGTTGAGGAATACATTTGGCACAGGTAGCTCAGTGTCCAGCTTCAGTGAGAGCTGCAGGTTGAGGTCTGGGGAGCAGGAACCAGAGCCCGAGGCAAGAGGCTGTGAACTGCCGACCCATTGCATAACAAAGTGCCCCAGGGACCTTGGTGCCATCCGGGGGACTGGACACTCAGAGACACGGTGGGAGCTGACGATCTCTAGACCTTCCTACTAAGATTGCAAGGCTATAAAAGCCAAGGGGTTCCTTTGTTCAGGGTCCCTCTTTGGAGCCATCCAGCTTGAGCCGTTATTTTGTTGTTTAGTTATTGCACTGTGATTAAACTATTTTAAGAACCTGTACGTCTGAGACTCTGCTATGGGAAACCTAATCTAGAGCTGGTAGGGAGACCTGGTCTCCTGTGTGAGTGTGGGGTGTGTAGTTGCGAAGGGGCTTCAGTCCAAGCTCACGTGGTGCCAGAGTGACTGCCAGAGGGGCTCCTGGATGGTTGGACAGGGAAGTTTCAGTCTGTGGAGAAGGTGGGTGGGAATTCCAAAGTATCTGGCTACCACAGTTAAGTTAAAGAAGGCTTGCTAGTCAGTTCTCAGCAGTAGCACCTCAACTGTAAAGACACATTTATGTAAGAATTAAAAATTACTAGCTGTGCACTGCCCTTCTTTCTGGCCTAGATATGCATATCTAGTCCTTCAGGACAACAAATACATGCAGAGGTATCATGGTAGCTATTCTCACATTACAAAAGGTTTAGCTCACACTTAGCTGGATTTCTACATCCAACAGATGACAAAAGTATTGTTTAATGGGCTAGGCTAAGCAAAGCTCTAACAAGTTGGGATTGTATATATACAGAAGTGGATTGTCTCTTAAGTCTCACTTGGACACATATTCTTCATTTCATGTAAAGGCAACTGTATAATTTTGAGAGTTTTAAAATTACAATTGCCTCTACATGAAATGAAGAATATGTGTCCAAGTGAGACTTAAGAGACATAGCAGATGCCACGAGGAAAATGTGTGGGTGTCATGTTTAAAACAGTTTGGTTCTGGGTGAGATGGTTCATCAACAAATCTTTTTTGGTGGATGCTCAACAAAAGCATTTTTATAAACAACAAATAGCAAAAATCAGCATAAGAGGACAGAAGTTCTTGACAGAAGAGAACTGGAATAGCACATAACCAACAGATCAGAGGACACATATGCTGAGCATTTAATGTAACTTACAAGTGAGAAAGAACTTCATTTAAACTGACACCACCACAGTCAAATTTAGAGTCTCACTTCCTCCAGTTTCTCTGGACATTTCATTCTGCCCAATCGACCCACCCTTGCTGAGTTCCCTACAAGGTGGAAAGCAAACTTAGTACTGTGTACACAAAAGGCGTGGTTGCTGTTGATCAGCATCAAAAGTGGATTTGGAAGCTTCCCAGACAATACATCTGACCTTTCTTTTTACTTCACGTCTCAAAACTGAAGCTGTCCAGGGAAATAATAAGAATTAATATACTTTTCTAGAATGTGTGTGCTACCTACTTTCTCTCTCTGAATAACAGACGGATTTTCTTCACAGTGCCTGGGTGTGTAAGTTGTAAATACATGCCAACACATCTGCAAGTTGGCTGCATATTGCAAAGCATCTGACGCTTAGAGCTCATGGGAATCCCTTGAGTTATGGCAGAGGAAGCCCCAGGGAGCAGGAAGGAAGGGGAAGAAAGAGTAGGCAAAACCCCCAAATCTTTGTGCTGCACTGTTTGCATGAAGGAAAAGTAAAACCAAAATAAGTTGGAATGAAGAGCTATTACCTCATTCAATTAATCATCATTGCAGAACTGCAGTCACATATATACAGAAGAAACATAATTTCATTCATCTCACTATGGATTTTTAAAATGCTATCATTCAACATTCATACATCTTTATCATAACTGCATACAAAATTAAGACTAAAATTGCTTCTTCCAGATTCTTTCTTTCTGTTGCCAAGTTTCTATGAGCTATCACTTCATCATAAACAGTCACAGTTTTAGTTCAAATACACCTTTAGTTGTTAAGAACCTTTTACCTTCCCTGCTAAAGTGACTGTCTTTATCAACTGTCCCAAGAGAACTGATCAAAGACTTTGATTTTGAACAATCCCATTGAACTGGGATTGAACTGATTTGAATTTACACATTCATTATGAAGAAAAAAAAAAAAAAAACGCAGACAAACTGCTATCTAAACTATTTAAGCAGAGCAACAAACACTATATACCTTTACACGACAGCCAAAAAATGATACTCTTACAATCAAACCAATAGCTTAATATTCTTTGTTCAATAGTGGCAATGGGCAATGCTGTGTAAGGTATGTATACGAGCCATTATCTGCTGCTCATTCATCTCATGCTCCCTGAGTATCTGCAATCATCGGATCAGGGATGGTCATTATATTTATTTATGCACTTACCTATTCCTGTTTTAGATTATGGCTGTGAGAGGATACATACTTGCCTATTCCTCTCATCATCTGTTCATATACCTTTAGTCCTCAAATTTCTCATTAACTCTCTCTAGAGAGAAAATATCTGACAACAAAATAAATTACTAGGATCAGCCTTAGATATAGAAACCACATGCCCCAGCCAAGAGAGTATGCAGACTAGAAGACATTTATGGTAGAAAAGCTTTTCACTGCTCCTGCTGAAGCCAGGCTACAGCACAACAAGGAACTTGAGGCCAAAAGGAGAGTACCAAACCATGACATGAGAAATCCTGTGGCTGCACTCCATGTCCCTGAGATTTTTCATGTAGCAGCAACTAGACTGCAACTAAAGAAAAGAGTGAAATAATTCTGGAGCAAAGATCAGGAGCCCCCTTGCAGTTGTGGGTCTTAGTTTCTGCAGATGGCAACCAAGTCCACTCAGAAACAGAAAGCAAACGTAACCTTTCACTGAAGTTTCTGATAAAAAAGAGGACTCGGGGAAAAAAGAAAAAAAAAAAAAAGCCAAAACCAACAAAACCCCCAACTTTTAACTTCCTCATAAAGCCCCCTTAGAGTCTAAAGAGAAGCTAAGAAAGAGTTGCAAGCCAAGACATATCTTATAACTGCCCGTTTCCTTTCTTGAGCCCAATTTCTAATTTGAAAAGTGACAGAAGAAAACCAAAACAGCCTCATTTTCAGTGTTTATTCATTTGTGGTCTATGAACTGTTAGCTGCATCAGTACTGCCCAATTAAAATCATCGGGTTTACATGAGTGTCACTGAAGACACATTGGAAAACAAGGAGGCTGGGCAGCGATTTCACAGTTGGCACGACCACAGATACATTGCTGACCTCTTAAGTAAGTATACAGCTTCACTGGGTTGAACACATATGTTCAGTAGACATAAACAGTACTAGTTTGCACTAAAAAGAAAATCAGTTGAAGTCGAGAAGAGTTAGACAATGGGCTACAGGCTGGTCTCACTTCAGATGTTCTCTCCAGTCATATTTATAGTGTTTTGCACTCCTGAGAGGAACTGAACTTCAAACACTGGGCTGCCCTTCTCCCAGGTGTCCTGCAGATCAGGCTGCTTAATACTTCCTAAAGTTAATGTCCTTTCCTCAGTCCTGAAAAGAGCCCTCTCATTAAAGAAACGGTGCCAGATTCAGCAGAGAGCTTTCAGTAAAGAACTAAACAAAAAGCCGACAGTGGTTTGTGGGCTACACTTTCAGAAGGGTACATTTTGTTCTTCTTGGTGGCAGTCCAAAATAACATCAGTCTAGAGCTTACTGGAATTCATGCTGGCTTACACCACTGGAAGTGAAAGCGAACTGGTGTCAAAAGACAAATACATTTTGTTGGTGAAGAGAGAGAGGTGTGCATTTTGAATGAAAAAAACTCATACCCTCTGGTTAGTGGTAGTATCAGCCTTCAGTAACACCACCCACTTAAAAAAGCATGGCACTTGTGCCGGTAATATCCAGTTATTCTTATTCTATATTCTATTTCATCAGAATAACAAAGTTAAAGCACTGAATTTGATCTTAATCTGTCTGGAAAAGATCTTTCTTCTCATTTTATAAGCTTTCAATCACCATTTTACAAATATTTTTATTTTCACAAAAAAGAGGGAAAAGCACAACATTTAACTGATTATTGGTTTGTTTTTAGCTAACTCAGATGAAAATCTATTTTTTTTTCTGCTCTGCTGTTTTCTGTAACAAAAACTCATACTGATAAATGGAGACACATTATGTAAGTTCAACAAGTATTCACTTTTCTTTCCTAGACATCTTCATATTGAGCATCTAGTTGTAAGAGAAGAACAATTTCCTTATACTGATATTTGTAATACAGAAGGTTTGCATTACCATGATGTAGAACACTTTTTTCCCCCCCAGGAATGAGAAAACATCTAACAATAATTTCTCACTAGCAAGAACAGCTGGGATGCAATAAAGACCAGTCAGCCACAAAATAATTGCTTTAAATGTGCACCTGGGGTTGCTTTTCCTTTTTTTCTTTCTTTGTTTTGCTTTGTTTTTTAATTTAAAGAGACACATGTTAGGAGGTCAGGATAAGATAAGGTATACTGAGAGTAAAGAGATCCTAAATACACAGTGCAGTATGCAATTTTCTATTCTGGGACAGGTGAATAAAATATAAAATAATGTATGCTTTTGAAAAAGCACTTTCCTCATCATAGCAATGTAATGCCTTTTAAAAACCAAAGACTACAGCATATAAAATCATCATTCTACTAATTAGAATCTTTTGTAGTTTTAAATAAATTTCCAATAGCTAATCATTAAACTAGCGGCATAAAAGCCTTGTGAATGCAGAAGTTCATTGCTCTGAATCCCTCTGCTGTTTGAGAGAAACATTCAAAAAGCAGTAACAGGACTGAAAGGGGAAAAAGGGGGCACCTATACTCAGTCAGCTGCTTACCAGAAAAGAACAAAGATCTCTACAAGCCTGCTACTGATAAAATTTTAAGAAAATAAGAGGTATAGTGGACACAGGCTGTTTCCATGTTATCCAGCTTTAAAACCTGACCTTCTTTATCAAGAAACAGTATCTGTTTGAAGATAACTTCGAGGTTAGCACTGTTTCAAGCAGAGATTTGGATGAGATGATCTCTCAAGGTCATAGATTCATTGAATCATCGAATATCACAAGATGGAAAAGACCCATAAGGATCACTGAGTCCAACTCCCTGCTCCTCACAGGACTACCTTAAACTAAACCATATCACCAAGAGCATTGTTCAGACACTCTTGAACTCTGACAGGCTTGGTGTCATGACCACTTCCCTGATGAACCTGTGACCAAACCCCCTCTTCACTGAAAAAACTTTTCCTAATCTCCAAAGAACAGTCTTTTCTATCCTCAGGAGAAGTATGATTCTACAAAACCCCCAGTGCTATGAATGCTTTGGTAGGGTCCACCACACAAAGGCAGCATTCCTAGGACAAAGAAGGAATTACACACGAGGGCATCCGCTACTTAGGACTGACTTTCTTGTGTCTACACTCTCAAGGAAACTCTGAATGTGAAGGTGACTGGGACAAAAGAAATCTCTCTCTCTCTATATATATATATAATGCTTAGTGTCTTTTCAAACCTAAGTATCAATAAAATAGTGTATTGAAAAAACATCACATTTTTTACCCTGGTGGAAGAAAATCTGCATCCACATACCTTCTCCAGTTCTTCTATGTGTACAGAATGCATATATACTATTTGAATACACTATTTCAATTAAAAAGGAGAATAAATATTTTACTCAGAAGCTTGTGACATCATTTTATTGTATTTTGTAGCATTCTTTCCATGACATGCCTAATACAATATTTGTAACCACTACTGAAAGGCTTGTATGAGGGCATTCACTGCACTTAGAGCCAAATTTGATAACCTATAAGCAAACAGGCAGCTACAGTTTTTTTTTTAAAGTGAGCATTTTATGTCTAAAATAGCAGCCCAGGATCAGAACAATCTTACTGTCTGTAACATTATTATGCTCTAGGTAAATATGAACATATGGAGAAAACCTCATGGTTAAGTCGAAGTCCACAAGCAGTTTCATGGAACATTCATATGTGTCTAACTACTACACATTTTAGTAGCAACACTTGTCATAGCTAAATACAGGTACTTTTGTGCGTATAGATGCTTTATTTCCCAGTTTATCGAAAAGCATGTTATCCATAAAACTAAAACTGGTATTTGTGGTATTTTTCTAAAGTATATGTCAAAATTTGGTTTGTGGAGGTCTGGGGTCTGTTTTGCTTTTTCATTTGTTGTGTAGGTCATATGCAAGTTTTAGTTCTAGCACCGAAATAATTTCTCTAAGCAACATTTTAGTGTGAGTTTTTCCCATCAAGTATCCAAAAAATCCCCTTGAATGCTAGTCCAACAACACTAGATTACCAAATTACACATCCTGAGCCACTTTAACATCCTACACAGAAAATTGTCTCCACCCCTTCCCCCAACCCTCCCCCCCCCAAAAAAAAAACCAAACAACAAACCCAAAGCAAACACCAGCTGCAGATTGAATTTGCTAAACTTCTACAAATAACTGGCAATACTGGGACATTGGTGTTTTCTATACTTTTGAATGGCTGACCTCACACAACTTTTTCTTTTGTTTTTCCCCTGTTCAGGTATCTGACTGCATCAGGACTAACCAAAATAAAACACTGCATTATATTTGGGGGGGGAAAAAAAACCAAAACCAAACTACCCATACAATCTTAGATACCAAGAACTTTACATATAATTTCTCTTCTGACACTCAAAATATCTATCATCATCATGCCTCATCTTAAAAAAAACATTACACTTCTTCTTCTGAGACAAAATACACAGGGGCTGAGATAGGAGTACAGAATAGCAGAAAAGATTTGTGGATTACTAGTGTGATAAGTATGCTTCAGAGCTGACACTCCATAGTGGGGGGTCAGTGCAAGGTAGTTTTGGAAATGAGTGTCCTTTGCAAATGAGAAAAAAAAAAATCCAGTTTGTAACTACTGAGGAATATGAGAAGATACTTAAAACATAAAGTAAACATTTACTGGATTATTTTAAAGTATATTACTAGAACCAACAGGACATACTTTTAAACATGTATAATGTATTATACACAAAAATGCATAGATGTACAGTAAATATGTTCATTTATATGTAGACAGAGTAATATGTACACATAGATCCTGTTGTGCTTCTGTAAGTCTAAGCAGTGAATCCTGTGGTATTTTGTCTTAAAGCAGTTTTATTACAGTTTTGATGTAGCAGGTGCTGAGAACAATGTACATTAACACTAAATAGGTAAGTCATATCCATTTACTCTTGAAATGTACAAATATAGGAAACAAAGGCCATAAATGGAATAGTACCTACACCTCCAAGACTTCCTTTTTTTTTTTTTATTTATTTAAATATGCACAAGTCCGCCTAATGGTGCTATGTAGATTGCTTTCTTTCCTGGTCAACATGTTGACCAAGCACTCAGAACATTATCTCTGATGCACTTCAGGACAACTTCCACTGATTCAACTCAGTGTGCTCCTGACCTTGAAGTCTTCAGGTCAAAAATGAGAGGAAAAAATAAAATAAAAAAATATAAATAAAACAAACAAGCTTGTGGGCTTTATTTTCACAACTTATTTGCCACCAATACTGTCAAAGCAGCTGAACTGTAGTGCATCCATGGGCAGGAGCATATAGCAGCTTTTGTGCACTTTGCAAAAAAATATATTAAAGAAAATCAAGTCTTTACTGGCTTGTTTTATCTGTTGCTAAAAAGATGCTGTGCTGCTTCTGAGCCCTTTCCATCAGATTCTTTTTCTTCTTTTTTTTGTCCTTTGTTTTTGCTGGCCTTCTCCCTGAAAAAAAAGAAAGAAAAAAAACTAAACAACGGGTCAAGTAAAGAATACAGAAATTATATTTAAGAAAACCAAATAAACAAACAAAAAAAAACAAAAAAACCCCCCACACACACAAAAAACCCAACAAAACCAACTCAGTGGTACAGAAATTATCAATAGGGACTGCAAAGGTAATGCTGGCTAATGAGCTAAAATCATCAGTGAAAACACAAGTTTTCAATGTGATACAAAAGGATCCCCAACTGTCATCGCTTGTCCACAGGCACAGTTTTGCTGGTATGAGTAACCATGTTGATGCAGGTTTCATTTTTGGCAGGGCAAGTCACACAAGCAATGTTATGCAAGTACCCAAGGCCCAGAGCCAAAAGAGTATGTAGACTCCTAACTCACTGGAAGCTGGATATATGCCTTAGACCCTTGCGCAAATTTGCTTGAGTGAGTAATCCTATTTAAGTCATGTCCAATATATCTGTGATTTCAATGAGAAATTAGGCATTACAGCCCAAGTATTTGGTTGGATGCCATCCTACATGCTTTGGCAGAAACATTACAACCTCTGCGAAGAACTGTTATTGCTTATTAGTACACTGTGCCTAATTCTCATAGTATATTACTGTGCAGAAACAAAAATTATGTTTCATGCTTCTTACTATTGGCAGTTCACTGAAAAATAATGAAAATCAGGTAATGAGGATCAATTCAGGAAAAAATATTCTCAAGCTTCTTAAATGGGAAAGTTTTTCCTGTTCAGTTCTAATAATAAATCAGTGCCCTTTGGTTATCTCAGCAAAGATATCATGGACTGAAAAAAGGTCACATACAAAGGCCCTCACTAAGCAATGCATTACCTTTTAAGTATATGCTTAAATCCTATCAAGTGTAGTAGGATTTAAGGAGAAGACCAAATGCTGTCAGATGTGAGAATGGTCTGGGTTTTCTTGGCAGTATCATATACTAAAATATGTGATCAATGGTAAAAAAATAGTTATTAAACTCTAGAAGTGTCAACTTTGTAAACTTTCAGGAGAACTAAATGAACTTAAGACAGTAAAAGGAAATTCAATTAGCAGACTATATAAAAATGTGAAAATGCATTTTTCATCTACGTTGTCAGTACATTATTAATTGGAACAAATATTTGCCAATCCAGCTTTGTCTTATCTCCATATTGTTTCTTAACTAAACCAGTTACAAGAGTTCTTCTCTATTTGATAATAACATTAAATAAATCTGATTCTAAAATTATCAAAATTTATTATTCATTAAAAATATAGGATTATATACTTCAGGTATATATGTGTATATATATATGTAATACACTGACTAGGAAACTATTGTATAGGAATTACTGGAATACTTGTATATAAAATAGGATAGAACATTAAGGTAATGAGCCTGAGTTTAGTCCATATTAAAAGTCATAATGGTCCTTGGAGTTTACTTCTGCTTCTCATTAAAGTCTGGCATTAAAGTTACTGTGGCATTTTGCCATTTTTAAATCTAGTTAATCCTACACAATAAATCCTCAGTCCAACCAAGCATTAATAAAAGCAGCTTTTAAGTTAAATCTCTTTAGTAACACTGTATCTAATGACGAGGCACAGCTAATGAGGTCAGAGGGAAGGTACACTTGACACACAGTGGCATTACAATAAAACGATTCAAATTATAGAAATTTCCATATAATTTTTCTTAATGGAAAGATGGTATGGTATGGTATAGATGGTACATTGTAAGGCATCAAAACTGGGATGAATGTGTATTACTATGTTAATATTAATAGCATATTAATATCTTAATGCATTTCTAACTTGCACTTTCAACATTCTAAATTTTTTTAACCTGTATCTTCAAAATACTTATTAAGGAAGGAGTAGATTAGGCGAAAATGAAGAGTGACCAATTCTGCTGGTCAACTGATTTTCATAAGACCAGCCAGTTCAATCAGAGCTTTATTGGAGTTTTGCTGCACAGTTTGCTCGGTGATCTTACTTTCTGAGGTTTTCCATTATACAGACCAATTAGTAAAAGAAATATAAACTTCAGTCAGTATCTCATGTCATTTCTCTATGATCTCCTCTAGAGAACTAGATTAATTGCTCACTGTAAGTTTAAGGCAGTGAAAGATCCTATTATTTTTTCTTCTAAAACACTTTGAGACGCACAGACAAAATGACACACAGCACAGTTGTACCTCTCTCTAAACCTTAGAAAGTAGCTCCTGCAACACAAACATCAAATCAAATTGCCAGCATACTCCCCATATGATATCCTTAACATATAAATGAACTGGACTAGATTTTAGTGATTTGACATGTCATTGTGCAACAAGCACATTACAATGCTTCTGCTGTTCTTCAGCAATTGTCCCCCTACCTGCTTTTGTCCCAAGGCACACCAAAGGCAAATTATCTTCTTTAACATGTGCCATGGAGTAGCAACCAAAGTGGAATTGGCATCCCTCAGCCTCTGACAGCTGATAATTTGTTCTCCTGTTAGGTGATTTTTGTCTACTCACTGTATCTCAAAGTATCCTGTTGTACAGAATAAGTTTAATCATTTTCAGGATAATAATAAACCATACAGAGAAAGTCCAGATGACTTGTTGATGCTGAGTCCCAAATTTCAAATGTCATTTAAACCAGAAAACAGAATATAAAGGGTATTTCTTGGCTAACCATCAATTCCCATATTGACAGTAGAATGCAATAGAAATTAAAGATCAGAAAGAAAAAAGTGACTATAAAGACTAGAGAGTTCAAACAAAGGATACTGCTGAAATCCCCACACATGAGAACTTCTGTTAAATCCAAATTTCAATTACAGTGATTATTTTATCAGCAGAAGCACAGTGAACAGAAGTATCTCCTGAATATCTTACTACAGATGTCTTTTGAAGAACACAATGTTTATATTTTAAGTACATCATCGGAGAGGATCCAAGACCCAAACCCTCCCAGTTCCCTGACTGGAGGGCAGTGGGGTGAGCACAGCTGATGGAGCAGACAGACCCCCCAGAGCCAGGATGACAGACGCTACCTCTGCTCTGTGTCATGGGTCAGGTGTGGAAAACCTCACAGGCAGGGAGCCTTGCACAACCTTGCCCACACCTTGCCATGCTCACTGCTCCTTAGAACAAGAGCCCTGACCCCAAGTCACTCTCTCCATAGGAAGCAGTAGGGCTCTACCGTGCTTGGCTTTGTTGGGCAGCTGAAAAGGAGTGGATTTTTTTAGCAGCAGCCTATTGGTCCAGAACCTGCTGTTACACACAAAGGTGATTCCTGACTGAAGAAAATGAGGAGGGAGAGCAAAAGGATTGTCTCTCTAGAGGGGTGTTATCACTTTGAAAAACAGGCTATATTGTTATTGTACAGAATAAAAAGTGAAAATACAAGAGAGCTGGTGAGGGATTTTTCACAAGGGCATGTAGTGATGGGGCAAGAGGGAATGGCTTTAAACTGAGTGTCAGTTTAGATTAGATATTAAGCAGAAATTCTTTCCTGTGAGGGTGGTGAGGCACTGGAACAGGTTGCTCAGAGAAATTGTGGATGCCCCATCCCTGGAAGCGTTCAAGGCCAGGATGGATGAGGCTTGGAGCCTTGGAGGCTTGGTCGAGTGGACTGTGCCCCTGCCCAAGGCAAAGGACGTGGAACTAGATGATCTTTAAGATACTTTCCAACCCAAACCATTCTATGGTTCTATGAATATCTGAGATATTAAGTCCTATCATGCTAGCCTATAAACTCCTTCTGATCAGAAGCACTGCCCAAGCAAGCAAATAATCCAGTGCAGCTGCCTGCCCACATCCAGCACCACTCTTTCAAGTGACATTACGTCCTTCCTAGAGGAAGGATGCTCACCTGCTTGTCACCTGGCAGATAGCCACGCACCTTGTTTCTCCTTTCCAAGTTAGAGGTCTTCAGACCAGGCCTCATCTTCAATCTTAATTTTATGATTGCAGGTTTTTATTTTTTCAAAGACTTTAGTGTTAGGAGCAAGGGGAGCAAATACAAATAATTCATACAAACACCAGAATATCTGAGCACTGTTTGGGTAATTGTACTCCTATAGTTACTTTGCTTGTGTTTTCCCTGGTACACCAACTAGCTAATTAACTTTTACTTAAAAAGCACTTTTTATCTTTGACTGTCTAAAAAAGGACTTTTTTTATAATCAGAGCCAAATTTTATTACCAGTCAGCTCTGAACATGATTTACAGTATTTGTTTAATTCTCTGTAAAGTAATATGTAAACACTGAAATATATAGGGTCCAAGAAAGATCTGAAATGTAGTTGAATTCAGTGATCAATTATCTAGCAAATAAAAGCCTTAAAAGTTTATCATTCTGTATCTTACATTTCTGCACAGGTTATTCTTACAGAAGGGATGCTGGTAAAGCCATTCATTCAAACTCCTTACTGCAATTTTTAAAAAATCAGCTTTGAAATTTGCTTTATAAATTACCAATAAGTAAGTCCTCGTTTTCTAGGCAACTTATCCAAATCGGTGGAGTCTTACAGTGTTATTCATGAAATGTTTGCTTGAACCACTTAGTTCTGGTAGGTAGATGGGCAACTAATATGTTATGCAATGAAATATTCTCATTAGCTAATCACATCCCACAACTTCTAATCACAACGTGTAGGTAATGGTATAATAGATAATACTAGATAGATATATAGTAGGTAGGTAGGTAGGTAGGTAGATAGATGGATAGATAGATGGATAGATAGATAGATAGATAGATAGATAGATAGATAGATAGATAGATAGATAGATAGTAATGCAATTCCAGCATGAATTCCGGGGGGGAAAAGAAAAGCCCATTATTTATGCTAATATAGACAGCAATTGTTTGTACACAAAAGAGTAACAGCTATTAAAAAAAATATTTAACTTGGCTTTTGCTGGGGTCTTCCTTTTATGATGCTTTTGTACCACTTTACTAGTGTTCCTCCTACACCTTGTGCGTTTGTGCTCAGTTCTCTGGTTTGTCTCATACCCTGAGCTGAAAGGTGCTCGGAAATACTGCATATTCCTTTCGGGTGGACTCACGTGGTCAACCTGGGATACACATTACCCGGTTTAGAAGGAGCCTTATCACCTTCTGCAAAGGCAGCTTTCTCCAGACAGGTTTTGGGCAGCAGATTCCTAATATCCAGGGCACTCATGGTTCTCCAGAATTAAAACGTAGCAAATGTATTCACAAGGACTCCAAGCCACATTGCTTGAGATCCTTGACTCAACCAGCCAGCATCAGTTCAGTATCTGAATTGTGCTTTATCTGCTGTATAAACACGGCTGTACATACTGCTCTTCTAACTCTGTCCATTGAGTTCCAGCAAACACAGTATACAGCCACATGGGGGCAGCAAATTTAAAACATTCAACAAAAGGGAAAAAAAAAAAAAACAACAACAACAACAACAAAAAAAAAAAAAAACAAAAAAAAAAAAAAAAAAAAAAAAAAAAAAAAAAAAAAAAAAACA
>JAWWTY010000077.1:133045833-133061314 GCA_035222235.1 Margarornis squamiger
TAAGTCTCATGCTCCCTGAATAAATCAGTTCTTGCCTTCACCCACCATCGGCTGGGACTGATCCCTTCCTTCCCTCCAGCATGCGGCACCAAACTATTTCACATGCAAAATTAACTGATTACACAAACTCACACAAAATGTTCTGATCACACTAACTCACAAAATGAACTTTAATGCTAGAGACATCAACTCTCCCCCACTAAAATTCAAATAAAATCACCAAAAATGCTTGGCTCCTCAAACAACTAACCTGCCAATTCAAAAACAAATGTGAAACCAGGAATTTTATATGTCATGCTGTACTTCTACACCACTAGTGTGATGACTTTCTGAATATAGTTTTCTAAGGTATTCTGCTCCCTAACTATGTAACTTTTTTATCTGAATCTACCTCATACTTAAAAATCCTGTGATACAAAAATGGTCCTTCTTATTTGCAAGGATGTACAGAAAATATTATCTCACTTTTCACAAGATCTTCCTGTTTCTAAGTTAGTCTTCATTTCAGTGCAGAATAAAGTAGGAATAAATAATTCAAAGATAAGCCAAATTCTGATGCTTCCCACCTGACAAGAGTATTTCATTGCACCAAGACCAGGAACACAAGCACTTGGAACTGGCATCACAGGACTTCTCAGGTACTCACAACCTTTCATAATATTTAGTGAACTAATGGGAAGCCCACAGTGATCAGCACCAAGACGCAATCTGCTCTCCCTGCAGTGGAGCAGCCAAAATCCTGACAGCACCAGAATGTCATGGGAAAGTGGGAGATCCAGAGCTCAGGAACTGCCACAATCACCACTCCCAGCCTCAGCCTCCACAGCATCTTTCCTGACTAAAAAATACTGCCCCAGGGAAGCCCATCAGACAAAGAGGGATTTATATGCCAGTGGTTTCTGCAGTGATTCCAAGATGGTCTAGACTTGGTTGCATGTAATGACCTGCTGACTGACAATACTTAAGTACACCCACATTTATTTGATGACTAACAATCTTCCTGCTATTGTATTCAGTAGTAACAGTCTCCCTGACTCTCTAGAAGCAGACAGGCTGCAAGAGGTGCAGTATTTTAGAACCAGCTTACTTCTTAACCATATCCATTTTATTTCATTCTACACATCTCTGTCTCAGCAGAAGACAAAATATATAGAATAATTCTATATATTTTTGCAATCAGAAGAAATTACAACTATTACTAGATAAATAACCTTAGAGCTGAAACAGCACATTGGGAAACACAAATTAAGATGTTACTTAGGATATACTTTACTGCTTAACTTAGTTGAAGACTAGAGAATGTGCATTTATCAATACATAGAAGTTCAAATGTAATTACCATCTCCCTTTAAAAGCTGTCTGAACTCTCTATTTCCTTAAGGAAACAGAGCCTTAATTATAGTTTCCTCCAACTGTAACACTCATAGCTCTTAAATCCTTAGTTTTATAGCCAGTAATTAGAGACTGTATGGTTTCTGTCCAAACAATGGAATTGCTTTAAAATATGAGAACTTTGTCAAGAAAGCTAAGTACTTTGATATTGCCAAATTGCCATTTCACTCTCCCCCCTTACCTTCCCCCACTCTATATCACTGAATTAATTTTGGAACATAACACATATCATGCTTGCCTTTGTCCCAGACAAATGAACTTGAAATCATAACTTATCATTTATGATGCCTTTTCTAAACACACTTGGCAACTGAATCCCAGTCTGATCCCTTTTTATGAGAGTTTGAGCAAACAAGGCTTTAGATACCAGGAAAACAATTTGTACCAAGAGTCAGAGTACTATAACCAAACATTCAGTCTTAAATATATATCCTGTAAAAGTAAAAGCAGTTTCAGTATGTGACAAAATACGTGACTACAACTTGTGGGCAGTATTTTGATCACTGCAGGCTAGAAACAATATATAGGTTAAAAAGCCTTGCTAAGTAGAACACATACCACAAAAACTATACCTTAGCGATCTTCTGTTTATATTAGTCAATTAATGACACATGCTTTGCATCCAAAAATCATTGAAAAGAACACAAACAGCACACAGGAAAACAATACGGTACTGGTTGTAGACTCCGCAATGTTATATCACCCGTAAAACAAAATCTTTGAACTAGAAACTGCATTACAGCCACTGCTACCTCAGGAAGCTGCAGTTTGCTGCTTGGAACACTTCATTCATGTGTTATTTTTAGGAATGTAGACATCTAAATAAAATTTTGCAGGGACACAAGGTTATCTAAGGGTGAAATTTAGTTTATCATATTCAAAGACAGAAGACAAAAGGAATACAGAACAATAAGTGTTTACTGGGGCAGTCTTTTTGAAGAATGTCTTAATTAGGAGAAAAAGAAAAGCTTGTCATAACTCTTTCAGTCCCAGTTGTGCTTTTAGAAATCTGCACCACCAAGAAGCTCAGAAGCAGTTTCAGATGAAAAGACAGTGGTTTCAACATCACATCTTTTCAAGAATGCATTTCTTCCACATAAATACCTGGTTGAGAAACAAGAAATGCCTTGGTTGGTAACTAGAAGGCTGAACTGCTCTTCTGGGTTCATTCAGCTGACTGTGATCAAGCTGGTAACTCCCTTTTCCTTTTTATTTAAAATGAATGTGATCTTTCTCATAGCTTTGTTCCTACTGATGGCACACGTACTGCTAGAGTTTGCTGCAGGGACAAACATCTCTAGGGTCTTCAACTGGTTATACCAGCACCAGCTTATACTTTTCCTTTCCTCATAAAGCAAAGTTCCAGACAAATGCTGTCTTACCAGGTCCTCCTGCACCCCCTGTACGACCACTTAGAATGGCATGGACCTCTGTGGAAAGGCTTGCATTCTATAATTACATGCAGAGAGAATTAGGAACATCTCAGTTAGGAAGCAAGACACTCAAGCATTTACATGTCCAATTAATTCTGTAGCAGAGAAGCAGGTCACATCAACTTTTTACCCCAGAGGGCCATAAGCCTGGTGAGTCTGAGGGCACTTAGGAACATTAAGGGCATTCAGAAGGAATTTCAGCAAGTTTGCAAGGAAATCAGTGTGCAACAATTTTACAAGAGGAGGACACATATAAGTATAGACAAGAAGTTTCAAAAATTAAAATTAGTCTAACACATTCACACATTTTTTCTGCTATTCTACCTCATTTATCAGAGGAAAAAGTACCACAAGCAACCTTACCTCAGGCCAGGATGCATCTGAGATCTTTACTTCAATTCTTTACTGTACGAGATGTGTACTAACAACAAGAAGTAGAGATTCAGTAACAAGGAAGCCCAGGTTACAGTTCAACAAAAAAGCTTTGCATGATGCAGCTTAGGTTCGCTATCTTTATTTCTATTTGACAGTAAAATGGCAATTATGCTTGAGTAGCAAGGTGTTTAAAGCCATTCCTACTACTTTTTTTTTTTTACCCACCCCTTCAATCTTTATGCTTGCCTCCACAATCCAATTTTGGTTGTTTGGAAAGGCTGTGGGTTGTGTATTTAGACTCTGTACTAAACCAGTGGGACATTTATGCACATTCAGCTGATTTAGTCATTTGAATCATAGGAATTTTATATACTTTAGGGATTGCCTTTCTGCTGTTTGCAACTGTGCCATTCCCACCCCCATCAGTCCCGCTGTGTACAGGAAGTCACACCCCTTTTCCATCAAGGGGATGTTACGCTTGTGTGTCTGTGTGTGTGCGTCTGTATCCAATGCTAAACCACTTCCTCAGGCTTGAAGGAAAGGTTCTCAAAGAAGGTGGTGTACAGAGGAGAGAGTGTAGAACAAAGTTCTCATGAAAAAGGGAAGATAAAATAAACACCAAGGTAAAGCCAGCAAAGGAGTTTGTTAATACTCTCTTTTAAAAATGCTGGCTGACTGCAGGGCCTACCTATCCCAGTGCAGATGCAGAATTGACAACTGATTATTGAATTAATTCTGTGTACTATGAAAGTCCAATCAATGCTTTAAGAGGTCTTTCAAATTTCATGCTCTTTAACAGTTTGCAGTTCCATGCTCACCTCCTATATGTCAGCTGCCAGTTCTGCATGCTGCTGGAACAAACTAGCTAGTAGGATCCATCTGGAAGTTAACAAGCTAGATCTGGCCCAGTGCCTTTTCCCTGGAGGAGGCAAACCAGCCAGCACAGCCCAGTCAGATGCCTCTCACACAGCTGGGCTGGGAGCATCTGCCACCCCACAACGTCACAGCCTTGGAGAAACCTGAGCACTGCAGTTTTTTCAAGTGTGGAAGAAAGAGGAGTGAGCAGAACTACAAGCTGCTGTTTATCAGAGGGCCAAAGGAGACAGAAGTGGAAGAGGTTGGCATCCAACACAGGTCAAGGCTGCTCTGAGCTCCTGCTGCTGTCTCCCAAGAAGAAACTCAAAACTGACATCTAGTTCACATGCCTAGTAAAACCCAGACCACCTTAGGCTAAACTAAAACCTAGCCATCAGATCTCAGTTTACCTGTAAAGTCCACAAAATGGAAGATGCAGAAAAAAGCTCTTTGGAACCAGATCAGAAAGCCTGAAACGATTAACTGCAAATATGAATCCTCAAACTCTTCCTCTTGCTTAGCAGTAACAAATGGATAGAGCACACTTCAGCATGGCCCAGAGAAATCTTGGAGGTTTTTCATCCTGTTGGAGAAGATTCCCACAGTGGCATTCAGCTGGAAAGGCAGGGAGTTGCCAGGCTCTCCCAGGCACAGAAAGTGTTACTGGGCAACCTCTCTGTCCATTCATCAGCTTTTCACCAAAGACTTCTGCAGCTCAGCAGATCTCCCCCAAAATGCCCTTTCTGCGTAAACTGTTCCACGAACAGAAATCAACAGGATACGGTGAAGTGGTATTTACAACAGGAAAAATGAAGGTAGATATTCTGAAAAGGTCACTTTTGATAAAGAGGATTGATCAACCAGTTGACTCGTCTTTTGATAATCGATCTCCACCTGCTGGTAGGTATGTTTTCACACTGCAATACAAGATAGTGTAAGGAAAAGTACTTGACCTTAGAGACAGCAATTAATACAAATTTCAGGAAAGAATGCCCAGAAAGGAAAGCTGTACACACACACACACTCTCAATCTCTGTAACTGAACAAGTCCACTATTTGCTAACAGAGAAAAGGGGAGACCATGACTCAGTATGACTAAAGAGAAAAAAAGGCAGATGACAGCCCAAACTGACATGGATTCCTACTGCAATAGCCCAAATCGTTTCATTCTCAAATAGAGATGATGATTAACTAAAATTGCATTTATTAAAACAAGCAGAGAGTTAAATATATTATTTTAGCTACAAAGTAGTTTGGAGAGTCTAAAAGCGGTTAATATATCCGTTTAGTCTTTGAACAGTTTAAATTAAGGATTAGTCTCATCTCCTTCTGGCTGCTGCTCTTTCAGACACATGCAATCTCAAAATATCATGTATCAAAACAAACAAAAACATATCCAAAAGTGAAAAAGCTCATCCAAATTTTACGAAGTGTCTTTGGCAGCATTAGGCCCAAATTCATGAGAGAACAGACTGGGTTTTGATAACTGATACATAAACTTCTGACTGTATCCTAGCATACAACTGGATAAGAAAAAAGAAGTTAATGTTTCTAAACCACAAAATAACATCTGCTTACATATGTGGTGCAGTTTTAAGTACGTTCCTGTGCGATCTGCCATCTTTACATACTTACTATGCAGAGCATTTTCACAGACTCAGAAACTTTGTGAAGAAGGCACCATCATGGAGAGACAAGGATGACTGCAGCTCAGCTCTACTTGTAGTGAGAGGAATTCATTGCCAGCTTAATCCACCTTGCTAAGCAATTTTATGACAACAGTTCTACCACAGTCAAAATGAGAAGTGTACTGACACTCCTTATTCCCAGTGGTCTTGAAACCAGCCTTGTTTTAATGGATATTTGAAACCAGTTATGTGTGTACACATTTGAATTTGTTTGGAAATAGGGGTAGAGAAAGTATCCTTCAAAGTGAAATGATAGGGGTGTTTAGACAATATATACATTTGGGACAATCAAGCAAGCAAGCCATGTCCCAGAGATTCTTTCATTTGACATCAAATAGCAGGTACTTGTTGCCTCCTTGACAAGTGAAGTGGCACAGCTGAATACCCTACTAACCCTTCCCTAGCTGCGCTAACGGTTACTAACAATTACTAACGGTAATAATAGGCATTAGAAGAAGAAATAATTAATCTAATGAGGTGTAAGCAGTTGCAAGACATGCCACTCTAAGATGTGCATGTGCATACAAGTTAAATATTTTCCCCTGCATGTGACCAGTAACTTTACCATGAGAAAAATTACACACTCAGTTATAAGGAAGCAGTATAAAATGGGAATTCTCAGTTTTCCACTTATTTAAGACACAAATATCACTGGAAAACCCTATTTTTTGCAATAAGGATGGGAAAAAACCCTAAAACTCGAGAAACTGAATTCAAATTCCTCATAGAAATAAAAATTAATTTGCTGAATATATTTTCAATAAATCCTTCAAACGCATGAAACATGAGTCAGACCAAGTTTTAAAGCACTTTTAGAAAGCACTTCACAAACTTCCTTGGATCAGCACTGGAGATACAAAACCCACCCACAAGGTCAGCTGTAGAGGACCAAGATCAAGAAATGCAGGGGCCACACAGAAGCACTTGCCTACACAGACAAAACAAATACAATACATATAAGATTTCAACACATTTTCAAGTCTTTTTAGAGTTGGCAGAAAAATACATGTTCCCTTGAGCCCCACTGAAACTATAAACTTCACCCAGATTTCAGCTTTGAGAGTCTGTTGAAACAACTGTCTTTTCCATAGTGTATTTTCTGTTGACTATAGATGTTGGAAAAAAATACATATACTCTTTCCTTTCTATTTTTTTTTTTGATTTTCCTCTTTGCTGCCCAACTCAGTAATTGAACATATGGGACTATACAAAGAACAAACTACAGCACACTGTGGAAAACTCTAAAACAAACACATCACTGGGATATAAGTATTAGAGATAAAGAACAGTAACTATAATGCAAACAAAGAAAGAGAAATTAAACAGAAGGCAGAAGCCAGTCAAGCACCATTGCCAAAAGAAAAATATTTAAGAGTAAAACCATTGTCCCACCCACCTATCAAAACAAAGCCCAGGGTGGGAACTATGGAGAGCCAGACAGGAACTAGAGAAATACAATAACCTATTTACACATACAGAATACTATGGAGAGGTTAATACTGCTGTGCAAGTGAACATATCAAGATTAGAAGTTGGCAGAACATCCTAACATCTTTCTAGGCAATCCTGAAATTCAACATACCATGGCAAGATGCTCCACAAACACTGTTGTGAATAATTTTAAAATTTTAAGTTGCTTTAACAGAATTGGAGACAAACAGATTTCTCTATTTGGTAAGTATTGACAGTTGTGAGAAAAAGTATGTCACCCACAGGAACTCTGTTATATCTGTGCACTTGAAGGTCTGCAGGTCGCATTGATTCCAATCCACTTTTGTGAAGTCAACATTTGTAAAACATAGGAATGGAGAAGAGGAAAGGACCTGTGCAGGTTGTACATTGTAAAATACATGTTTAAATTTCATCTCAAAATTGGTTTTCTACTATAATCCCTTCTGTTATCATAATGGAATGATACTTTCAAAAAAAAAAAAAAATCACTGAAATTTCAGTCTTCAGAGTCTATCAGAACTTCCCAGTCCAGAGCACAGCTGTGGGGATTCTGAGAAGATCTTCAAAAGGGTATTTGTTTTCACAAATTCACAATATTGTTTTGCTCAACTACATTAAAACAAATTTTCAGCTTTACTAAAGTTTGTAACATGGTTTAATTTCCAGCACAGAGATCTTGGATCACTCTCAAGTCATAAACAAGTATGCCCTGGTAACAAGCTACAATATTTAGCGACCTAGGGGTGGAATTCCCCTCACCTAACTTATAACCGTAAGGATTCACTCCTAGCTCAGCCCTTTGGGATAAGACAAGTTACCCTTGGAGATGCTCATTATATTCCACTGTTTACAGAAGAACCTAAAAGGTAAGTGGGCTGAACATCCCTGCTGAGCCGCCCATTTTGTTTCATCAACTAATGGCTAGGTCAGACTGAATCTAACCTTCGGATGACGACAACTAAGAGAAACTGGTCCCTCTCTAAACTTTAATCTATGATAAAGTTGTACTTTGTTTGCTGTAATGCAAGGGTGGCACATGTCTGGGGTAGGTGGAGAGATGCTTGCCAGTAGTACCTGTTTATTGGGCAGCAGCTCCAAAAATATCTCATTTATCTAAATATCTAACAGAAAGAATTGAAAAGCTGCAGTAGAATATGGATTATTTTGCCTATTATTTCTCAAGAGGTTTGAAAATATCTTTGTGCTATACATTTGGCTGGGAACTATGATCACTCAATGCACATGAGTTCATATCATGTCCCTGAAGTTGCCTTTAAAACCCCTTTTATCACAGTTTATTAATCACATTTAAAACTCCTTAACCATGTAAGAAAATTACTTTGGGCTTAAATTTCAGTACAATTACCTTCCAGTGGTTGAATTTCCAGCTTTGAGATTTAAGGGGATTTTCTGGGGTTTAATGCTTTTTTTGTACATATGTGCCTTTAGCATTACTGTACTGTTACGTTATAGGAAATGAGGCACTTGTACTTAGAGAACACCAGATTCTTGTTAAATTCAATCAGCAGACAAACAACTGTGTCTTTGTCACAGAAGCCCAAGTTCAAATGCATAGGGATCAGATAATGAAGAAAAAAATAATCTTGTATGACACAATATGCTTTCACTTTATTTAAGAAGGGAATGCACAAGTATCTAAATCAGATGCTCTGGAACCAAAGCAGTTTAAACGAGTGTATTTTAAAGCCTAAAATATGTCTAAGCAGTTGGATGTTATAACAGCATATACCACATTGAAATTAAGTTGAAATCAGACTCCTTCTGAAGTCTTAAATATAAAAGAGAATAAAACAAAACAAATCACAAATAAATGGCCCTAAGCTCCAAAAATACTTTTAAAATTTAGGGGAAGAGGGGTTAAAAGAATCAGAATTCATTTTCAGAAACAAATTACCATCTCAACATCCTTGTCTTTTATGTTCTGAATATGTAACAGGAAGTGGGAATTGTCAGAGGTACGTATAACTATGTCTAAATTATAGCTATAAAGCCAGCTAGACTAATTGTGAGAGAACTTCTAGTTAGAACCTACTCAGATTACATGCAGATAATAAAAAGAATTAAGCTAGGAAGCTGAAGGGGTTTTTTGCCCAAGTTATTTAAACATGAATCCAATTACTGAAGTTTCACGGAGCAGCTGTGTCACTCCATTCAGCTGCCCCCCTAAAAAAGATGATATAGCTGTATTTCAGGGCTGAAAGATCCTGAATTAATACGGGCAAAAGAAAGCCCTTCTATAACATTATTCTGCTTTGGGAGGGGGTGTGGAAGAATCCCTTTTAACATAATAAAAATGATTGTGATATAATGAATAATTACTATGGGATTTTATACCTGGAAGGCATGGTAGTTATTTCAAAGCCATTTGTGACCAACAGCCTTATAAAAAGCTAGAATGTATTACATATGTGCAGAAGGTAACTGCAAGCATGTATTAAATCTCAGCATCTGAAATAATGAACAGCAGTTTGTTGCTACAGTAACTACCTCTTGATGAAAAACAGTGAGGTGATGAGTAACTAAATTAATTAACAATCAGCCCTTTTTGAAACGAATAAACTTCAATGAGATGAGAGCTCTCCTTTCCTTTCCTGACAGTTATATCATTCCTTTCCAGCAGCAATCTGGTTGAAATGTAGAACCTCCAAGAGGTGGTATTGCCAACACTTATGATGCAGGAGAATGGGATCCCAAATACCCAGGTCCTAGATTCCTATGATAAATAAAAGGCAAACAATAGGATTTCTTTCTTCTCTTCTTGGGAAAAAAAAAAATCCGTAAAGGAAAAATAGATGAAACAGTGTCCAAGTTTGCAGTCAGTTTGTGTAACAGCCATGAAATGCTTAAACTACTTTACAGACTATAAAGAACTTTTCATTTTTCTTGCTTTATCTCCCCTGCTTTATAGAAATATCAGCAATTCCAATTTGTTTTACTTCATTATCACAAGGCAACACTGATAACCCTCAAGAAGATGGCCCATATACCTATTCTGTCTCTCCAGCAATTAAAAATAGCTTCCCACTGCTGTTACTCTCAAATAGCAAAGAACATTTAGTTTTGTAAGTAATATCCCTGCCTTGATCTGAACCTGTGAGCTTTTTCATCTTATTTTCCCCACTTCATTTTGTTGAGGAGGAAGAGCAGGAGAGTGGCTGTACAGGCATCTGACACCCAGACAAGTTCAGCCCACCATGCTTAGACACATGCAACAACCCTGAGATGAAGTGTGAATATCCATGTGGACCATGGAAGTGGGAGATGCATCCGAACATGGGTCGGTTCCTTTGAACAGAAGAGCTAAATGCTCTGAATATGACTTAGGAGGGCGGGTCACCTATATGTAGTAAAAACAGCTCAGTCTACTATTTTAAAAAAAGCTAAATAATTCATGGAATTAATAATTCAATATGAAAAAAATTTTGAATGAAAGCAACAAAAACATTGAAATCTATTAGCTTTCCCAAAAAGTCTTGGAAAAGATAACATTTGTATGCATTTTTAATAATTTTTTTTTCATTTTGACACCTAGAGAGATCATGGTAAGAACTTGAACTGTATGCAGTAATCACCCTGTATGTGCTCACTTATAAACACACACATTTACACACACATTCCTGAAAAGCACAAGTCATTTTAAGACAAATAATTTAAAACTAGAAGACTAAATTCCTATCCTTGCCCTTTTAATAGAGCCATGGCCTTTGTTTTCTACCAAAACATGCTTGTCTCACTTATGCAAATGTACAGAATCCCCACCTCGGGTTCCATTGGTAGTTTCTGTCCCCACTCTTGGAGATGTGTTGGTGCCACTGAGCAGTTTGGATCCACAGAGCAGCAGACCCAGCTAGGTGTGAATTGGGAAACAGCATATTCTTACATGATGTGGGTATGCACATTCCTCACCAGCCTGTGTCTGAGGGGTAGAAGTGAAGGAGGCATTGCTACAGTTTTTAACATGCTCCCCACAGGAATTTTGATGTAGAATCCAGTGATCTGAATTTCAATATGAAGTGAGCAGCTAAGCCAGGCAGCACACATGTACAGTCACTGGTTTGAAAATACTCCCAAGCTATTTTTTTCTTTTTTTGGGGGAAAGGAGGGCAGAGAATGGTGGGGGGAAGGAGATGCAGGCAATCAGACCACTTAAGTAGTGTGGCCCTAGGCTAGCTACCCATTAGTACCTAAACTATTTATAACTTAAAAGTTATAAATAGAGCTGTTTTATTTAAGTGTTTAAACATGAAACAACTTTTAAGAACTAGTTATTAACATTTCTGTAAAAAAAATTATCACTGACCCAGGAAGACTGCATGCTACATTCGTGTTTTGCTCCATATATCTATGCCTTTAGTCTTTATTCTGAAAGATCATAAACTAAAGTATGCATTGAAACAATTGTTTTAAAATGCAAGTGACATACTTGCAAAATTAGTTTTTCCTCAAGAGCAAGGATGTTGCATTTCAGTTTCTAGGAATTTAAAGGGACAATGCAACCAACACTGATGTCTTCTCATTGTAATAATATAAGCTATATTACAGTTAGCTTGAACCCATTAATGAATTCATCTTTGTCAGAAGAGTGTCTATAAAGAAGCTTCTTAAAAGACCCCAAGGACATTATAGCACTGATGGTTTACCATTATGTGGTATAACAAAGTTTTACTTAACCCGTTCTAAAAGCAGACATATGGAGTCCATTAAACCCTTCTCTTTTTTGTGGTGTAATTCTGAATGGTCGTATTATGCTACTTATTTAAAATATGGATTGTAACTTCCACCACCAATTAATAAGAGTTCTACAAAGTGCATGCAATTTATAAGATGCACAAACTTTTTCATCAGCACCTAAAACTTAAACACTGTTGAGAACTGTATTTCAGTTAACTGCAGAAAATAAAAGATTAATATGACAACATCCAAATAACTTTGACACTAATTAAGTCAGGGACACACAATTTAGCTGCTGTTAAAGTCAATGAAGAAATGCTTCTCCTGTAAATCCCCTGATATTTAGAATAGTTTGTCTTTTTTTTTTTTTTTATGTATATACATTGTTACACTCTGTCACACATGCATAATCATGCTCTACCACAATATTCCCAAGTAAGGAATTTTTATTTAATTCTATAAATAAATATTTTAAAAGAAAGACTCCCACATATGAAACCAATCAACTCAGCTGATTTCCCTTCCATAATAAAAACTCCCTTCTTCACAGTTCCTTCCATTTGATGCCACATTCTGCCCTCTTACACCAACATCATCTTTTCCTGCGTTCAATTCCCTATTTATGCTCTTTAGAACTTCCTGATCAAATCAGTTAGGCCTTAATCTTACATGTGGTTGCTGAATTCAGTGGAGTTCAATGCAAACCTACAAAATACCTTGCACTGTACCTTACTTCAAGGTAAGGGCTATGATAAAAGAACCCAAGAGGCAAGGACCAGATTGCACAATCAAAATTCAAGGGACCACATTCTTGCAATGCATCCTACCCAAGTAACAAAGAGCAAAGCAGTATCCCAGAAGATGCTGGCAGTTAATACATATCAGCATCTGTTAAATATTACAAATACAGCTGATGCTAGACTTAGGCTAATGTAAGATCCCTAGTTAAATGTTTAATCAAGTAGATACTACACCTGCAACTTCACAGTGACACTATTGCAGCTTTTTCCCTCCTGTTTAGGCCTCACTAGCTTATCCTGAATGTGAAAGAACGATCCTCTCTATGTGAACCCAATACTTTCCTTTGAAAACTAGCTCTTAACACTGTATCTCCTTTCTCTAGTTATAAAACATTGAATACTTCATACAGCAATCATATAACCAAAAATTAACATGTGGCAAATATTCTCAGATGAGTCACTGTACTCTTTACATTCTTGATCTGTTGGCTTCTCTGCTGAGTAATCATCAGCTAATTATTGCGCTAACTATGGAGCACCAAAATACTTACATCTGCTCAAACGCAACCATTAAGGAAAAAAAATAAAAAAGATTTCTCATTTCATACTTGAGTTAAAATGAAAATGTACATAATGATGGTTTTCAAGAGATCTCATTATGACTTTTCTTCAGGTATTCCCAATTTTTCATACAAAAATGTCCTTTATGTTTTCTTTATGTGGACTGCACAGCTCTATTAACTAATGCCATACCCCTATATTCAGGCTATGTCTTGTAATACATTCGAGCAGATTTGGGTTCCTCAGTTCAATATCTGGAGAATTCCAATAGATCAAGTAATGTTACAAAAACAGAAGCAATCCTTCTACAGAATATAGGGTGCAATATTTTGCATTGCTTTTGCATCCCACACACATAAAGTGAACAAGAGGTAATATCAGATGCTACTGTAGACATTTACTGTCTTTTAACCAATATGAAAGTCAATGCAGTGAACAAGACAGAGTTGCCCACCCTAAAACACCTTGAGATTCACAATGCACTGTTCATGGCAAGGACCTCTGTATCCTGGAATATTTCTGGAGCATCCTCCACTGCATCAGCGAGCTGTTAAAATCATCATTGCATCAGCACAGAAATGGATCTCTCCCCACTGACAGTAGTTCAAATGGCAGAGGTACTTGCCAAAAAAACGACTGGCTTTTGTTCAAAGAAAACAATGCAACATGGACAACAGGCAGTCAAGTTATGCTGCAACAGCACCTTTTAAAAGTAGCAGAAAAAAATATAAAGAAAACTAAGCAATTTTTTCTGAGAGATCTCATCTTTTTTTTTAAGGAACTGTAAGAGGAACGTCTACTACTGTTACAGCTACAGGTACCTCTGCTAGTGAATATTCAGTTTCCAATTATTTGTTATAACACAGCTGAGAGCAATTAGACAGTTTACATATGACTGCTAGGAGCCCAGTGCACATTATGTGGACCATCAGGTCCTGCAGCCTAAACACAATTCTCGATTTAATGGATAAATGAATTTTGCTAAACCACTTCAAATACAGGAATGTTTTCTGAATCTGTGTGCAGGCTGTTAATATATTTCCATGAAGTCTCATTCCAAAGAGATCATAGCACACTTTGTCAGATCCAATAAAAACTGTACCCCCAAAATCCCATACCAATGAATTTGGTACTGTTTTCTATGGCTGCTTGTAAGCTTCTAGACTGACATTCTGTTTGACAATTAATTTTTCTTTTTACTAAATTATACTTTCTATGATAGTTGTCTGCTTTTCATGAAAAAGGACTTTTTTCCCTATTTCTCTGCCTAACCTCAACCACCAATAGAAAACACTTTTTTGTTTTTCTGCACCAACTACACTGATTCCCTTACTCTTTTTCCACATTAGCATCTCTGTGCTGTGGAGGCATAAGATCTCAGTCCTAAAGGAAAGGTCTGAGGCTTAAGAAAGGGACAACATAAGGCTACAGGTTCTCTTTCACTGCATCTTACTGCTCAACTGCCAGTGCCATGGAACTTGACTTATTCTTACAAACGTCATTATTTAAGACCTGAAATTTTGGCTATGCTGTCTTGTAAGAGGAAGAAAATAACATGGCAGCACACTAATACAACACCCAAATTTTGCTGTATTATTAAATCAGTAATTAATTAATCACTAATTAGGTGATCTCAAAGAATGTCTCCATTTATAAAGGGACTGTCCTTTCACTAATGCATATGTAATAAAAATCTGTCTAACTTGGAAGCCAATACACAGAAATATCTTCAGGACAAACTCCATAAAGCAGAAAGGGACACTTTACCAAAAAAAATGTCATGGCTTTCAATATAAACACTATGAAACTCTGTAGCACACAGTGGGTCTGAAGTACACCAGCTGAAAGAACTTATTTGATGACAATACATCCATTTATGGACTTGAAACACTTTTGAAACATCACAAATTGTTGCTGTGAGCAGTTGTGTGAGCAGGCGGTCCAGTCCTGGGCACCTGGCAGAGGGACACAAACGGGGCCTTGGCAAGGAGCTTACGGCTTCTGCCATGCTGGTGTGGAGGCAGTGGACGGGCTGAGTCCTGCTGGGATCCCTCCTGTGCCCCCAGCGTGGAGGCAATGGATGGGCTGAGTCCTGCTGGGATCTGGTTCTCTGTCCTGGTGTGGAGGCAATGGCTGGGAGGAGTCTTTCCAGGATCCCTCCTGTGCCCCGCTGGCTGTGGGGTCCAGCCGGTTCCACGCTCTGGGGCTGGGTGAAGGTGCCAGTGGGACACACGAGCAGGTGCCCAGGGACATTATGTGTCCTGTGGCAGGCCCAGCTTAACAGAGTGGGATT
>JAWWTY010000077.1:133061336-133118837 GCA_035222235.1 Margarornis squamiger
AGTCGGGAGGCTGGGGAGCCGCTGGACAATGTCTTACACAGGGAATTCCAAGCAAGTGCAGCACTGTGTTTCTGAATTAACAACAGAAACGGAAGAATTGCTAAAATTGATGAAAACTTGCCTCTTTCTTGTAGCCAGAGTAAGGAAGAATTGGTACTGGCTGCCCAGGGAAGCGTGAGTCACTGTTCATCTAAGTGTTTAAAAGACTGAGGATGTGGCACTTAGGGACATGGTTTAGTGGTGGACGTGGCAATGCTGGGTTAAGAATTCGACTCCTTGATCTTAGAGGTCTCTTCCAAGATGAATAATTTTATGATTCTGATATTATGAGGAGTCTTGATCAGTATTCTGCCCTTCACAAATTTCAAGCAGAAGTCTAGCATCTTGACAATCCAAGAAGAAAATGCTGCACAGGAAAATTAAAACTGTACTCAGAAGGCCTTCAAGCTTCTTCTCCATAAGCATGTTTCTGACAGGTAAGATGCATAGGCTACTCCATAGGGCACACATTCCAGTTTGGAGATCAGTGTTTAGAGATCCACTTTCCCCACTGAACAACTAATTTATTGGCGACAGAGCTCGTTATCATCATTTCTTGTAGCAGATGCTATGGTATCAATAGGAATTTATTCTTTCCCACTTTCTATGTGATCTGTGCACCTCAGATTAAATCTGAGAAGGAAAATCAGTCTCAAATTAAAAGAACATGGTCAAATTAGAAGAGCTTGGATTTACTACTTCATTGACTAGAATTACTTTTTATTATTACTCCCAATGTCAAAATGTAGCCACTGATAATTCAGAAGTCTTTTTCCTCTGTCAGACTTAGTGAAGAACTCTTAACATATCCTTTAAATTGTCTTGCTTCCTGATTCAATGAAGAAAACTGAGATGAAGGTAATAAAGGTACTGGCCCTATCTACTTAATCTTTGTCCAGCAAGATGTGCCAGGCATCAACATAAAATGTCAAACAGTTGAAATTTCTTAAGGCTTTTGCTTTAACCCCAACATAAACCAATAGCAGATGAGCCTTGTCAACAATTTGCTAGTTCCTCAGTACACTCCAACCATCATGTTCTAGACTGCACACTATATATCTGGTCGGCATTAAAGTGCATAATGAAGAACATATTTACATCCTGTATTTTTCCAATTTTAATCACTATATAGCAGGATTAATGGGCTTAAAGTTCATGTCAGGAGCCAAATTGTTCTAATAAAATATGAAGCATTTATCTACTGAGAGGCTGGAAAGAGCAAAGTTTGTTTATTGCCAAATCTGAAACAATGCTAACTAGAGCATGTGTTATTTAATCTCATTCATGCCCATAAGATTTTACATGCTAAGACTAAGCTGAGTAAATAAAATTCAGAAACTTGAAGGCAATCCCATTCTCTTATTTTTATTGAGCACTAGTAATAAGCTTGGCTCTGTACTAGAAACAGCCTGTTTTCCAGCTCACTTCAGCTACATCTAAGGTACCTAAGGCTTCATTAGTAACCTATATATGGCTTGAAAACTACTGGGCAAGAAAACAGTCCTACCAGAAGCCGGGAAAAGCACTGGATAAGCAAAGAGTCTTCACAAATATATCCAATTATCACAGCATTTCACCTGGCACTTGTAAACTCAAGTCAGCAGAAGATGAGCCATTCATTTCATAGGACCAGAATTCTCCCTGTATCTTTGCCCTAAGGAACTTACAGAGCAGTTTATACAAATGGAAATACTCTGTTCTAAAGTCCAAGCGTAAGATTTTAACCATCATGTTGCTGTTCAGGAAGAAAGATTCCAAAGAACTTGTCAGATAAAGGCACTAAAAGAAGAAAATATGTAAATCTAAGGAATGGCTCTTCCAAGTGATAAAGATAAAAAAAAAAAAAAAAAAAAAAAAAAAAAAAAAAAAAAAAAAAAAAAAAAAAAAAAAAAAAACCACCTCTAGCAGAATGCAAGCAAAACCAGAACACTAGATAACATAACTGAATTTAATTCTAAGTTGTGCCAAGTCTTCACCGTGGTAGCACTGCTACAAGTCTATGCCAGGAGCAAATATGTAGTCCCATTTTCCAGAAGAAAGGTGGATACAGGAGGTAGATTGAACATAATCACTGAAAAAAACATAATTCATAGCACTCTTTAAAAACTCAAAATACTAAATTTTAAAATACTTCCAAACTTCCAAACTTCCTACAAAGCTATCTTACAAAACAAAACTCAACCAATGAAACTATTTTCAATAAGAAGAGGTTTATTTGGAGGTTGGGGGACAAGAAGATAGTACTTCAAATAAATATGGAAGTTTCAGCAGTAAGCCTAGAGAAAATCCTGGGTTTTCAGGCAAGACAAAAGAGCCTTGGAAAAACAGTAGAGAAAGAATAAATGCTAAAAACACTGCCATAGCTGCACATGACTGAGAGAAGGAGGAGCAAAACAATTTAACTAGAAATGGGGAAGTCAGAAGAGCAGAATAGATGTCTTTAAACATAGTGGAAAAACTCTGGATTGAAGAATTAGAACTCTGAAAATATTAATGTATCTAATTTACAGAAAGATATATGAAAAAAGACAACCCAAACTGACTCTCTCCACACTATACAAAGCTACACTTAGCAGCAGGACATCACCTTAATTCAATCCAACATCACTGTACTTTATATCCTGCATGTACTCGCCACATTCAAAACATAGACCAAATCTTCTGTCATCCTCCCTGTTGTCAACCCCAGGCATCAGTTTGAGACTTCAAACAAACATAGTGGACCAGACATAGAAATCTTGAACTAGAACAGATGGAGCATATTTGCTTTTCAGAGACATATAGCTTTATCTCCACATCTTGCAGGAATACCATTAAAAATGAAATTAAATGTAGTAGCTTCTGTATTTCAGATACACTTAAATCACAGCAGGCTGGGCCTCATTCTGAAAGAATAATGCTTAGTGACTACAGGGCTTTTTCAAATGAGAATTCCCTTATAAAAAAGGCAAAATATAAAGATGTATTGAATTTACCTGTGCACTCTGGGTGCTTAGCATTCAGTACATTTCAAACAGAAATTAAAACTAGTATTTGGCAAGGGAATATTGAGGGGGTTTTTTTGTTAATATTGTGGAAATGTAAATGTAGTCTTAAAAACAGACAGGTCATAAGTTTCTAAAAAACTAAAAGCTACTTGGTTCACATTACATAGATTATATTTGCAATATAAATAAGAGACTGTAGAATTAAAGGAAAGAGTGGAAGCCCTGAGGAGGTAAAGACAAACATGCTATATACTTTTTAAATATTTTTAATATAAGAAATATACATTTTTTTAATTTTGAGAATTACTTACATTTTTTAAGCTATGTTTCCATTTTCAGATAATTTAATAAGGTGTTCAGCTTAGTAACTAGCTGCAGGCCTCTGAAACATTTTAGTTTCACAACCCAGTTCTGAGGGTTCTCAAGCCTCACCATTTTCAAAATCTGATAATATAATTACCTCATTTTGGAATGAAATAAAACATAATCTGGGCTTTTTATGGATATATAAATTGTTCTTACAACAATTAAGTCAGCCTACTGCAAATACCTACCTGCACATGAAGAGCTCCACCCTTTGCATCTGAAACTTGCTAAGATGTCAGGATAAAACCCCATTTAAATACTTTCAGACAGGTATCTATTAATGAAAACAAGGCAGTAATTCCTGCACCCTGCAGAGAAGTGATATAGGTTTTGCTATTTCATCTCTGGTAGATGTGAGAATGCAGAAGGCTTCAAACAGACAGAGCCAGCACTTTCTAAAGCTCTTACATCATTGCCACAAATGCAGTGTTCTACATGCTGGTGTGTGCTCAGTCCATAAACCTGGAAGCAGGAAATTTATTTGCTTGTTATCCTTCATAATAAAATATACATGCCAAGAGATTAGCACTCTAGGAAATCTTAGCCAGGCAAATCTCTGATATAATTTAAACTGCACAGTGATAAAACACTACTCTCCACAGCAGAGGAACTGAGGGACAGAAGGAAAAGACAGACTTCTTGCAGTGCCTGCTGAAGCTCCTCAACATTTATTTAAAAAACAAACAAACAAACAAACAAAACACAACACAAAAAAAAATCAAACAACTCTTTGTAGACACACATGCAGAAATCCATTATATGGTGGTGGGGTAGAAGAATCTGGTTTTAAACATACTGACCAGCTCTGTTGGTAAGAGAACCAGGCACCTTGGATTCAAATTTCATGCTCTCACCACTAAACCACAATCCCTGCAGAGCATTTAAGTAAAGCTGTAAAATGGAACATCAAACAGTAAATGCAAAGCTCTAGGATGTACTTGAATGCCATCAAGAGCATTCAACTAATCAGATTTCTTCTTAGCTAAACATGCATAAACAGAAGAGAAATTATTCCACACAGTAGAATATCATGGGGATCTCTACATGGTTACTACAAGGAGAGGAGATAGTGTTTCTGTAACAAACACAATGAATGGCAAAATCAAGAAACAAATAAACACAATAACAAGCAGTGATGAAACACAAGTCAACCACGTTTGTGGCTAAAAAAAACGGTTAAGGCTTAGTACAATTTCATAACTTAGGTATGACATGTAAATGCAAGAGAATAACTCTAAATAGTTCTGACATTAAATCATTTCAATATAAGTCTCTTGAGAGACATGCTATTCCTCCACAGCTCTGATTTCATTGTGTGCTTTTTCTCATTACATATCTGCCAGACTTAACTGTGACCTGAGGTATTTTTAAGAAAGATCGAGTCCAGAATGGCACACACTATGCTGAACCTCACAAAAATCCAGAATCAATTACCATCTTCTGTAGAAAACGAAACTTTACAATGAATATTTTACATGGAAATTGATATCCTGAGCAAAATCACTGCTCCCTCCAGCAGCAGCCAATAATGGCTTTAGAGAAAGGTATCAGAACCCTCTTGTTGGTAAAGACAAATTCATCTCCACAATATGAGTATTCCCAGCCTGTGATACTCAAGTCGAAACCCAGAAGCATGAGATGAAGTAGTTCCTCTGAAAAAAACCTTATAATCTTAATAACAACATTTATAATTTAATATTGTTATATAAAAGTATTACCTCCTTTACCATTCAATGGTCAAACCTTGGATTTAGCAGGAATTTAGCAGCCTGCTGTGATGAATATCTATCTAGTCGCATGATGTTGGCACAATCAATCATTCATTCATTTCATTGTCTTCAGTCCCTATCCCAATTCCATAGCAAACTTGAGTAAAAAAAAAGAAAATCACTTGACACTTGTTTTTTCAAAGATATTAAGCATCCCCAATTGTCATTCTCTTTTACTTTATTTTGTAACCCTAGGACTCTATTTTTACACCTATAAGAGATATCCATCACTTCAGAGATGTGCATGGGAAAGCATCCTGAGCACTCCAACACACTCACAGAACAGAAGAACACATGATTTTCAAAGGCATGACCACAGTAGTCATGTTATCAAGAATAAGGCCACTGGGTTTGCTAATCCTACATAATCAGAAAACAAATACCATGGTGGATGAAGCACCATTGCTACTAACCACTCCACTGGGTCTTCTGGAATTTCTCCTGGAATTTGAAGTGTCAGCGCATGCATTTTTTTTTAAGCTGGCCACATCTACGGATGTGAACTACATGTGTAGCTGTTTATCAGCTAGAGTGCATACACTGAGCTCCCAGAAAGGATAAAAGCAACAGAAGGTAGATGACAAAAATATTGACTTTAGTAATTAGAAAAAGCCAGGTGCAGCTAATAAGGAGAAGGAATGTCCAACTGGGGGGTTTTGGGGTTTTTTGGTTTTGTTTTTTGTTAAACTTCATTACAGCCAAGACACCAAGTACAGCCAAGAAGCCAAGTAAATGATTGGATTCTTTGACTATATGACTGCTGGTAGAAAACTGCACAGAAAAACTACAGCAGCTGATCTGGTAGAAACACGAGCCCTAAATGGAGGTCTTCGTTCAGGTCAAGCTTTGGCAAATTCTAATCCTTCTCAGGTGACATTACATGTATTCAACCACATCCAGTTGATCTCTTCAAATATTTTCCTTCCTCTCCTCCTTAAGCCTTCCAGAGTGTATTTAAGTAGCACATACTAATGTTATTTTACCCAATGAACCTCATGTTACATCAGGCTCAATGTGCAGTAGTTTCACTTAGTGGATGTTTGGAAAGCTATTAAGGGAAAACAATATGAAACCAGGTCTGTCTTCAAATTCAGGTTTAATAGAGTCACATTTCAACCCTTTTCCAAAAGCTGAAAAAACCCCCCACATATTGATGCTACTGCTAATGTTACAATAACTGAAATAAAAGTTGGAAGCAGCAAGACTTTTTCCAGGAGTTTGATGAAAGAATTAAAAGTAATGAAAGAGTCCTGAAATACAGCATTAGCAAAGTGAACTACTTAAAAGAGAGAAGTATCTGACTTTCAGCCTTTCTGAAGCATCTGACAGAAATATTGATGAGACAACAATATTCCAGAGCAAGCATCACTTCAGGAGTATCCACTGTAGCTGAGACAGATTGGCACCACCCCCAAATTTGCAATAAAATGAGTGAGATCAGAGTTAGGTCTAGTATCTTTATCATTACATTCACAGCACACTCCTTCCTATTTGTACATACTTGAGAGAAAAAAAATGGGGGAGCAAGGAAAACATATGATGCAAAATTAGCATGATATAGAACCTTATTTTTATGACAACTTCAAAGGGCTCAGATCACCCAGACAAACTTGGCTGTTTGTCGTTCCTATGATTTCACCTCTTACCTTTCGTTTCTGCTGTGCATCATTAGCTGTTTTTGCATTGAAGCAAGAATGTAAGAAAGGGAAGAGGTGAAGCCAGTGCTATTTCACGACTTCTGCTAGAATGAGAGTCTTATTAAGGGAAAGTGACAGAGCTGGGAAGTCCTGCATCACTGCTAAATAACAGGAAGCTCCTCTGGGTTGATTTTAGTACTCCAACAAAGTTAAGGTCATTGCAACTGCACATGATTCAGTCACTTATCCTAAGCATTCCTAAAGGGAATGGACTGTTTCCTCTTCACAGCTGACTATTACTAATAAAAAAGCAGGCACAGGTCAGGTACCAAATATATTTCCAGACCACTTTTCACAGAATGTCTGAGGCTGGAAGTGACTTCTGGAGGTAGAATGGACCATTTGATCCAATCCTGTTCAGGTAGGGCCACCTAGAAGCAGTTGCCCAGGACCACATCTGGATGGCTTTTGAGTATCTCCAAGGACAGAGCTCCCCAACCTCTCTGGACACGTCCCAGTCCTCAGTCACCTTCACTTTAAAAAATGTTTCCTGATGTTCAGAGGGTACCTCCTGTGTTTCAGTTTGTGCCCATTGCTTCTGGTTCTGAGCACCACTAAAAAGAGGCTGGTCCTGACATATTTTCACCCTCCCTTCAGCTACGTTGTTGAGATCCCCTTTCAGGTGTGCCTCAGCAGTGTTGACTAAAGGGGAAGAATCACCTGCTGGTATCAATCCTTCTAATGCAACCCAGAACACCATTAGCCTTCCTTGCAGCAAGGGCATATTGATGGCTCACATTCAATATGGCATCCACCATGTTCCCCAGGGCCTTTTCTGCCATGCTGCCTTCTTGTTGAGTGTCCCCCAGAGTACAGTGATGTGTGGTATTGTTCTTTCCTAGGTGCAGGACTTTCCACTTCTTGTTGAACTTTGTGAGGTTTCCTTTGATTTTTCCAGTTTATTGAGGTCCCCTTGAATGGGGGATATTTTCCAGAATACTTGCTAGCACAAGATGCAAATAACAAGACATTTTTAGCAGAACAATATTCTCCTCTTCTTGTACACAAAGCTGAGCAAAACTAGATTTCCTTTGACACAATACACAAGTCTCTGTATTGGATTGCTGAGACCATGCAAGAGACAGATGGAACATGTGCAGCACAAATACAGGCAGATAACTGAAAAATCGTTGGCTTTCTTGCTCAAACAGATACAGATGAGGCTGGACTCTAATTTGAAATGGAGGGAATACATTTTTTTGTGTGTGTGTGCAGGTACATGCCCTCAACACAGAGGTGCTACATGATCCAGTGAACATGGACAAATCTGAGAAAAAAAAAAGAAACCACAAAAAAACCAGAGTAAACTTGAATCAAATAAGCCTATAGCAAAAAAAAAAAAGCTTTAAAACCTACAAAAAAAAAACAACAAAAACAACCACCCCACCTTGGGTATTCTTCTCATCTTATTTCCCAACTACAGCTAAAAGCATTTCCTAAAACTCAATTCCCAAAAAACTTTGAAGGCCCTGGGCAGCAGATGAAATTCAGCAAATCCTGAGACTGAAGAAAAGAGTTATGATAAACACTTGTAATTCTGATGTCTCATTATAGCTAAAAAGAGAAACCATAACCTGGTGTTATCTTAGCATCAGCAAAGATGCTGCACTCCAGCATATTGCAATAGTGCTGTAAGAAATAGAGTGGGAAGCCAGAGTGCCCATCTAGAAGCAGCATTTCAATTAGATGCTTACATTAACATTTACATAAAAGAGGGATTTATTTCCTACTAGCATTGTCATTGATGTCTACATGTATCAACCAGAAGTTTTACATGTGGAAAGACTAACAATGGAAGCAAACCCTCTGACATCATGAAGGTACCCTCTTACCATGTATGCAGAATTTCCAGCACTGAACCGTGTCAGATAGAACCAAACAGGCAATCTATTCATGTAATTCAGTATTTGTTGAACAACTTAAAGACCAAGATAGATTCATGAAGGCCAGGTATATTTTATATGGCCCAAACAAGGAAACTAAGTTAAAGAACTGTCCTGTCATCAGCTGTTGCCACGGGAGTAGATCCCAAAAGCAAAGGCACACAATTACCCTACTCCAAAAAGTGCCTTCCCTCACGTGTCCCTCAGTAAGTCAGCTTCCCTTACAAGTGACCATTCAGCAAAGTAGGGAGAGATGACTTATCATTTTAGAGTGGATGGGAAACCAAATTTAGAGTTAAAACCACCTCCTGAGAATGCTGCTGATGAAAGTAGAACATGTAACTTGATGAGGACAAATAAATTAGCTGAAACTGAAATGCTCTTTGGTGAGTGAAGTATCTCAGATCAGAAATTATCTAGAAGCATTTTGCAATAATTGGCAAAAGCTTTAAGCACTAAAACCAAACAGCTGCTGTGTTGCTGCGCTGTGAACACAACCTTGGGTGCATCACAGCGATTGTGGCAAGTTACAGTTACTCTTGCCGAGTCAAAACTGAATCCATGACTGTCATATTATTAGCATGCACTGTGTAAAAGGAGATGTAAACCAGGTCTGAACTAGCTGTCATGAGAGGCCAAAGAACAGTTCTGCTATTGGAAGGAAATGCAGGAGAGATTTCTGATTTCTGCTCTGGCAACATTAGTTCAGAGGTTGTCCTCTAAGCAGGGCTAGCCCTACAGGGGCTAGGCACAGTTACAGGGCCTCACCTCAGCTAGGACCCTCAAGTACCACTTCAATATAGATAAAACAAAAGATGACAAAACTAATTTCCATTCAAGAGAGTCATAGACACATGCTTGCCAGGGGAATCACTGTGTAAGCTGGTAGGTTTATAATAAAACCATATTTTATCTCCCAAGGTTTTTTAGCAATTCCAGAAAGAAGGAAGAGTGAATCAGTAACACCTATCTTTACTTATAGTTGCTGTTCCAGTTATTTCCATCTTGCCCAAAAAGTTTTAGTATGGACTTGATGGGTGTTGTCAACACTGCTATACATCTGTGGATTAATCTGTGCATGCACAACAGCCATGTGTCTGATGTGGCTAGTTTGGGGTTTTCTGGTATTCCAAAGGTGGCAACCATACGGCTGAGAAGACCATACATTACTGCAGAGTATATATTTGTGAGGGACATATTTCAGCCAGCATTTCAACTCAAAAAAGAAAATAATGTGTCTGGATCAGGAAGTTTATATTTTATCGCACCACTGCAATTCTCTAACACAAATACACTTGTCCCTTTGCAGTGTAAAAGCAGTACAAGTTTCTTCCAAGATACAGAAGGGCATTGCTGCACATGGTCTACTTGGGAGTTAGTGCTCGTGCAACTGCCCAGTGATTAAAAAAAACACACCAACCTAAAAGCCAACATCACAAACATGACTTATCTTTCAGGTCCCTTCCTCCATCTCATTACATCTATGTTTGGGTCTGTTTTTCATCAAGATGGAGAAAATCCTAACAATTCTCACAAAAAAATATAGACAAAAGTTTCTGCAAGGTAAATTCGAGACTCAATACCTAAACCATATGCTCTTGATTATTTTTAGATTTAAACCCGAGAGAGAAAAAATTGTTTTTAAAAACAGAGAATCACAGTAGAAGAACTTTCATAATACTTTAGATCTATGTTAACTACACATGAAATATGCTATTATACTTTTCAAATAGCAGCACATAATTCCATTGAAAGTGGGGATTTTTTTTTGCAAAATAATTACAAAACTGCATGACTCTTCTAAATATTCTGTGTGTTACCTGTAATTTCTTACATTTCCCTAGTTACAGTCATGTAAATATCCCATAAAACAACACGAAAGGAATGAAAGCAGACAACATTACCTCATAAAAGGACAAAGTCTTACAGATACATCAAGTACTTGGCTGTACAGAAATTGGTATTTCAAAAAGCAATACATAACTAATTATTGAAACAAAGAGGGTGAAGGCTTTTTGCACTTCTCACCAGACCTTAACAGGTGGGATCTTAAAAACCTACCACTGATCACGTAACCCAGATACTGAAAATATTAGTTCTATGTTTGCTTTCCCTTAAAAAAATTAATCTCTTCCCCACCCTACAGTTTTACTACTTTTTCTATATCTTTTTGTATTTCACAGTTTGCCCATTCAAGTACATAAAAAAGAGGAAACATCAGAAAATTTAGTTGCCAGCCTTTCACATGCCACAACAACTTTGCATGTAAGCAACAAGCAATTGCCTCAAAATAGAGTAAGATGAAACCAGAGCTACATAAATTCACTGGAATGTTTAATTCAAGAGTATTTAGGTATAAACACAAGGATGAGGCAATGTGATTGGTACACATCCAGAAAATGCTAGCTGGTGCTCCATGGACCACAGTTTAACAGACAAAGGTCAGAGATATGGGCAGCTGTTTGAAATCAAAGTGCTAAGCTATAGCAATCCCAAAGACATACAATTAAGGTATCAAATCCTTGCAGTCTCAGAAGAAGATCGAGAGAGGAAAGCATCATGATAGTCTATCATTTTATATGAGTTACAATTAACATCTCCATTCCACATTCAGAACATAATTTCACGTCAATTAAGAATTTTGTTATAGTATTACGTATAAATACTAATTTCTTGCAGTTCCTTCTTCCTGCCCCCCATCTCCACTGCAGAAACTGCACTGGAAAGGTGTTGTCAAACTCATCCTTTCACTCTTGCCTCCCCTGCGTTTGACATTGTGTTGCACCATTATTATACGGGGACATGCACTAGAGAGACCACCACCCTGATCCCTTTCAACTTCATTTCTCCTCAGAGTTTTGAAACAGTATTTGTGAAAATGGACAAGATGGTTCATTTCATCAAAGCTCTCAAACCCTCTGAGAGCTCAACAGCCAGATGTAGAGAGAATGAAGTGACATAGCTAGAATTACAAGTGACCTTACTGCCCACAGATACACAAAGTTCAACAAGTGTAACACTACACTCTGATCAGTAAGTGGCCTTTATGTATGGAGCTGGTTGGACAAAGCTTCACACAGACAGGAAAAATAGCTCTTCATCTGCCTTATGGTTCTTACAGGAAAGATCCAATTGACACTTCACTTCCTAAGATGTATTACTTGGAATCCAAGTATCATAAAGTCATACAAAACATGTTACATGCTGTACACCAAAAGTTACTTGGGAACAGGCTTCAAATCCAACAGTACTGTCCCAAAAAGTAATATATTTACTCTTCATGCACAACATTACTTTACAGCACCACATTGACATTTACCAAAGCTTTACATTTGCTAAACAAGTACTACCAAGACAGTGAGTACACAAACCATGGCAGCACCTAATTTTGTTGTCTAAAGAGCTCATGATGAAAGGATCAAGCTGTTATATTTGTGCATTATCAACAGCCAACACATATGAAGTCATGCTTTTCACTAAGAAAGGGATTAGCAAATACTTGGAGCCTAGACAAACACAGAAGGTTCTCTAACTGTTCCCTGAACAAAACTTTGAGGTGAAAAGAAAGGGCATGCCTGAGGAATTTAATTTATTAAAAAATATCTCTAACTAAATAAATCTCTAATAGAGGATAAATTAGAACTCTCAGGGTCTGTATCTGATAAAGTTACAAGCTGCACCAACATATAATTTTAATATAGGCAAGGAGGTTGAATGTGGTGGATCCCTTCTCATTTGGGGCTGATTTCAGCTGATTTCAGGGGCTTACAGTGAAGATGTGTACATCTGAACTACACTTCAACTATAGATTGAGGTAATAAAGCCATCTTTGTTAGTATTTATTGACATGCTTTTTACTGGGATATGTTTTATCTGATCAAAGACCAGCATCTACTGTAGGATGAGTTAAATTGTACCAACAGCTCAATGGACTGTACCAACTAGCACTACATGAATTATAAAAGAAAATGCAGACATTCATGTTCCAGATAGTTTCATGTAGTCACACAAATCTCATCCCTGAGTTTATAATCAATGATGCCTTTTTAGAAAGGATGCTACAAGTCAGCTACAAGCTTTCAAGTTTGATGTACAGTGCACTAGGAAATGTTTTCAGCCTGTGATGGTCTGCAGGTTTTACTGGACAGTCCCTCTAACCTATAGTTAGCTAAAGTTTTTGGTATTAAAAACTAGCTAGATAGTCAGAAATGAAATGCAGACCTCCATAGGATAGTCAGACTCTTGGCAGAAAGAGCAAGAGAAAGAAACCCAACAAAGAAACAGCCTACAGAAAGACCATTGTTTATTACTTTATGCCTTGAATTTTGATAGCAAACACCTCTTCCACTTTCTAGCTTTTAAATAATTTCATATTTTTCATTAAAGGCAGCTTATGTAAACAACATCACGCTAACATACTTTCCCATAGTAATTATCCTGGTCTGTATATTGTAAATGACACATTGAATTGAAAAAATGCATTATCGCTGTTATCACCACAGTGTCCCTATGTTAGTGTAGAAACTCATTTTTGGTATCTGTCATGCATTTTGAGCTGCTTTAGTGACAGTTTTCAGCCAAGCCTTGGAAAATGTACATCTCCTTCCTCCCCAAATGTGGGAAAATGTAAAATTAAGCCAAGTTTATCAAGCATACAAATATGAGTTCTCCATCACAGTGTAAATCTTACCACAGGTTTTAATACAAAAGCATATAAGCATAGACTTCAAGGTCTGACCAGGCACATCCATCTAGGCCAGCATCCTAAGCCCAACTGACCTACATGGAAGCTAAAGCAATGGATACAGGCAAGCAAAAGCACACACAGTAACACTGTGCCAGCACATGCTCCCCACTTCCAGTTTGCACAATAATGGACCTTGAGACACCTAAAAGTAACAGATGCATATGACTTGCTCCAGGATATCCTGCCTGGCCTCTGGTTGCTCAAGAAGGTCATGTATCTACCAATCCCAGAAGTATCTCCTAAATATCATAAGCAGCACTACCAACCTACTTTGGGAAGCTGAATCAAATACCCAAACTTAGGTGTCTGTTTCAACAGTGAATCCTGCCCTTGGTGTTTGAGCATTTCTTCTGCAAATCTTCACAATTTACTTGAACATTGGCTATCCTCAGTAATGGTCCATCATTAGCTAGTCCAGTATTACTCACTCACACAGAAGTTCTGACTTCTGGCAGTTTAAGAAACTTCCTCATACATACCCAATATGTAGCCAAAAGTTTAAAAGCTTTGACTTTTCAATGGTTACAGTGTTAGGATATTCTTACTGCTGTAGTAATGATGTATGTGTAAGGAATGTTTAACAATTAACTATCTTAAGCAAGAGTCCAAGGAACATAAGCTACCTTCCAAAGCTTTTCTACTGATCACAAGTACCTGGAAAATTACCCCTTGAAGTGCTAACATGTCTCAGTTCTTTCACAAGTTCTGTTACAAGCATTTAATGTAACACCTGAGGAAAAAAACACATCTCAAAGTACAGCTTCCATATGTAAAACATGTTTCAAGCTCAAAGAGAGGAAGGTGGAATTGCTAAAATATTTGGACAACCAATTTAGTTGGACAACTAAAAGATATTCTTTGTAATATGCCTTGGTTGTTTTTTTTTTGAGATAAATTACTTTTTAGGAGCAATTACAGTCCTTGTAAAAGTAGATGTGGTCTTTATTTCAGTCAAGTATTTCCAACACAGGTTCTTTTTCCCTAATTCTCAAATCATCTATCTTTGCCAAAGCCTGACCACAAAATCCAGCTGAGACACTCTCCAAGCTTATCCCAGTCTCATGGAAGTACCTTGTTAGGGAAGCTAAATCACAGCCCCCAATACCCAAGCAAGTTTTTCTTTCAGTTGAAAAATCCATGTAACAGCTTCCTATATTAACAGGTTTGTGATCAAGATTCCCATCTTATATTAAGATAATAAAGATTTAATTGACATGATTTTGATTGCAGTGACTGAGTCCTTCCATATATCTGTATTCTCCTATAAACACTGTACACACAGCTATATTGAGATCTGAGAAATACTTCAGACATTTCCTTCCCCAGGTACTCCTCCCATTTCCCACTGTGGATATTTTGCCGTCACCACTGTCACTTAGTACTCACTCATTGCCACAGGTATTACCCCTTTATGTATCTCTAATACAGAGTGTGAGCATTCAGGAGATGAGTATTCACCTTAAGCCTTATGACACTCCATGAACATGAACTAAATAAAAAGACAAGTATTTGACAGCCACATGTTTTGAGTTCTTGGATACAGGCAACTTCCAGTTTCTCAGTGTGCATGTGTCCTATTCCCATGTCTCATTATTCCAACGTTGGTCTCACCAACTCCACAGAGCCTCTTTGTATTACTCTTGAGTCTTCGCATCAGTACAGGCACCTCTGTTACACTGACTTTTTCTTCCCTTGGGGAATTTTGTTAGCATCTATTTTTTGATGACTGTTTACAATGATCCTTATATTCTCTTATGTTAATGCTTTTGCAGAATACCACAACTTCTCACAGGAAGCCAGCCTGGCAGTCTTGGTTTCTCTGTATCCCCATTTTGATTTATGGTTCTCTTTAGAAAAGCTGTGTCTATTATGCCTCAAAAAAAGGGAAAAACCACTAGTCTTTCATGCACCCTGTGACATTCAGTGAAATGCTAAGACATGAAGTTCCCCATTTTATACCAACTGCTAAAGAGAAATTTGTAGAAGAGAAAAAACGTTCATTGTAATGAACAAGCAAGTAGGAAGCTTGAACATTCTTGCCAAGAGAAACAAAAAATCAAGTTTTACAATTCAACAAGAAAAGGAAAGATTAGGCTAAACCAGTTGTGAGATTACACCACTGACCTTTAAGCTAGGTAGCTCTTAAATAGATTTTAAAAGACTTTCTTCAGGAAAGGCAAAGACCATAATTACCTGCTCAGGGCAGAGACTTCCAGAGGGAGAATCTGCTGAGTGTTTTAAGGAAAGTAAGGTTCTGCTCTGAGCAATTAGGCAAAGAAAAACTCTAATGAGCTGCAAAAGTAACTAAGAGCAGCAGTGAAGTTAGAAGAACCTGTTCATTATTATGCATTTGTAAAAAAATAAATTAATTAAATAACATTGACTAACAAAACACAATCCAGTGCCAGGTAGGAACCACATTCTAAAGCCTAACTTTTCATTCCACTTCTACTGCAATGCTGCAAGCAATGGTTTGGGAAAAGGTTGAAAGCAGAAGGGGAATGAAGAATTCTGGGGACATCTCCTTAAATTTACTAAACTCTTCTTTACTAGAGTATTCTACCCCAGCTACAAATCCACACAAACACCAACAGAGGCATATATACTTGGAGTTTATTGTACATTTAGCTGCTTTAAAAAATCAGCTACACATGATATTTGCCCATAATTCCAGACTGAATGCAATTGATTCCTACCACATAGGAGACTTGATCCATGCCAAAAATTGTATTTCATTAAGAAAACGATATTATGGAGCATCTGAGATCATGTAACAGACAAAAGAGAATGCCAGAGAAATTTAAACTGCCAGTACCCCACAGTGACTGCCTGATTATTTGCAGATGGGATATGGAAAAATTGTGAAATTATTGGAATTTTGGGTCCTGTACGAAAGCATTACTTCAGACTGCATGTGTCATGGCAAATGTCTATTATAATTTGAATACATTCTTAGATTTTGCTTTCAGTGCTTAGAGCTGGCTATGCTTACTTCTTCAGACTTATTAACTGAAAAAGAATGCATTCTTCAAGCTCAAAACAAAACCCTTAGGTGACAGCACAAAACAGTGCCAGTAAGTCAACTGTCAATACTGATGGTATTTATCCAATAATTAAACTAAAAACTAATTTAAATCAATCTCCTTTGGAAAAGCCAACTGTTCAACAAGTACAACAATTGGTCTAAGATCAATCAGTGAACATGAGATCAATTAAAACCAGCTTAAGTTTTTGTAGAAGGACAATTCACACAACTCGAGTTAGATGTCTATTCATTTCAGTACTCCCACAATGCAGTCCTTAAGCTCTGTTGTAAAGCAGAAATACCACTATCACCCTCCGCTGTCTAGCCAGCACTCTAAGTAGTTCCACATTTAATTAAAGACACAGTATACCCTTTGTTAGCGCAGATAGTCTGGTCACTTTAAAGGACTACTATCGTTTTAGCCACACACAACAATTAAATTCTGGAAACCATCTGTTGAAAAACCATCAAAACTAAATTGCTTTGCTAAATTGCTTTGCAATTTTATTTGTACCTACTCTGAAGTTTATATATGCATGAAAGTGCAAACTATTTTCTTCTCACGGTTTTATTACTGTCTGTACCAGTTTAACACTGGAGATGTCAAGTCCCTCCCCTTCGAAATAATACTACTCAAAGTGCAATTCTTTCAGAAATACGGATTTCTCAGCAGCTTGAGCTACCTGATTTTCAGCTAATTTTAGAAATGAGAAGGGGACGCATGGCCGAGAAAATAACAGGAAAAGGGACAACAAAATGAATCAGAACATGCGAATAATAAAAGCATTCTACAGTAAGGTGAACCGGCCCACCGGTCCAAAGGGAAAAAAAAATGGAAGAAGATAAAAGAAACAGAGGAAGCCGCGGCCAGGCTGCCAGCCGGGAAGCGCTGCAGTAACTTCTCCGTCCACACGGGAGCTGTACTGGCACATTGCACCGCTCCGGCTGCTGAGCCCGGCACCCCGACACCAGCGCTTTAGGAGAACTCATCAAGCCTCGGCGCACCGTTTATCAATTTTCCTCAGAGGCGCGTTTTCAGCAAAGCTAGCGGCACAGAAATCCCCTGGGCGCTAGGGAAGGTGCGGTTCGCTGCCCCGCCGCGGCTGCCCCGCCGGCCGAGCCCCGCGGGAGCGGCACGGCGGTGCCGGAGGATGGAAGGGGAGAAGCCGCATTTCTGCCTCGGAACCGCGGCCGCTCCAGGGATGGTCCACGGAAAGCAGCCTCCATGCCCGTCCCATGGACACGCGAGTCTTTACTGCGCGGGCTAACAGCGAGCCCCCGGCCGCTCTGAGCTGCTGGACGAGGAGCGACGGCGGCATCAGCATCGACCCCTCCTGCGGCGGGAGCTCCCGGCGAGACCCCGGCCCCGCCGGGGGGGACACGCCGCGGGGTCTGGGGGCCGCGGGGGACGTGCGCCCACCGCTCGGCGTCCCCGGCAGCCTCAGGCTCGGGCCGGTCCCTTCCCATCGGAGCTCACGCCGCTCCTCCCGCTCCCGGCCCGACCCCCGCGGCAGGAGGGCGAAGGGCAAGCCCGGCCGAGGGGTCGCCACGCCGGCACGGCCCCGCGCCCCCCGCCCCACACCCCACGCGCGGCCCGGGGCGCGCCTCACCTGCCGGGGAGCGGCCCTGCCCGGGGAGGGAGGGGCGCGCAGCCCCCGGCAGAGCCCGCCCGCCCCGCAGCGCTCCCGCAGCGCTCCCGCAGCGCTCCCGCCGCTGCCCCGGCGGCGGCCCGGGTGAGCCGGCGGCGCCACTCACCTCTCTTGCTGCGTCTCCAGCGGCCGGGCTGGCAGTGGCCGTAATCCATGCAGTTCAGGATGATCAAGGCAAAGGAGAAGAGGCGAAACTGCATCCTGGGCCGCTGGGGTGTGCAGCCTGCTCCGGCGGCGGCGTGCGGGGCGAGGAGGGGCCGGCGGAGGGTCGCGGGGCAGCGGCTGCCGCAGGGACCGCAGGAGTTTACGCGCCTCTTGCCGCCCTTCTCGGGCACTGCGAACTCACCGCCGCTTCCAGCATCTCCCCTGTGCTGCAGGGAGAGAGAGAGAGAGGGGAAAGGCTTGGCCCCGGGCTCTCCCGGTCGTCCCGCTGCTCTGGCTCTCCCCAAAAACAAACAGCCAGAGCAAGATCACAGCCCGGGTCGGGGCAGGAGCGGGGCCCCAGCGCGGAGCCACCGAGAGCCCCCCGCCGTGTCTCACGCCGGCAGGCGAGCGCTGCCGCCCGTGCCCCGGGACGGGCTGTCAGCCGGGGGACAGCGCTATTTATCCCGGCGCGGGGCTCCCCGCCCACAGCGCTCAGGTCGCGGGCACGGCGGGGCGAAGCCGCCCCCCACCCCCCCGTACCTCCCGCGGCGCGGCCCCGCGGCCATCCCGCCCCGCCGCGCGGTCCGGAGCGCGGCCCCGCGGGGCAGCCCCACGCGGGCCGGCCGCGGGGCGTGGGGGCTGCGGGGGCTGCGGGGCACATGCAGGCGGTGTCCGCGCAGAGCCCCCGCCCGCCTCCGCCCGCTCCTTTTATGCGGCGGGGCCGTGCGGGGCCGCGGGGATGCGCGGGGCCGTGGTCCGTGGGTGGTGCCGCGGCCCCGGCCCTCCCGCCGCCCGCCCCGGCCCCCGCCCCCGCCCCGCCGGGCCCGAGCGCCGGGCCGGACCGGGAGCCGCTGGTGCTTTTGCCTGCAGCCTCTTCCTCGGCGGGCTTCTCCGTCTGCCCGCAAAGCCTCCTCGTCCTTTCTCTGCCCTGCTTACCGCGTTGGGAAAGCTAGTCCTCCTCACTTCTCTCCCCCTTCTTCCCCCCCCCCCCGCTTCTTTTCTTTGCTTTCCTTCCCGTGGTGTTTGATAATTATTTCTTTCAACCCCAGTTTTAACACCTTGACTCATTTATTTTTCCCACCTTCTGGCTTCCTAAAATCTGATTTCACATGTTCCAAAGTATCTTCTTTGAAACACCACTTTCACTGTCCTGGCGAGATGGCTCTAAAAGTCCTAAAGTGTGACTTCAGTAAGTGATTTGTAGTGGCTTCTAGCCACATCTCTACTCGGCAAAGGTATTGTAGAGCTAGTAAAACGGGAACCCCAATGGTACAGATAAGGAAGGCTGAAACAAGGGAGAAGCCAAGAAGTCCCAGGTGAATTTAGCTTTGATGCAGCGTCTGTGAACTCCTCATAGCATCCGCTACGTTGACCTCCACAGTGCCATTTGTTTCTCTGCTCCTCACTCACAGTCAGTTCCCCAGCACTGCAGGTATCGACAGACCGTGACTCCTTGCTTGCGGTGCTGGACCCGTTGTGCCTGACCTAATGAGCCCCCCAGGACCTGGGGCGCTGTGGAGCAGGTGCAAAAGCTGGGAGACAGCGTGGGTCTGGCACAGCTGGCGCAAAGCCAGGTCTCATAAATCCAGCTAGATCCACGCTGGGTCTGTGCTGGGTGTTTCTGCTCCTCCCTCCCTCCCCTCACCCTCCGCCCCCAATAATTCTGGTGCTGAAATACCTGAGCTGCCTCGGGATGGAGCCAGTTCGGTTCTCACAAAAGCAGATGTACTCTTTCCTTAGCAGAGCTGGCTCTAGAAAGAGCATAACTGCATTCACGTGGCGCTGTGTCTGAGCGAATATATCGTGTTGGACCCAAGCTGGTTTTTCATCCATGGCCTGAACAATCTAACCACAGATAAATGAAGTCTGACGGTATGGCGTTTACCACACCATCCTGAGACCTCAGAACTTCTGACTGTATTTATCAGTATAATGTTTCTCTGGAGCAGAGAACCATCAGCACCATCAGTTTCCAGACTGAAGACTGGGTTGCAAAGAAGGTAAATAACTTTGCTGAAATCAAAAGGGGTGTATGCAACAGTGTCAAAACTGGATCCTGAGTTTCCCAAACTCTCAGATATTTCTGTAGCCCCCAGGCTGCCCTTCTTTACACTTATCTACTGTACAGTACTACATTAAGTTAATCACTAGTATCAAATGTAAAGATTTTTGAAAGTCACATTACGGTAGGGATCGAGTGCACCCTGAGCAAATTTGCAGATGACACCAAGCTGAGTGGTGCAGCTGACAGTCCTGAAGGATGGGTTGCCATCCAGGGGGACCTGGACAAGCTCGAGAAGTGGGCCCATGGAAATCTCGTGAAGTTTAACAAGACCAAGTGCAAGGTGCTGGACTTGGTTCAGTGCAACCCCCACTATCAATACAGGCTGGGGACGAACAGAAGGAGAGCAGCCTTGCCAAGAAGGACTTGGGGATGCTGGTGTATGAGAGGCTGGACATGAGCTGGCAGTGTGCACTTGCAGCCCAGGAAGCAAATTGTATCCTGAGTTGCATAAAAAGTGCCATGGGCAGCAGATTGATGGAAATGATTCTGCCCCTCTACTCTGCTCTGGTGAGACCCACCTGGAGTGGTGCATCCAGCTCTGAGTTCCCCAGCATAGGAAGGATATTGGCCTGTTGGAGTGAGTCCAGAGGAAGCCACCAGGATGATTAGAGGGATGGAGCACTTCTATGAGGAAAGGCTGAGAGAATTGGGTTTGTTCATCCTGGAGAAGAGAAGGCTTTGGGAGCCACCTAATTGCAACCTTCCAGTACCTTAAGGGAGCCTATAAGGAAGATGAAGAGAGACTTTTTACAAGGGCCTCTAGTGACAGGACAAGGGAGAATGGCTTCAAACTGAGAGTAGTTCTAAATTGGATATTAAGGAGAAATTGTTCACTCTGACAGTAGTGAGACACTGGCACATATTGCCCAGAGAAACTTCCCAGGAAGCTTCCACTCCCTTGGAGGTGTTCAAGGCCAGGCTGGATGGGGCTTTGAACAACCTGGTGGGAAAGGTTGTCCCTGCCCGTGGCAGTGGGGATGGAACTCGATGAAGTTTAAGGTCCCTTCCAACCCTAACCATTCAATGATTCTCTGATTCTATGATATAAGAATATTTTCTGATGAAAAATCTTTATTTGTTATAATTTTCATTATGGGATTACCGTGTATGAGGTCCCACTGTGTTATGCAGAATGCCTGTATCTTTCAGTGTTGTCATAATCTAAGAATTACAGAGATGTGACCTGTCAACTGATTAACACAGACCTAAGAACAGGGTCAGTCAAGGTCAGTCCAGCTCTGTGTTAGTGGTATCCAAGTGGATTTGGAGTGGATGCTAAGGGAAGGAGTGCCAAAAATGAGGCATGTATATACAAGGCTTGTGGACTTTATTTTCCCCAATGTACTTACACAGTGAAACTATCCAACAAAACTTGTTGCAACAGCAGCTATAATTTATTTTAGTGAAGGATGTTTACTGGCAACTGGAACTCTCCAAGATGTGTAGTCCCCATATTCACTCTAACTTCATGTGACAGGTTATGTGCCCCAGACAGCTGAGACTGAGACTTTTTTGCATGAGCAGCATCTTTAGAGTACGTGCTTACAGTTTTCTGATGCAGAAATAAGAAGTGTACTACCATCCTAGAGATCCTCTCAAGCTGAGATGCAAGGAAGAGAGAGATTAGACTACAAGAAGGGGAAATCAAACAAAGGTGTTAGCTACACCTTTGTGAGGACTCCAGGAACTGATCTCCTTTACTGTTTCAGGTTTACAAACCCATAGTTGTGGGGTTTGATTCCATAACAGTTAGCTGGAGGTGAGTCTTTAGTCCTTTATGCAAACAGTGGTATCAGGACCTCCCCACTAACACAACTCCCTTTCTGGATGTGTTTGAAATACATAAAACCATAAATGAACTTTCTGAAAGGCGTCCTGCTGACACTGACATTGGCTGAGGTCTCTCAATGTGTAGTACTGGGTTTCAGGGGAAACAGGTCTCAGACATCTCCCTGTTTTTTAAAGAAACATAGCCTGTACCCTTCTCCAGCCTAGGCTCCTCTGAAGGTCTCCCAGACCTGGAAAGTAAATATGAGGAAAGTATCTCCAAGTGAAAGTCCTAGACTTTGTGAGCAGGAGTAAGCCTGAGAACTGAGTTTTTCCTTTATGCAGTGGGGTAGGCCATAGCCCTGGTGGGGGCCAGCTCTGTGGAGGAAGCCTGTACTTGATTGGGATTCAACATCCAGTTTGAGACAGGCATGCTGGACCACCCACAAGCAGTCCACACAACACCTGGCAGCACTAGCCATGGGCTAGCATCCTATTATATCATGTAAGTACAGGACATAGCTGCTTTGTTGGGATTGCTTCATGTGAGTTACATCAAGAGACAGCAGACAGGAACATTTGCAAGCAGCGAGACACTGTTGGACTGTAACAAGCAGGTGGCTGATCTGGAGCAACATTTTCAAGACTTTGATAGGAAATATAGCTTTGATGACTTACAAGGATTATAAGTAATTACACTTTTTGTGAAATTACAACTATTTGTAAGCATGCTGGGCTGTTAAGGAGGCAGTATGAAAGCACTTGAATGAATGATCCAGAATTTAAGTGATGGAGACCTGGATCAAATTATGATTGGAGGTAATCTCTCAGTAATGCATCAGATATGATAGGCAAGAAATGCTTTCAAAGAGAAGACAAACAGCTTATGCTTTCTATTTTGGGGAGGAATCGTTGGAAGCATGCAAGACAAAAAGCATTACAATCAAAGTTAATGGCCAAGAACACAATGCTAGATAGATAACAGGCTAAATTGGATTTAATTCACAAAATGCAATGTTGCAAAAACCAAGATATTTTGCAATAAGGATATGGTTTTGACACTATGATGGATGGGAAATTCATGTTTTAAAATAGGCCGCATGGAGTCTTCTTTCTAGATATAGATTAGATAGAGTTTGGTTGTCAAATATGCAGGTAAGTCTCAGACGGTGAATAGTTACCAATACAGAAATAATATCTGAATTTGTGTTTTCAGAGAAAACTACACAAAGATAGAGGGTAGAGGAGAAAAGAAGAGATATATTGAAGAAACTAGTCAGACCCTGTCAGAGAGCTGGAAGGTGGTTCAGGATCACAAGAGTATCCCCTTTTGGTGAGCTTCTAAAGGAATTATAAGAAACAAAGGCTGAGGAGAACAAGAAAACACATGGAGCTAATGGAGGACTAGAACTCAAGCATGTAGCTAGCTATTTATGATGGTCAATGAATCAATAAGAATTAAGGTAACTTTGAGATGTGACTAAGAAAAAGTTATTAAAGATTTTGTGAAGAGTGATGTCAGTGGCTTAGAAGCCAAATAAGAGTCTGCAGAGCCCAGAAAATGTTTACAGTCAGAGGGAATAAAGTCAGGGACCTCGGAGATTAAAAATCAGAAGGAAGGAGATGTGCTGGGATGGGTTCTGTAGTATGTGGTAGACCTTTGCATCTACAGCCCAAATTAAATCAACATAGAGGGACTGACTGTAGGTATGGCACTCTGTGTGTACTGTGGCACTAATGAACACTGCACTGATCTAAGAGGGGCTTTGTCAAAGTGACAAACTGGGAAAATTGTCTGGGCAATAGTTTGTTCAATTAACATAGTCATAGAAAGAATGCTTTAGTCAAGGCCCAAGAAGATGATGTGGCAATGATTGAAATACCAGGTGATGAGAGTCTGGGCAACAGCTTTAGCCATGGGGATAGCTAGGAACAGGTGTATTTTACATAGATTATTCAAAACTCTCAGCAGCAAGATTAATGCATTTGAACAGTGCTGAGATGATTCATTGCACACTGTTCAGAAATCACATTTTTTATAGAACTAGATTTCAGTTCATAAAAAATTCAGTTTTCTGTGTTTTACTCCATGGAGTTTTCACAGTACTGTAAAAGATCATACCTTCTACATTTCAGCTATATTAAAGCCAAAGCACTGCTGCTTTTGCAATATAAAGTAATTGTAATTGTAATTGAATCTTTCCATTCTTTATTGGGCTCCATAGGATGTGATCTGTAAGTATCCTAACTTCATCACATTGCAGAGAGAGATCTTAAAATGAACAATACCAAGTTTTATTTTAAAAGACATTTCTCCAGATTTCTATAGCTGGGCAACTCATCACTACACTAAAGTCATAATCAGACCAGAGTCTGATGATGTCAGTCTTTGCAGCCTTACACTGTAGTAGAAGAGATGTATCTTTATTTTCAGTGAAAGAAATCAGTGATCATGACAAGCCTTACATCTAAACTTAAAAAAGAAATATATTTTATATACAACCCAGCTTACAACTCTATTTCTAAGTCAATTTCTACCTTCTTTAAATTCTTAAAATACACTTAATTCATCAGTACTTCAGAATGTCTTCTATAATAATAAATAACATTAATAGAATATTGTGCCCAGTTTGCTGGTTTTGCTCCCAAAACCAGAGCAAGACCACTGGAGAACCACAATGTTTGGGGGCTGGAGCACTAGCCCTGTGAGGGAAGGCTGAAGGAGCTGGGCTTGTTCACCCTGAGGAAGAGGGGATTTTGAGGAGAGAAAAGAGTTAACTTTCCACACCTATGAGGAGGTTACTGAGCAGGAAGTGCCAGGACTTTTGTGGAGGTGCTGGACAGAAGAACAGGAGACAGTGGTCAGATACTGAAAAGGAGAGGTTTGTGCTGGGTATAATAGAAAACAATTTTTCCTCTGAGGATGAATGAGCACTGGAAGAAGTTTGCCCAGATAAGTTGTGGACCTGCCTTCTTTGGACAAGGCCTTGAGCAGCCTGGTCTGGCCTCTGCTGATTCTGTTTGCTTTTAGCAAGAGGTTGCACTCGGGACCTTCCAAGGTCCCTGCCAACCTTCATGACCTGGCAAACCTACAAAACCCATAAGCTCCCAAAACAGAGTGAGGAGACTGCCCCATGCACCTCTAGGAACCCATGTAGCTTCCTTTCAAACCCAGAAGAGACCAAAAGATTGTCTTCCATCTCTTCTCCCTCTCTAAAACAAGATCAAACTCCTCAGTTTTTTTGCCTCCTTGCACAGTCTTTGATTATGTAACACTTCCAAGAGTATCCATGAGCATTTTGCCTGAAGAACAAATTCATCAGTTCATTAAAGCTGTATGTTTTCATTCAGGGCTCAGAGAAGGAAATGGAAAGGAGTAACATCTCTAAAGTTTAATTTTCAGTACTTTCTGTTAAAAAAAAAAGAAAACAAAAAAACACACACCAGAAAAATTAAGAAGAAAAATATGCTTTAAATCATGTGTATCCTCCTATTCCAATCTGGACTGGCACAAGACAGCCTGCAAGCTGTGGACACCATATTTCTCTTGGAGTTTGCAAGAGTCAGTGAGCTCATGTGTGGATATCCCATTCTGAAGGTGAGAGTTCAAATTCCAGCTCAGCAGCTGGAATCCACTTCTTTTGGAGAATGGTGATTTTAGTTTGCTGGCATATAGATCAGAAAATTATGAAAAAAATAATGTATACCAAGCCCGTTCAGGCTTTCTGTTTCACAGTACTTTTCATGGCACTCTAACTACAGAGAAGTTTGCAATACATTTATGTGGATTTAAATGTGCTCCAATATGGCCTCAGCAAAATGGCTTCACAAGGACCTGTGAAATGCAAAGGTGAAATGTGAACTGTTTTTTGTGTAGTTTTTTTTTGCAAAGATTTTACATCATCTGCCCTAAGGTTTATGCAATTGCTGCTTTATCTCTCATACACATACAAACCCACCCACACAAGATCATAGAGTAACTGAGTTTGGAAGGGACTTGGAAGATTTTCTCTCTAACCTCTTGCTCAAAGCACAGCCAACTTCAAAGTTAGGTCAGGTTGCTGAGAGCCTTTTCCCACTGAGGTTTGAAAAGGTTCAAGGTGGAAGATTTCACAGGCTCTCTGGGTGACCTCTTCCAGTTCTTGTCCACCCTCAGGGTGAAAATCTTTTCCAAATATCCAAAGAAAACTTTCCTCATTGCAAGCTGTGATTATTGCCCCTCAGCTTTTCTCTGTGCACCCCATCCTCTTATGAGCTCTCTTTTCTACCTGAATATATATATGTTTGGTGTTAGATATATATTTATATATTTAATTAAATATATATAAAATAAATATATTAAAATATATTGCTAATATAGTATGTTTTAAATGTATGTTTACCTTTCATTTTTACTTTGCTCTTCCTCTTTGTCCTTATCACCTATACATTGAATAGAGATTTTTTAAATTTAAGGTATTTTTTTTAAAATTATGTCCTTGAGATTAACCCTATAACTTTGAAACATCTACTTTGTTTTCCCACTGTTTCTGTTAGTTGCAGAGGGAAAGGGGAGAAGAGATGTTTGGATACCTGTAAACACAGAACTATTACCATCAGGAGCCCAGATAATCAAAAGTGGCTCTCAGAATGATCCCTCACCAAGACGAAAGTGATACAATGGAAACTTTTAATTGGAATGTCAGAATTTGCAGATTATTTTCTTGTAACAGAAGCATTGTTCAGCATAGACATATGTTGCATTCAGTATCTCCTCTTAATAACCTTCTAATTTAGTAACTGGCTTTGGAGATGTCTTCCAAGTTCAATTTAGAGATCTTTACTACTTAATGTTAATAAAGGCTAAGTGTTAAATGTTGTGATGTTAAGTGTATGTTTTCTCCAGCATATCTATTTAGCAATAAAGTGATTGCAATATTTGTTGGAATATACAAGAAGTATCTCTGCCAAATGATAATAAAGAAGGGAGTTTAAAAAGAATTTTGGACAGTTGAGAATTCTTAGATAAAATCCTGATAATTTCTGTAGTTAATCTACACTGAGTTTCAGAAGTAAAATTGTCTCCATTAATATAAAAACATATGTTCAAGGCACTTTTATAATCTGCAGAATATTATACTTCTCTACTGTCACATCGTTGATTACCCCTTGTCTTATATATCTAACAAACAAAGTTCAGGAAAACAAATTAAAAGAGAACTCTTGAGCATTCTGTCTGAAGCACTGTCATCTCCTTTAGCCCAGCTCATAGGAGAGCCTGGATCTGTTGGTGATCCTACACCAAAGGAGCAGTAGATAGTGACAGTAATAGGAAAGGTGTGCATGGGCTCACTGCACTTGGAATGGCAGCCCCCGACAAGTTCTTGTGACAAACACCTAAGCACAGAAATGAAGGTTTTCAGTGAAAGGGCAACAAAAGAGCTTACATTCAGTTTTGTCAGAGGAATTGTACAGATGTAACTGAGGACATTTTCAGAACTTGAGAGCCACAAAATACAGCTTTTAATTTTTAAAAAGTGCATAAACCACAGTAGAAAATTGTTTTGTTTGGGCTTCATACCCAGCCATTCATGATGGGAGCTGAATGTCAGTTTTCACTTCATTCCAAGTTTTGGAAAGGTGTATCATACCTTTCTTCTGGAACAAAAATTTGACTCATTTCTGTCCTTACAGTAAAATAGAGCTAAACCATAAGGGGGAAAAAGTGCAAATTTAAGGTCATCATTCTTCAGAATAAAATTAAATTAGAAAATAGGGCAGAGGAACTGAGATGCCTGCCATTTCAACAGTACCCGAGGGGCTGAGAAGGGGACTGCTGGAGCCAAAAGCATGAACCACAGTATGTAAGTAGTTGTACTCTTTAACCATGCCTATCTTCTGATGATCAGCAGAAAGCCCATAAATCATACTCCTTAGGGACTGAAAAGCTTAAATAAGTATTAAAGGACTCAGCCATGCACTGGCAGAATAATACATATGATAGTCTAGAAGATTTAATTTCTACTTTTCTTTTGGACTTTTTTATTTCTCTCCACTGAGCCCTTTAAAGCCGAAGAATATGTGAGGCCATGCCACATGCAGATATTTCCTTTCCGTGAACCCAACACTGAAGTTTTTATCATCACTTTAAGGGATATTTTCAGATCGGTTGGAACTCAGTGATGATTTTCATTATTTCATGTCAACTTCTTCCTTGGGGAAAATACTAAACTTGGATTATTTTTTTTTGCCAGCATGACAATTAACAAAGGAAATATTACAAATCACATGGCTCAGTCTAAAAACAACTACTGATTATCTGCAATACCCTCATGACACTCCCAAGTCTTCCTTCAACCCAGTGCTGGTTTGGCCCACAGCTGGCAGCTGAATATTTTCTGACTGATAGCTGGCTTGGGGAACACAACTAATAACGTTGCTTGGTCCAAGTCCACTCCCTACTGTTTAGTATTTCTGGGGAACAGCATCTTGCACAGTAAGCAATTGTTGCAGTAGCAAAATCCACATTTTATCCACCCCTCATGAGGGATGCAGAGGGATGTGGCTGGGACAATTTCAGGCAAGGGATTTTTAAAAGGGAATTTGTCTTGTGCTACTGATGCCCCCTTAGCAAAGAATCACCTTCAAAACATCAGATGTTTTTTAAACATTAGCAAACGATAAGATACCTTATATCTTACCCCTTATATATATATATATATATATATATATATATATATACAGGATAGAGACTAGGGGCTAAATCCCTAAAGAAATGTAATGATTAAACAAGTAGAACATATTTGAATGTATGCAACTAAATTTTACCCAAATTACTGCATCTAAATACAAAATGGAAGTGATGGTAATAAAACCCTGTCTTGGTTTGCTCCTCAGATGGAGGAATTGAACTCTGTGGCACCATTTAACTTCATTTCAAAGATCCTGGAGGAACAGAGTTTTGCTTCTACCTCAAACCAGCAGATGTGGAAGGCTGAGACCGTCTCTGACAGACACATTCTCAAATTTTAAATGCAGAGCAAGCATGAAATGTGTATCATCATGTCTATACCCCTAGCCCTGCCAGTGTGGTTTATCAGACACATTCAGAAAAAATCTCCAGGAATGGTCTCCTTGAAAACACAGCTGTGGTGAATTCTTTCTTAGACCAGTGACAGTACCCTCACACTACACAACTGACTATTTCCCACCCTGTTTGCTTCATGATATTGAAACCTACATCTCTGAACATAACCTAAGAAATTAGAAGGGGAAGGCAGGGTGGGGAGGAAGTGACTTAAACCATCCCAGAAAATCAGGATTTTTCCGACTGGAGAGATGCAGGAGAAAGGAGTCCGTAGTCTAGGAAAGAGCCACACACAGCTTCCTTGTTTCTGCCCCCCTAAAGATGTATGTGTATGTTCATCAATTAATGCATAAAATGTTACATATGTCAAGCTACCACCCTGGAATGAGGGGCTGAGAGCCCAGAGCTATACATTGCCTTTGGAGGAATCAGCCCACGACACAAACAACATCCATGAAGTTGCTATGAGTGAAGGAAGCAATGCAAGTCTTGCTGGTTTCCAGTTAGGGAAACACATGGCTACCAGCACCTGTGGAGCAGGAGATGTGCATGTGAATGTACCCTGAGGCTGAGGATGCGTTTGCATACTTTCACCCCCAGCTAAGTGCCTCAGCCTGTAAATTATGGCATAGAAGACAGACATGAACTTCCCAGGCTTCTTTTAAAAGAAAGCAGTGGACTCGGATCTGTTCTTTGACAGAATGGCTGTAGGTAAGGGCATGTGGTGACAATATTTCTCAAACCCTTCACTGATGAAAGCAGTATCTCCCTCATGGCAGCAGGGACACTGTGCTTCCTCCCTAATACTTTTGATCAGGACATCATTCACAAGCATCTATAACTCAAGTCCTCTAGCAGTTTCCTGAGGAGCTCCATGGAACAAACATGGGTCAGCTTTTGGGCATTTGTGATGGAAGCAGAGGTCTCTGGGTCTCTGCCTTACAGCCACCTACAGTGTCATGACTTTTAAAAAATGCCCTTCACAAGTCAAGGATGAGAGAGTGGTCAAAAAGTGAACCAGCACTAGCAGTGTTTGCTGAGCCTCACTCAGGCACTCTGACACACCTCAGGCAGCCTTCCAACTGCAGTGTTTTCTCATCCAAGCTAAAGGAAACCCAGACCTAGACACTTCGTATTGATATCTGCTTCTCTAATGTTGCTTGATACACTGATGCAGCCAAGTGACTGCTTGCTAGGTCAGCCAAGGAGGCTGCAATTCTGTGGAAGGTTGCAGGAACACTGTTTTGTTATCTCAGGTATCACTACAGATTTTTTGTCAGATGTTTGATGATTAAATTATGTTCATCTGCAGGAAGGGGGTTGAAAAGAAAAGCAGGGAGCAGCACATAAAAGCAGTCCAGCTAGATAAGTTTTTCCATGCACTTCTTTTTGTAATAAGAAATGTCTGCCACGCCTGCACATGCATTTGAATTCTCAAATTTGAATTCTCTCTGTGCCTGGATGTGATTTACCCAGAACAAAAAGCAGTGGACACCGAAGATGTCTAAGACTAAGCTGATAGGATAACAACATATAGTTTTGTTAGAAAATTATCCTGCTTACTTTTTATCCAAACTGTCCACTGCCTGCTTGGAAGAGGTCTGGAGAAGGGTAAATGGCATTGTCTGTGGAGGGGACACAGAGCAGGAGCTCTTGCCCAGCCAGCAGTAGGGTATCCAGCAGCTGCCAAAAGAAAGGAAACGCAGAGCTCACAACTGTAAAATTAGCCATTATTGAAAAGGAATATGGAAAGAGGGGAGAAGTTTTGACAAGCTAATCCTAAACTTATGGGTAGGGAAGGCAGCAAATCATCCTTCTTACCAGTGCTAATAGCAGCAATAGAATAGAAGCATGAAACTCTGTTGGCAAGACTTAGAGCAGATCTTTCCATACCACTGATGCTTTTCTCACTCTCTTTGGTCATACATCATTCTTATACTACACTTTTCTCCTGAAAAATGCAAAATGCAAACTACCTTTAAATGAAGATCCCTTCCATTCATGTTTGTGCCCAAGGTATGACTGAGATGTTCACAACAGAAGCAGGATACTACTCCATCTCCAGAGGACCCATCAAATCAAGCTTTCTTTCAGATCTTCATCAGAACTAAGCCCTGACCAGTTCTGTGCCAGATCCTGGCCACAACCATAGTGAAATTGCTGGGAGCAATTAATTTTGGACATTTCCAACTGTTATTCTTGTGTGGATGGTTTATACTAGTGGAGATCTTGGACCCATATCATGCCAACCTTGGAGAATACAATCCTAGCAATTTCTGATGCCTGACTTTAGCTCTGGCACAGCTGCATGGCCATGTCATAGTTTTTTATTAAATATGGGTAAGCTGCAGTGTTTGGTACTGTCACGTTTCCATTCAGTGGCCTCATGTACGAGGGGATTATCACAGAAGTGAAGTGTGGCTGAAGTTGGAATGGCCCTCTGAAGGTCATCTGCTCCAATCTCCCTGCTCATGTAGCAACAAGTAGTTGCCCAAAAGGCTTTTGAATATGTTCAAGGAACAGTCTAGAAAATCTATGCCAGTGTTTGATCATACTCTGAGATAAAAACTGGTGGGTTTTGTGTTCAGATTTTTTAACTTGTGATCATTGCTTCTCACCCTATCACTGGATGCCACTGAGAAGTCTGGCTTTCTCTTCTTCATCCCCTTCCATGAGGTATTTATTTATACACATAGATTAGATCCCCCCTGAGCCTTCTCTCAGCTGAACAGTCCCAACTTCCTCAGCCTCTCCTCATAAGTGAAATGCTCTAGTCTCTGAAATATCATCCTTTTGCTGGGCTGACTCCAGTAAGTCCATGTCTCTCTTGAACTGGGAAAATGACTGGTGATTCTTCTGAGCTGGCACAGAAAATCCAAGTGAGATGGACATTTATTCTGAGGTGGTATGTCTCAGACTCCTTAGACTGAGGACAAAGATCTGGATCTGGTTATGGACAGTCTGATCAGGCTAATAAACTGTCATGAACATACAACCCAGCAGAACAGAAGCCATATAAAACCAACATGACAAATATTATTTTAACATCTATCTTGGTAGTGTTGTTTATACTGGCAGAGAAATGTGGCTGAGCACACTGGAACATGTTTAATTAAATCCCAAATTGTCTACAACTGTTTTTGGATTTGACACTGCAATACACACAACATTTATGATTTGCTTTTTCAATTTTCCACCAAGATACTCTGTAAGCAGAGAGGTTTTCATAAAAGCAAATAGTACCTTCAAAAAGAAAACACATCAGAGCAGCTAATGAAAATAGTATTTTTAGTAAAAAAATATTTAAAACTTGAACTATGTATATAATACAAAATCCTGCAATACTGTGTGATTTCTTCAAACAGTAGAAGAAAGCCACCCTTTAAGCCAACTACCTGAAGTAAGCAATTAGCATAGCTATGCTAAGAATGATTCCTATTGCAGATATCTCATATGTCTCAGATATCACTAGCTGATACCTAAGTCAAAACAACTCCACTTTGTCACTCTGTTTATACTGCTGGGGAGTTTTGGTTATAAAAAAATACTTTCCATAAACTGCACTGTTTTGTATACAAGGTAGAGAAAGCATTTGTGTTTGCGTTACTGGGTTCTCCATCAATAGATGGTTGGTTTTTTTAGAGATAGCTGATTTGCTCTGAACAAAGCACTTAATAAGGAAACAACTCTCAAACCTGCTAGGGCACACCTGATCCAAAAATCATTTAGGAATTGCAAAAACAGAAAAAGGAAAAGCCACCCCAGTGCTCTCTTAGAAGTGAGATATTTGCATTCAAATCCTTGTTCTAAATCAAGAAAAAGAGAGATGTAAACCTGCTGCTGAGTGTCTTTGGCATGTGTTCAGTCTCTACAGCAGACATATCCCTCTTCATGTTCTTCATTTGTTTTTCTGCTAGGCCAGGTCTCAGAGAACACCCACCATGTAGGATGAAATCCAGGTGAAGGAACACACCATGAGCTCCTGCATGTATAAAATTGGGAATTTAACCATGTGGGGAATTCAGAAGTCTCAAGAGTTAGATTGCAGCTATGGAAGGCATAGCAGGTTTAAATCTGGGCTGTAGGCACCAGGAAGTGAAAGGATTTTCTATCACTAATTCAACCTGTGAGGTCCCAGATAGACACTAATGGTGATAACTGGGATAATAGTTACCAGAGATTCCCCATTTACTGTGATCCCACTGCTTGGCTGAAGAAAGGTGGCTGAGTACTCTGTTGTTACACATTTCTGCCTGTTAAACTGACCTTGTCTGCTAACTAACGTGTCTCTTCCTTCTGGTTTCTTTCTTTATCCATAATTATTGATTTTTGGTTGAAACAAAATATTACAAATTAAGATAACACCATTCTCTCATCTTAGAAAATCTGCAGGAAACCTCCCTTAGACTTGATGCCCGATATAAAAGTATAGATAGCTATGCTGTTCACTTGAATGCAAGACAGTTTTGAGAACACTCAGTGTGGCTAGGATGATACTGCTGTAGGAACCCAGGAACATCCCTACTTTCTGATATTTACAGGGCAATCCTAACATTGCTATAGTTTAGGGAATGTTTAATGCACAGATTAAGTCTGCACTGCAAGTGAAACTCCAAGCGTAAGCCAGGAGAGAAATGCTAGCAGAGCACCAGTGGTTTGGGCTTCACTGTGGGCTGTGCACACCTGCTGAGGACACTGAGACCTTCCTGAGATTTTTCATTTGCACCAGGTCCTGCAAGATAACATCCTCATTGCTACTAATATCTTTAACAGGTAGCTTCGGGCTGGCATGGTCACACCTCTGTTTTGTGAAGTACATCCTTATCTTTGCAAATGCTTTGGATTGTCCAAGCCCTGTTCAGACACAGCTATTTGCTAAAACTTTTAGGGGCAGATCAGGATAATGTAAAGAATAGACTTAGGGCCCTAATAATTCAGTGAACTTTCTACCATCTCCATTCACCAGCTTGACAGATGCATCTTGAAGCAGCATGTGGAAGGATCCTGAAAGTAGTTCTGGAGTTGGAAGCTCCTGACTAACATAACAACTACATTTCTAGTTCCATATTCCAACCCATTTGACAGCACCAAGACACACAAGCCACCTATAGTGCTTGGAAAAACTATGCTTTGGAAATTTTTATCCTCATTTTAGATCAATCTAGCAATAATAAACTGATTTTTAAGGTTTCTGGCAGGCTGCCCCAGTATGAAAAGCATTCTCTCCCTTGTTGAAACGAAGGATCATTCAGCCAGACTTCTCCTCTAGCTCTGGGAGGTTTGGACTGGAGCAACTTCTTGCTTTTGGCCATCCCCACATCATGTTATTTATTTGTGGCATTTTGTATAAGAGTCCTACACAAATTATAGCTTGGAGCCTTTGCCCGATGGATAGCGAGAGCTGCATTGAGCCGCTCTGCCAGTGGCAAGCCTGCTTCGGTGTCACTTAATAAATCACCATTCCGAACACAAGAGAAAAAGTATAAGTATGTTGGAAATTTAAATTTGGATCTTTTCTGTCATTTTTCTCTCATCACAAATAAACCAAAAAGAAAAGAAAGACGCTTGTGGTACCAGAAACCTTTGGATTGTCATAAATACTAACCAAAACCTCCAACAAGCTGCCAACCAGACTACTTCTCTCAAGCTTATTATTCCATTTCTGTTTCTGCCATTTAACTCCTCAACTTTAATATTTCCATGCAAACAGCACGGTGTGCCCAAAATATCTTATCTTACATTAGAGATAAAACAAATTTTTTCAGGGAGGACACTGTATCTCTTTTCCCCCATATGGCTGCAACTATGCAAAACCAAAATGGTTTGTCTCTTGGCAGGCAGGCAGGATTCCTAATGAGCCAATACATAGAAAACAGATAGAATTAAGACACAAGCAGCAGAGCATATTTTATCCTCTTTCTTTTCCCATCATGCTTTGTCCAGGTTTTACATCGCAGTTGTTGCCAATAAATACCACCACCAGATATTTAGAAATTACATTTCAACCAAAGTCATTTGCTGATGAGCCCCTCAAATTGATGCAAATTGAATACTTCTCCCCCATATTCGGGGCTATCTAGAATTTTTATCTTGTCTATATCTCTGCTCTGATTTCTTCCTAACTTTGCCTAGTACTTTTTGATTCTTATCTGACAGCTTTTCTCTTGCATTTTCATAACACGCTTCATGTTGTTTCAGTCTTCGTACTTTCCCCAGGCTCCTATTCCATTTGTCATATCCTGTTTCTTTGGACATCACCTTCAAGCATTCTTCTGGAGTGGAGGTTTCCCCCATGCCTTCTCTTCACATCCTTTATCTTTACTCCGTCATAGGAGTCCATAATGATTCCCAAGTTTGAGAACAACAAAGATGGAAAAGCACACAGGAGGAAAATACCGCATCTCAAATTCCCTGCTGCTCTAGAACCCGCAATGTTGAATTGATGGGTCCTGCATTATGAATATTTAACTAATGGATGGATGCCATTAGTTACCCACATGGAGCGTGCCAGCTGACAGACACCCCTTCATATCCTACTTACTTTTCTCACAAGTGTAGCATTCACAGGCAGAGGCAGTAAAAGGGGAGGGCTGTCTTGGCTCCCTCCGTGGGACCAACTCAGAAGCTGTATGGCAAGTGAAGATAAAGAGAATGTGATGGGGTACTGGAATATGTGGGCTTAAACTAACACAACATATACATCTTTGTGCCTACATGTTCAACAGTCCTGCTGAGTATGACTCTATACACGAGCAAAGCAATACATGATAGCCCATTAATAGAGTTTACTGTATAATTTTGCCTTTTTTTTTCCAAGGAAAAAAAATTAGTATTTTATCAGCTTTCAGTTCTGTTGACTTCTAACAAGGTTTTTAGGGGGATGATTTTTTGGTTTTTTTCCTGAGCTGGTTTTGGTGGTGAGTAGGAGTGAAGAAAGAAATTCAATAAGCCTGCAGGCAATTGCTGTATTGGCAGTGTGCATTGCTTTTCATTTTGAAATTGGCATGAAGGCCCTCCAAGTAACATAAGCTCCCCTTTTTGACAGAATTGACAGATAAATTATATACACAAGATGCAGTCAGTTTTTTGAGGGGGATGAGGATCAAGTGAAGTCAAAATGGAAAGCTCATTTCACATCAGGGATATTCCTTCACTGTACTATTGACACAAAGCACCTTTGATCCAAAAGGCTCCTGCAGCACTCCACAAAACATAGCCAAGATTTGTAATGACATAGCTGTCTAAATTAAGTTCCTCAATCTATAGTTGGCCATACCATTAACTACTCAATAATCACAAGTGTTTGACCTCTTAGAAATTCTGTTTACTTAGGGGGGGACACTGCAAATTATAAGTACTTTAAGCAGTGCAAGTAATTTTAGCTGAAACTGTATATTCTTTGAAAACACTGATTGAATTTGTACAAGAAACTAATATCTAACCTTGCTGAAAGCCAAAATAGATGTGTCCTTGTTTCTTCTAATTAATTTAAACCTCCTGGAGACTCACAGAAATTATCTGACATTTCCCATTCTTGGTAACATTTTATATTCAAATCATACAGCATATTGGGCTATGTTTTTCCTACAAATAATTTCCAATAAATGTTTTCAAAGTTTTGGAAGCTGTCTGCCCTGAGTGAGTTTCAGATCCTCCAGGAAGATTTATAAGGCAGCATGAAGTGGGGAATAGAGAGGAAAGGAATTTGAAATAAGCCTTTTCCTACATATGCAAGTAAGGAAGGCACGGCAGTAAATGAAGAGTACTAGTTAGGTCAAAAATAAACCCGCAGAAAAGAAACAAACAGGTTGTTCTCTGTTCTATACACTGCTCAAACCTTAAAATTTCCTGTATTACAAACAAAAATTTCCTTGTTCTTTTCCAAAAATCATCAGGAAAAGGGTTTGCACATCAAGGAAATCACAAGGCTCATAAATGAGAAGTATGAACTGCAGTTTGACATAGGATAAACTCTTTACTGTCTAGATGTCATCACCTTTCTTCTCTTCAAAAATACATCAGTCTGGCATCATGAGAGGAAAAATACTCCTTAAAGCAGTAGAAATAGGAAACCCTCCCCCTCTAAATTATGTGTGATGTTAACAATTATTATCAAATAACACCTTGCATTTATGTGGCTCCTATAATGATATGAAAATATACAGAAATAATTAAACTAACATTCCAAAACTCCAAAAGGTACTTTGACTTCTAATTCCTAAGAGGGACCACAAATAATACATTTTTGTACTGTGAGATTAAACAAGAAATGTCTCCAAACCATATGTAGAATCTCAATCCTTCTGCAATTAGCCATTCAATCACAAGGTTGATGCTTGTACACGTTCGATGAATGGCTCTTTGGCACAGTGCAGTATTTCCTTAAATACTGTAACTTTTGACCTCTCCGGGAACACAACCTTCTACACATTAGTATGAACAGATAGTTGTCTTAAACAGTTGCTTTCACATATCCTGCCCAGGGTCATTATTAGAGGAATATAATCTGCGTGTTCTCACCTCTTACAAACTCCCACACTGTAGCTTACTGCCCAACACAGTCAGAGCTGAGCAGCACAGCCAGCACCTTTCTAAACTACTAGTGCAATGTGTGCAAAGCTTTCATGAGCATCCCATTTTTTTAAGGACAAGTTCTTACATTTACAGCAGATGTCCACTGCAACAAGAAGTTCAACTTACTGAAACAAGTTTAAACCTTTATGTTATTTGCATAAAAATTTCTCTTCATGGCCATCTTAGTATATTCACTGTTGGTTAGCTCCAGGAAGACAAAATCCAACATGACAATAATCTAGTTTATAGATTATTACATGTTTTTAAAGCCCTTAAACTGTGAAATAGGTGTATGCTGCATTATGACTTCACCTGTTACTGAAGTTCAGCTTTGTCCAGTGGCCATATTGCACATAATGAACACAAACTCCCACACATAATATACTTTGGGACACAGAAGAAAAAGTTTAGACTATTCCACCTGTGCACTGCAGATGGGTGAGGCATGCCATACCTGTCTAGTCTTCTACCATGTAGCCTTCTACAAGGGGAGATCGAGACTGTACATTGCCTGAGTTCAAAATACCTTCCTAGCACTGAGGATACACTGAGCAAGAAACAAATAGACTGGTTCTGAAGGTATGTGTGATGTGAAATCACAATCACAATGCAGGTGTGTAGCTTAGTCCTTCACCCAGGCTGCTAAGGAACCATAGCCATCCTATACGTCAACAACAGTAGAGTATCTTTGGACAGCTGTACGTCAATGGCGGTTTTGCTCTTTGCAAAGCATTGCTCATTCTCATACAAAATGAAAACATTAATTAGGACGCTTGCAGATTTGCATTTTCACATCATTAAATTATAGTTTATTTAGTCAGGACTGCATTATACAAGTAAAGAAGTTATTTTACAGTCAGCTGGCTGCTCATACATGGCAGGGAATTTTTCACAGCTTGGCTGCTGTTGCCAGTTGCCATCCTTTCTAAGGACACTCATATTCATGAACCCAGCTGCAGGGAGCTCACAGGCACCTCCTGTATTGTTTATGGGTGGCCTATTCTTGGTACTAACCACATTACTATGCCACTACCCCCCGGTCTTTGAAGTTCATGTTGTAAGGAGGAAGGCACCTACTTGTTGCCATCTTGTTTATTTACAAAGATAGTACATGCTCTAAATCCTCTGCTGACAGTTACAAAAGGATCAGGGAAGCCAAGTCCACTTTTCAGCCATGCTGTGCTCTCAGTGCTTGCTGCTGATCTCCTACGTTTACTTATTCCTGACTCACAACAATTCCAGCAGTCAGTGCCTTTTGTTGGCACAACAGAGTCTTAGGCAATAAAACCTAGTGACGACTTGGAGTAGAAAATAGGTCTGCTTTTCCAATCTGCAGGTGGAATTCAGTTTAAACCTTTATTTTAATGTACAGCTCAGAGGCATCTGATTTTGCTTTCCTCCTGGATTTAAAGGTTAAAAAAATAATTGCAGGGAAGATTCGAAGTCCCTCATGCGATTCCTCCACTTGTACATGCTATAAAAGGAGCCCTTTACCAGAGGCAGCACTGTTACCCTTGCAACTCTCTTATTAAAGATCCTTGAATGGCTTTTGTAAGCTTAATTTCTGATGGGATTTCTACAATAGAAATGGAGAAGACATTTATTTGAATTATTAGAATTTTATTAAAATAATTACAAACACAGCAACACATCTTCTCTAAATAAGAAAAATGAGGTATTTAAACCTATGGAGATTCATAGTTTTATACGTTAGTTGTTTAAAGAGAAAATCACAATATTTTCTACAAAAGAAGGAAAACTTCATAACATTGTAACTGCTCAAGAAATTTACTGAAAAAATAAACCAGTTTCATTCAAAAGCGTCATTGCAGCATGAGAAGCACAAGATTTCCCCACTTTCCATCCTTCATCTGTTCTCCATTACAAAAAATGAAGGAGAGGGAAGTCTTCAGATGGTCTTCCTCTCCCCTTTTCAAAGTTTCTTTTAGCAGTTGCTACAAATATTTTTGTAAAAACCAAGCCAAAACAAGAGGCACAAAGTGGACCTTATCTCCATGTAATTCAGAGAACAACTATTCTTGGATGTTTATAAAATATTGCTAATGAGATTGCTAAAGCTTAGTCAATAGAAAGTTATGACGGAATTTGCAATTGTGCTTGAAGTAAGTTTCATCTCCTGCCAACCTACTGCAAACTCACACTCTGGCCAGCTTCACCCTTTGCCTGAGAACAAACTTTGCCTTCCCCCTTTTGCTCTCCCCTCTGTGTAATTCAATCCTAACTCAGTTATTTCGTGAAGACCTCCCGCATTTCCCATGCAAGGAAGACAGCATGTTACCGATACCTACGGCAACCAGCTCAGCTCATCATGCATTTAGCCATGAGGAGAAGCCATTGGTGAGCTTTGGCAGGGGCACACGGAGGGCGGTTACAGTACCATCATGTGGTGCTCCTGACTGCCTCGTTCTTTGAGAGTCATGTTCAACCAAGCTTCCCTCTCTGAACAGCAGTGCTGGCACATAACAGAAAAAAAAAAATGAGGGGACTGAATTCTTATTGGGTCACTGAAAGCAAACAGTAGACTTACTTCAAGTAAAGCTTCACTAAAGCTCTTCCTAGCAGCATTTTGAATGAGGTGTTCCCCTTTCTGCCATCAAAAGCAGGGAGATCTATCGATTTACAAGAATGATTTTTAGCAACACTACCCTAACGGTGTAACAGCAGGTGAGCATCAGAACATACACACTCCTCTCTCCTACCACATAACCACCTTTATGGTTTGTTTTTTATTTTAAAGAGTGAGATAAACATTTTCAGAACTTCTATGCAGAGACAACAAGGGGTGACTGACAGAAGTACTAAAAATAAATCCTTTGCTTAAAACCCTTCTTCTGAAATCATCATTTCAGAAAATTGGAAACAACATGTACAACATAGTTGCAGGTACTTGAGGTGTCACCAGTGAATATAGTTTGCTCTGAACTTTACATGTATTTTACGATTTCTATTCTAGTGAACTGACTAGCAAATGTGTATTCTGGAAAGTGATATGAATTATTTTGAACTCCTGTTCTGAAACCCATCTGTGTGCTTAAATCAGTACTTCCAGTGATGACTGCACCAGGATTTAAATGCCAGTGCAAAAACTTCACCCGCCATCTCCTCAAAAAAATCAAAAGCAACCCACAAAACATTAGTTTCACATCTACAAGTTGAATAAACCTCGCCCCTTGAGCTTCCTAAGGGCCAAAGAAAGTAATGATTGTTTCTTTACAGAACGTGAAGCTAGTAAAAGTGTTGGAGTTTTTTTGTGAGCTAGACTGAACTCCTTAATGGGAGACCCTCAGACACTTAAAGCAGCTTATTGGTGCAGGCATGAGTGTTGAGATGACAAAAAGATATTTTGGTGCCCAATACTTTTAAAGAAGTTACCTTTATCATTCTGAACTGAGGTTTTCCTTTAAAGTTTACACATTTACACAAAATTCTCAAGCCTAAAACCTTCATGTAACTGACCCGTGACTCAGTATGAGAGCAGAAACTACCAAGCTTTTCAGTAGTGCTACAATCTGCATGTACCCCTTCTGTGCATACGCACTTGGTAGGTAAAAGGTTAGAAACACAGAGAACAGAAAGCTATGATAATACAGTATTGCACTCCCGAGATGATTTTAAAACTGTACTTTTAAGTAAGTTTTTCCTGTCAAAGGAAAGCTGCATGCGGGTCCTTTCCTTGCTGTTTACAAAGAAACATTCCAATTTTATCTCATTTAAAAATTCTTTAATTATTACACAACCACACTTCTGTGATTGTGTTACCAAGGATCATGGCTATTACGCAATCTGGATTGTTCTGAAGTGACTGTTTTGGGGCTGTAACGATATCATGAATCTACAGTTTGCAATTTAGTCAATCCCTTGAGAGAGAACTTGAGGAACAATAAAAAACTTGGCATAGAGCATGCTCAGCCTTAGGAAACTGCTCTCCAAACGCAACTTGTTAACTTCAGCACTGATTCAGACTCTTCATCCCCATCACAGGAACCAATCCTATACAGAATAAAGTGAATCCTTGTGCTGTAGACCAGCTTTTTTGCACTAGCGTTTATAGTCCAGCAGCAATCTACTGCTTATTTCCTCCACATCTTAAATTCCAGCTGCTCAGCCAACACAACTGCTTTGACAGTCATGAGGCAAAAAACATAGTCTAAGCACAATAAACCAAGTTTATTATAGCTAGATCAGTTCTTCAAAGGCACGAACAGTTTGTCAGCACAAGGAATTTGCACAAAAGTGTTGCGTGACAGAAAGAACAACTGATCTAAGGCCTTACACAAGAAAAAGTGCAAGAAAAGCTGCTTGCAAAACCAGAGTGCCTACTGAACGTTCTGGTTACTAAAACCTAATACTTTCTGGGAAAAAGGTTTAGAGAAACAATCACTACATTCCCACCCCACAAATATCCCAGTTCTACCTATTGTTCTACATTCCTTTATGTAGTGGTACAAGACTTCTTGCAAATGCCCTGTACATCTATTACTTTCTAAATTATGAGGTTATGATTTTTGCCCCTTCCTCCCTGTTCTCTTTTTAGAACTGTATTACAGAATTAGACTGTCACAGAATGAGAAGTCAGAATAAGTCACCTGCTTGAAGCAATTTCCATTACTCTGGTGTATTAAAGTATATTTTAAAATAAATTATTAGTATGCATATTAAATCATAAATTAGAATGGAAGGTGCCTTTGAATGTTCAAGTTCTACTCCCTCCTGAAAGCAGGTCTACATCTACTGGGATGGTCAAGTACTCATTAAACTGAGCACCTCCAAAGGTAGATTCCATATCCTCTCTAGGTGACTGATTTCCAGTACTTGACCATCTTCAAGGTAAAAACCTAAAAATATTATTTTCTCCCAATTAAAACTAATACGAATTTTCCCACATTTCAATTTATGTCCAACTGCCACTGATCCTGTCTCCATCCATCTTGAACACCAGTCTTGCTGTGAACTCTCATCAAAGGGACTAACAGTAAAAACTGGTCTTAGTCTTAAGTCTGAACATTACTGAGCTCTCCTAGTTTCTCCTTTCCCAGCCAACATGTAATTTCAGACAGTACGCAGGAGGGTTGGCAAGTTACAACAACTCTACAAATGTAGATGAAACCCAGAAATTACGGACTGAAGAGGGAAACAGGTACAATAAGGGGAAGGTGAGTCACTGATTTTTTCCTTCGACCTTAAATGCAGAATATTCATGCAGATAGTGTCTCTTCCTTTCCAACATCCACATTCACCTCAGTGATTGGTCACTTTACTTCACTGAAGTCTAAAAAAAAAAGGATTTTTGATTTTCTCTTAAAGATGCTATTGTACATTCTGCAGTGCAAAGGTGATAAGAAAATCCAGGAAGCGTGAAACAGTAGCTGAAAACCCCAGAAACTTAAAAGGTCCCTTCTAATTCCAATAGCTGAACAACAGTTTTGTTCCCTTTTGTTTGCATTATTAATCTTAAGAACTTCAGATTTCTGAATAAGTTTTACACCATATGCAGCTCATTCATCAGGTCTTTTATAATCCTCCCTCTCAACCAAAAAAACTCTACTCCATAGAGTTTACAACACCGGTCAAGATAAAAAATGAGATTTCAAACAGGAAAAATTCCAAAACATGAACACAGAGGTCTACCCAAATTATTCTACATGTCAACTATATTAGGTCTCATAAAAGATGTAGGTTACACACGCCTTCACTCTTCCAAGATGCTTCTGTAACACACAAAAACATCGAAGTGCAGAAAAAGATTTTGGTTTGACCAAATGTTCAGTGGCGATCCATTTGTTTGTACCACTCACTTTTAATTTTTTTAAAATGTGACATTTGAAATCAATAATAGAAAGCTATAAATCCCTGCTTCCAAACTCAGCTCCAAAAGCAATAGCATCCTTTGGTACAAACGAATCTAATAGAACTGACATTTATATTTTGCAAAATGCGACCCAAAATTATGTAGACTACTAAAATGCTAAAAAACCCCTATACAACATAAGGATGTATTTAAGTTAGAGACACACAGACTGTTAAAAGTAGCCAATTTTATTCAAATAATGTTAGAGCTAACACATAATTAGCATCTCTCAAAAAAATTACATATTTATGTGGTTTTCAGTCAATTAAACTGATTTCTCCCCACTGCAGAAGTATTTCAATAGAAGCCAGAGTCTTGAGTAGCCCAGTTAGGTGCCTAAAAAAATGAATAAATAAAGATTAGAAGACATTACTGTATTATCTAATAGTCACTGAAATTTATAAGACATTAATTTAAAATACTGCTAACACTGTATATGGCTATGAAGTGAGAACGTTAATTAGTAAAGGACACCCTGCAAGTTTAAAGCAGGTGTTGTTACAGCAGAAATATACACCGTAATTTTTGAGTCCTCCAAGCTAGTAGCTTCAAAAAGGAAAAGTTCCAGAAGATACCAATATAAATCTAAGAATAATTTTGCAGCTATATTTTTAAAAGAAAATAACAGCAGAAATTTCACATGACTTCCCATTAACAGAATAAACTAATGCACCACTGCTTGTTCAACTTTCATCAGTATTTCAGCCAAACAGTGAGGAACCCAATAAAGTTTTTAATGTTTTAGGTCTTTTACTGTGTGGTTTGTTTTGTTTGGCTTTTATTGTTTGTCTTAAAGATGTATGGCTGGGTCCCTATTGGACCTCCGAGCCATCCACCTTAACAGTGTTGTTCTCCCTCACAGAGTTTCCCATATTGTATTGTCGAGGGAGGCAAAACCAGATGATCTTGCCAACTTTGTCATTTTCACTGGTTCTACTTAAACCTTTCAATGACTAATTATACCCTCTAGAATCTCATTAAATAGGTTTAACAGTTCTAGTCTTAAGCACCATGCATTTTTCTTTCAATACTACATGTGCACCTACAGTAAAAGTACAACCTCCTTGGAAAAAGTAACGTAACTACTTTCCTAGGTGTCACACTTCAATATCTGCCTTTTTCAGGTGGTGAAGGAGACCATTTAAAGGAAACAGACAGAAACAGTTATGCAACAGAGGAAGTTATCTAGTGATGAGGAAAAAGGCAACAAGAAAGCAAGAACCACTGTCTAAATCTCACCATAAGAAAGTAAGCCCTTTCTAATTCAATCCCTTGTGTTAGAACTAAAGTAGGTATATCTGATTAATTAAGGCATAGATTAAGAATTATACTTAAATTCATCTCTCATAAAAAAAAAAGGAATTCAGAAAAACATAGCTTTATACCAACCTCAGATCTACCACTCTGATTCAGTTTCTTCTCAATGTTCATAGCCAACATTTGACTACGAAAAGACAGGCTTTTGGTCTTTTCAATCACTTGTTGATAAGGTGAGACCGCATTGTTGCCCATGACTACATGGCCCTAAAACACAGCAAAGACAGAACAAATTTCACAATCACTCAGAATGCAAAAGCCTTTAATGTAATGCTCTGCTTCCAGAACTTTCAAAGCTCATCTTACACACAGGATCAAATCACAATAAATGAAGTCCACTACACTTTATATAGAAACAGAAAGCTCTGGCTTCTACTATTTGAATTTAATGAAAAATTCAACAAATTCACTTGGATCCATCTGACTTTTACCTGAAAGAGAGGAGGCTTAGATTAGATTACTGTGAGGTTACTGAGGCACTCAAACAGGTTGACCAGAAAAGCTGGAATTCCTGGTGGGATGGGGCTCTGAGCAATCCGGTAGCATGGGAGGTGTCCCTGCCCATAGCACAGGGGCTGGAACTAGATGATCTTTAAGGTCCCTTCCAACCCAAACCATTCTATGATTCTGTGATTCCATTTACAGTCTTACCAGCTTTGAATCCAATTTGGCATCTAATCGTGCATTTCGAATCAGATTGACAATCCATCTTTCCGCTTCTTCAGGAGTCATATTTAGTTTGTCTGCCAACATACTAGAAGACAACAAACTTATCAAATAGTGAAACAGAACCTCTCTGATGTAGGTAAACATGACTGGGGACTATGGAACACAAGTTAAACCAACACAAAATCTGGCACAGTCCAAGATCTGTATTCAGTAAATACCACATACCTGGGAAGCTTACTTTCATTTGACTGAAATTACTTTATAAAACTTACATGCTCTCCTGAATATCTCCCACCCTACTGTTTTACACTGTAAATAAGAAATTCATATCCTGAAGTATATACTTTTTCATTCTGAACTGCACCATATTGCATTTAAATCTTGACCTGCACAATTTTCATATATTCCTATTAAACCTTGAATATAAACATTCTTTTCATTTATGTAATTTCACCATTAACATAAAACCATTACCATCATTATGAAATAAACAACTGAATTGATTTTATTCTTATTTAAATGCAGTCAGCAGTCAAGAAAGTTTAGATTAATTACTCCAGGAAAATGTTTAGCAAGAAAACCTTACTCTGAAGCTCAGGAAGAAGAGCTCTGAGAGCTTGGTATAGAAGATGTGTCAGATACACTATGCTCAAACTTCTTGTAATTTCAAGGAAGGAAGGTGAGGGAGAACAGAGAAAGGAAAATTCTTAATGGAACAAGCACTCTTGTCCAGGAATAATTCCTTCTAATAGCATTTCCTGTGGCTTTCCAGCTAATTCCTTTAGCTTCCTGCTGGCAGTTGGCTCATACAGGGCATTTGTAACGCTCATTCTTCCATCAGCTTTCAGACTAAGGTAACAAACATGAGGTAAGGGCTATGGACATGACCAAAGAGAGAGCTAGCTATGCTGAGTTGCACAAGAGGTCAATTTGTCACCATTTTACAGGATCTTGCTTAAACATATTCCTCTCCAACTCAGGAAGTGATTTTCTTCTTGATTATTTGTGTCAAGTAAATACCTTATAATCTATCAATTGTTAGCTCATCTACCTGGCTTGACTACCTATATATATGCAATCTTCTCTCCTTTATGTTCTTGATCTCTCACCTTTCTCCCAACTATAAAAGCAAATTCAATTTTTTTGTCACAGATAGACATAGAGATGAATAGAAAAAAAAGTACTGGACTTGCATTGACTCACTTCAGCAAAATAACACAACAAATGGGTAATAGCATCTGAGCTTGGGGGAATTAGGGGGAAGTAAAATTCAGCCTGTTGATCCTGTTCCAGTAAACTGTTAATCTGAGGTTGAATTAACAACTGTAAACGCAAGTGAGAACAAAAAAATATCAGGGACATAAATTTTTCTGGAATTATCGGTCATCTAGGCAGAGCATGAGATATTTCAATAGAAAAAAGCCACAAATTGCTTTACTACCCCAAATCAGAGATGTTAAGCACTTGACTTGAAACTAAAGAAATTTCAAACTGAAAGAACATGGGTGTGTAATTCTCATACTTCTTTTAGAAACACAGTAATATTAATATTCAAATAAAGTAACACTTCCTCCAGATGCCACAGAAAGGCTATGGCCACAACACTGGGGAGTAACCAGCGTAGCTTTGGGATCACAGTGTGGAACCTCCATTCTTGGAGATAGTCAAGAATCAGCTAGTCAAGGCCTTAGGTAGCATAATGAACACTGCATTAGGTCCTGCTCAAAATTGTAATTAGGTTCACAGGATTAAGCCAGATGACTTTCTGAGGCCCCTTCCCATCTACTGCACCTCTATTTTACTTTTTCTTTAACATAAAATTCCTGTGTAATTGGAGGGGAAGCTGGCACAGACTTTTAAAGAGTCATTCCAAGCCAGAAACTACAAAGTATTTTATATCACCTAGCAGATAATTCTACATTTTCCCATTCTATCTAAATTTTACCACTAGCTCAGCTTCTTCAGAGGTGGCTTTTTACAAAAAAACCCCAAAAATAAAATGTGCTAATTGAACAAACATAATAGCATATATGCAGCAACATAACAGAAATAACACCTTTGTACAGGTATTTTTTTGAGCACATTCATCTGGAAGACTTAACAATCAGAGAATGAAAATGACAATAAAAAGGATATAAAAATCTACTTCATCTCAACTTCTAGCTTTGAGATGTACACGGATTTAAAATTGTAATATAACTGAAGTTATCAGGTAACAACCATCTTTTAGTGAATAAGAAATAAATCTATTAAATACCCCAAAAACTTTATTATGCCTTTGACAGAAGAGATGACCTTCCTCCAGCACTTCTGGCAACTGGATTACATTTTAGAGCCTCTTTGCAGGCTACACTGAAGCAGCCAGTACTACCCAAAGTCCATGGATGTATCACATGGAGGTAGTTGTCTGATAAAGTAATGCATATGGCCAGAAAAGTATTCTCCATGCTTCCAGAGTAAATGCATTGAAGATTTATCCTGATTACAATTCTGTAGCAAACACCACTATTCTCCTATTGCACTGTTAGAGTATGATATGTACCTAATACTCTGAAGAGATACAAACTACAGCTTCACCTCATACATGTGTAACAGTTCAATAGTGACACATTTAGATTTACATATACATACAAGCATGAATATTAAGGAATGGGTGCAACAAAAGTTGCATCATAGGTTACCATTGTTTGTAAAGATCACCACTAATTCAATAAAAATAAGTGAATTATAATGGAACAATTTTATTTATATTCAAAGAACAGTCTATCATTTCAACTTACAGCTAATTTCAAAGTGTAGTTTCTCCAAAACAGTTGCAAAAGTTTTTAAAATAATTTCTGTCGTTCTGTTTTATAAGGAAATTCGCTTATTTGTGTCATGCCGGGGAAACTGTTATTTTTTTTCATTTACTTAAAAGACACCATTACTGAACACCACACATCTTCATATATGAACCAGCCCATCTTCTACATAGCTGTCTTGTATGGGCAGTACAGAAGAAAAATGAAGCATATTCAGCTTTTCAATTAAATTCAGGCATATCAAACTAACCAAAACACATTGAGAATTAACTTTATTACTCCCTGTTAAACATAATATTTCAAACAGTAAACCAAGGGCAGGATGATTTGGGATGTAAAAATTTTAACTTAAAACTGGTAAAGCAACTACATTCTTTGGAAAAATGTCAGGTGCCTAGCAGATGTTAAGCAGCTAAAAAATTAAACAGGCATTTATTTTCCATTTAATATAAAGAATAACAGGTTTCCCACTAACTGTTTTCAAATTCATTCTGAATGGTTAAACTACTTATCAAGCACTGTGGTACAACCATCTACTTTTCAGCTCTAGGAACAGCAGTGGAAATCACTTGTGGACAAAGGAAAAAGAACTATGCCTCAGTCAAACATCCAATTAAAAGCATTTCAAATGGCTAACTTCTTCAAAAGCAAGTCTGAAATGCTCTAAGAAATACTTATGCACCTCACTTAATCAGCCCAAATCTAATGATTGTTACAGCTCTCAAAGAAATTTAAAACAGTGTCCTACTGAGAACCACCTCATTACTGACAATTGATTCCATATGGTAGGAATACCCATGTCAGTATGACATGGGTATTCCCCATCTATGACTTGCCTCAGAACACACTATAATGCTTATAAAATAACGACACTGCTACCTATATTTAGGAATCTATCACACATAACAAAGACAGCCAACTACACTGCTTTCTATCATCCTTGAAGTTGAAATATCACAAAATATATGAACTGTAGCACAAAAATATGAACTGTAAAATAACTAATAAACACTAAATAAATGACCATCACCTACCATAAACTTTGATTTGTTGAAGCTAGCTCACTATTTCTGCCATAATGAATCACTGGTATGTTGCCCACAGTTTATCAGTATCTTTTGACAGAGACTTGACAAATATTTAACACACATACTTTAGACTCTGCTCATTGACTGGAGACAGGTAAGAGAAGCAGACTTCTTAGAAAGACCTCTGATCTCCAGCTAAAAACGCTTGAACATCTACTTTCATTGAAAACTTGTACTTGAATACGTGCAGCATTCACAGCACTAAAAATAATTTATAGAAAACAGCAAGACACTACTGCCTTTTCTATTCCCCATAAATTCATCCTTAAGAGAACTATACTTACATTTTTTCCCTCCAAATACTTATCCAAAATCCATTTATGCCTAAGTGTGCAGTACTCTGCTCAAAGTGATTTTAGATGAAGCATTAGGCCTCTTCTAAAAATGAACATAAAATATGGAAAAGTTCTGCTCACAGCATTTAGTTTCATTTGCTATTAAGACTATGCTTAAAATCCAATACACCACAGCTTATTAAAATGGTCAAATTCACTGTTTCCCTTTTCCATCAAAGCTATTGACTATTTTAAGCTGATACAATGGACAAGAAGTATTTTCCAAAGGCAAAGAAAATAAACATGTCACCCAGTCACCCAGCGACTGGAGATTAAAAGCAGCCAGAATCAGTCCTTTCTTCAACTATATTTATCCATAAAAAAAGCTACCCTTTCAATAAGCTTGCAAAACTAAGACAATTTTCTCTCAAGTCCTTTTCATTTGAAATTAGGCAGTGTTAAATCATTTCCTCAGAGGACTGTATGCACACATTTGCCCTGGATGCAGGCTGGTAACAAGACTACATTGAGCTTGATCAACTTAACAGCCTTCACTTCTGTTTCTCAAGAATCTCTGCACTGTTCTCTACCATTGAGATTCTTACAGCATTCAGAGTTTTCTCTTCACTTTTTCCTTTTTAATTTAAGGGATGTGCAAATACGGGGAATGTGGCAAAGGCCAAGTGGAAAGAGATCTCAAACACACACAACATCTTCCTCTTTAGTTGTTGTTCTGGTGGATTTTTTTTTTTTTAAGAAGAGGCACATCAGAGTTGATCCATTGGAAAAGTCTGCATTTATAAAATTAATCTGAGTGAGCAACAAACATACTGGCTAATAAGAACATAGTTCTTACAGCTGGATCACTCAACTTTGTGCCACAGGGAATAAGATGCATTGTTTCCTATTTAAGTAGTGAAAAAAAGCAATACAATTCTTATAATTTTCAAAGAACATACCTGTAAGACAGACATGGGTATCTGTATACACCAAATATAAATAAATTTAAGCAATTACTGTATTTGCAATTTACTTAATATCAACACTCCACATTAATGTGTGAAGTTGAGCTCCAAATGAAGACACCAGGACTTTGGTGAGAGTGGGTATGAAAATTCCCATTAAATTCAGTAAAGATCCAACTTAACACAATGGCAAAATTTTAACTTAAAAGTGCTGCTTGTTTGGGGTATCGAGGGTGGTGGAGGGAGCTTGTTTTTGAAGTTAAACACCATAATTCATCTTTGAAATATGATTGTTGCAATTTAAGTACAGCACATCAGAGTTATAAAACTAGGAAGAGAACTATCCAAGCAAGATTTCAGTTAATCTGACAACTGAGTATTTTACTACTCAAGTTTACACTGTTTGTCACACTGTGAACCATGACTGATTTTTCTAAACTGACAAATTAAGACATTATCTTACCCAATGCTGATACACTGATGGATGCGACAGAAAGTCTCAAATATAAAGAGACGAGCATTCTCAATGAAGTCCTCAAGGCAGGCCACTAAGAAGAAGTCATTCACAAGCACCTGCAAGTGTAAGCAGAAAGAGAACACTGGAAGTAGTAATTTGCTGGTAGACACTCTCAATAACTAAGATCAACAATGGCACACCTAAATTATTGCTACATTCCAAGATGGGGAAAAAAAACCCTATAGATTAGCAAAATTTTTCCTTGTTTTGAATCTTACTACATTTAAATCACACACTAACATGATCACTGTGGTCTGACTCAAGAGAAAAAAAGCCTACTGTTGTCATAACTCTAATGAAGATCCCTTCAATGCAAAATCTGACTCCGCACTCATTTTGTAGGATTCTTCTCTCAATCTACAATTTGATCAGCATTCTCCTCACCATTCAAAACTGCTTCCTTAGCAGTGCATGTGTGCCTATGAAGTTCAGATTGGATGGCCACCAGCCCTATGCAATGAAGATTATAAGCCTTCTGATTTACTCAATTAGGTGAGTAATACTAATCAAAGGAAACCAGACCAGGGGCTTTAAGAATTCGTATTAATGTTCAGCTGTTCAAAATACTAACTTTTACTCCATTCAACCCAAGTGTTAGGTATCTTCAAATGTTCATAATAGATTAACTAAGAATTTTCCAAGAATACGTATTTAACAATCCCAATGTTATTTCACATCACTTTTCACCCCTACTACTCCAGGACGATGTATCTTTCACAACAAAAGGCAGATCCAAGCTTTTCTTCAAGCACTCCTCAAACATTAATGGAAAACCTGAAGCTCAGCCAAATGCATGACAACCTATTTGCTTCTTGTTCTAGGACTTCTTAAATATGGCATTAAAGCTGTATCCTTACTGCTAAGTCTTGTTTAAGTGTGACAAAATGAGTTATCAAAAAACCCAACACCACACAACCGTGAATTAAAGTTCATCAGAAAACACTGGCAATGGAATCAAACACCAGTTCTAACAAGTTAGCTGGTCATTGCAAAGTTTAGAGGTCTTTACTTAAAGGAAAAAGAGACTTACTGTTTCACACTCCCTCAGCTTCTTCTGTGCTCCATCAAAATCAAAATTAACATACAAGCATTCCACAAACTCTGTGATAGGGTCCCTGTATGTGTAGGATTCCTGTCAAGAAAAAAACCATAGGAACAATATTAAAATCAAGGCCACATGGTCACTCAAGTATTCCTTATATTCTTAAAAAAATTAAAAGTAGAAAGAAGTCCATATATCACCTTAAAAAAAATTGAACTTCCTAATTCCTCCTATAAAAGATTCATAAACGTGCTTCCTCCCAAGTCTGGTTAAACACCCAGAGGTGTAGTTCCATCTTCAGCAGTTAATGATGCGATCTTTGGGTTAGCAAAGTGTCAAGAAACTAGAACTGGCTCTGCATCAAACCTCCAAATGTCTAAGATATGGTAGAACTGTCTTCAAAGGCTGCTCCAATGCCAAATCCTTCATACTTTAAACTTAATGATTATTTGATCTACACGGATAAGGTAGCTAAGAAAAATGCTACTTTCTACATACAAAACACTTCAGTTTATTTCGGTATTACAGAAGTTACTCAACTCTCTCAACTACCGGATAGAGACAACACTGGATTTATACACAACTGTGTAAATTCAGATGTAATGAAACATCCCCATCAGAGTCTCTAATGTATATTTTAAGACAGCTTAAATCAGTATCTGTCAATATCTGCTTTAGCATACAGTAAAATCAGCAGATTAAGGAAATTACTAAGGAAAATGTTTTTCTTTATGAATCAAAGTTATTTTTGCTTTCCCAAAAAACTGCATTTATGGGCTCATTATTTAGGTTTAAAATTCAGTTTTACGGGTAAATGTTTTTTTGCATCAGAATTGTAATTGTTAACCTTGCAATTAACATTCACTATGCAAAACAGTCTTGGATTAATCATCTTTTAAATTTAATATAGTTGAATAACAAACTGCTTACCTATGAGTTCAATAGGTGCAAAGATATTGCAAGTATAACAATCTGTTACAACTACTAGAGCAAACAGCCTACCACAAACGTAGTTATCCTGTCTGATCCACTTTCAAATCTATAAAACCTCCACATCATAATATAATGAACCATAAACCAAAGCTCAAGTTGGTATTTTCAAGAGGAACACCCTAATGATCATTTTTATTCGCACCAATTGTACAAGATAAACAAAGGCAGTTGCAAAATTTTACTTACTTCAAGTATTAGAAGTTTATATTATATTAGAAGCTCAATGTTACAAATTTTAGATGAAGATAAAAGATGAATTTTAACACTTCACTAATTAATAGCTTTTCATGCTACTTTTTGAGAACACTAATGCTTAAAAACAGATTAAAGTGTGCTTAAAATTTGATCCATGCATTGATTGTGCTTTGCATAGGTAGTTATCTCAATGACCCAAGTGGATATAACTGACTCCTATCCTGTAATAACTACACTCTCACATATATATGCGCATATATATATATATATCTCCCATTGATCATTCACGACATTATCAAGAGTTTGAAGTGTGACAGCTTGCATACAAGTTACATGCTGATGTCAGCTAAAAATCTTGGCCACAACCGAGTTGATCGCTATCAAGCACAGTTGTTTTGCTGCTCTTGTCCATGTCTACATCCACATGTAACTGCAATAATTAAACCATTTTCAAAAAAAAGCATGTGAACACAAATCAACACACACAATTCAGTGGTTTTAAAATGCAAGAAAGAACCCTTATTCATACAACAATTTCTTGGAGGGATGGCTCAAAAAGAATCAAATCCAAAGCTATTTCACATATGTCACTGAATTTTCTGCACTTAATCACACAGAAAGAAAATAAAAATTGAATGCATACTCTATTGTACTCATTGCTCTTTTACACGAAAGGAGGAAAAAAATTATACTGTCCTCCCGCTGATCAACGTGTATTTTACTTCAGTGAAAAATCAGTTTACTGAAAAAAAACAAGTATCAAAATACCTTAAGTCCTAACCCAGGCATATATTATTAGAAGAAAGTTATTATGAAGCCTCCTTAAAAAAAAACCAGAAAATATCAGGTATTTCAAACCTTACCTGCTGAATAACCTTGACTAGATCTTTCAGCACCTGTCTTCGTTTACGAACATCCTTATTTGTTATGACTGCAGTAGTCAAATATCTGAGGATATGTGGGCACATTGTCTGAATTGCATTGAGATACCTAGAATGAAAAAATACAGATAAGATGCAGGATGCAAAGGTGTACCGAAGTTTGCTGATGACACTGAACTGGGAAGAGCTGTTGACTCCCTCAAAGGCAGAGGGGCCCTGCAGAGAGATTCTGACAAAGCAAGCAGAAAGCTGGGTACTCACTAGGATGGGGCAATCCTGGATGAATGAGATGGGAATGAATGAGACTGAGGAATGAGATGCTGGAAAGCAGTGCTGCAGGAAGGGACCTGGGGGTCCTGGTTGATGGCAAGTTGATTGTGAGTCATCAGTGCCCTGGCAGCCAGGCAGGCCAACCGTGTCCTGGGGGGGACCAGGCACAGTTGAGGGAGGGGATTGTCCCACTCTGCTCTGCACTAGGGCAGCTCACCTCAAATATTGAGGCAGTTTGGGGCACCACAATATAAGAAAGACATAAAGCTCTTAGAGTTCCAAGGAGGGCAACGAAGATGGGGAAGGGCCTTGAGGGGAAACCGTATGAGGAGTGGCTGAGGACACTTGGTCTGTTCAGCCTGGAGGAGACTGCGGTCCACAGCTTCCTCACGAAGGGAAGCAGGGCAGAAGTCACCGACCTCTACTCTCTTGTGACCAGCAACAGCAAGGGAACAACATGAAGAAGTGTCAGGGGAGGTTTAAGGTTGGATATTAGGGAAAAGTGCTTAACCCAGAAGGTGGCTGGGCACTGGAACAGGCTCCCCAGGGAAGTGGTCACAGCACCAAACCTGACAGAGCTCAAGAAGTGTTTAGACAATGCTCTCAGGCACATGGTGTGATTCTTGGGGCTGTCCTGTGCAGAGACAGGAGTTGGAGTCGATGATCCTTGGGGTCCCTTTCAACTCAGAATACTCCTTTTCAGTGTTAAGCTGTTCTAGACTCCTAGATCTACATATAATAAGTCAGTCCTCTCACAAATAGATAGTCACAATTTTCATTTTTAGTCTCAGTTTTTCCTCAAGAATACTTCTTAAATAGCTTTTATAAACTGCAGCCCTAACCTCAATAAGTTTGTATATTCATCCTCTGCCTTCATGTTGATTTAAAGAACTCACCCATATAGTACGACACAACTTACTGTGGCTGATAGAGAAAAAGGTCAATGATATTGTCTCTCCCTTTAGGATGATTAAAAAACACGAACAAAGACCAGTGGATGAGCCATGTTCTTTGCTGAAGAGACTGCAGCGGAGAGCTGACAGACTAAAAGAAAATGTAGCATTAGTTTAAGTCAACTACAATACAAAGTTTGCTTGAATACTAATCCATAAGCCTGTAATTGCTCAAGATTTTGTGATTTTCCACTATCTCCTTGTAGCTATCATCAAGCTGAGTTTGGCCTCCAGCTTTTTAACATGCCATCTCAATGATAGATCTACCGAAAGTTATAAGCAAGATAATTTTTCCAGTATTATATTTCAAATAATTTGCCAAAATTTGCACTGTTACAGAAAGAGAAGAGATCTTAGCTCTCCAAGACCACCATACTAACCTAAATTATTACTTCCCTTTTTAATTCTGAATTTTGTTTCTTGTATTCCCTCTTCAGATGTGATTGAGAAACTACTTGGCTTCTCCAGCTTTTCTGTTTTATGTTTTAAAGCCTCACAAAAGCTTTTTATTGCCCTACACCCTCAGACAATGATGAAATACCATAATCACTTTCAGTCAGAAATAAGAATTTAAGTATCTTCATTTAAATCAGCCAATAATGCACAAATAAGGGTCTAGCTACAAGTAGCTGTATTAGCTCCAAATTTCAGCAGCACTTCAGATACACTGCAAAACAACATGTTAAGAATGACATGTACAGCAAGTAATCATTAATCCAAACAGCATGACAACTAACTACTATGATTCTATCCTAAAAAATCTTGGTGTTTAAGTTAACTAATCTATTGTAACAATATAGAATCAAAACAATGACAAAATTACAGAAGAAAATTTATTTGCATTAGTTATCTGCCAGACAGACAATAACTTGGTGACACCAAAACCCAAAATACCAAACACCTTTGCAAGAGTCTGGTTCAGAAGAGTAAAACAGTCCTGTTTCAGATACAGCCCATGAGCAAAGAAGACTGAGAGGTCCTTAATCCCTTCAGTTGTTCTGAGTTAGTACTGCAGCCCTACTCTCCCCTTACATTCTTGCTGCTTGCCTGAGCTCAGGGGCTGGTAAGAAAGCTGAATGGCCGAGAACTGTTTCCAAAAATAAGCTGTCTTGCATTTTTGTCAAAATCTCCATCTTAATGAGATAATAACATGGCTTATTTACATGCATTTTATTCTTTACAGCAAATGAATAGTAGGAAGTATCTGAAATCTAAGCAAACAATTTCACACAGTGATACCCTGCCCTCAAACTAATCCTTAAGATTTTGTTTACTGGAAATATATTTGAATATATAGCTTCTTTTTAAGGTGTTGAGAGGGAAGCAATTTGAAAAAGAAGGCTTCGTTATTTCTTCACAAGTACCCTTCGACTCTCCCACTGCTAACAAGAAAGTATCAAGTAAAAAGGTGGCAAACTACTCCCAAGCAAGACTGCAAGTAATTTATAAAAAAATTTGAATACTACCACCTCTAACCTCTCACCTTGTTAACATGACTAAGATTTTACTTACGTTATTATCTATAGTCTCCTTTAGTCTTGTGAGATCTTCCATGGCTGCATCCCAATTCTGCATCAGGATTTCAGACGCCAGTTTTCCCCAAAGAGAACTCAAAGCATTTCTGTCTGTTGCTGGAACCTATTTTCAACAACAGCAACGAAGTCACGCTCTTAATATTTTTTTTAAAATTATTATTTACTTTTAAAATTAAGAAAAGTATTTTCTGGCAGTATTTTTAATTCACCAAGTATCAAATTTGCATGGTCCTAACTTTCCAAATTAAGTGTTTTTTTTTTTAAAAAAAGAAAAAAAAAAGAAAAAAAAGAAAAAAGAAAAAAAAGAAAAAAAAGAAAAAAAGAAAAAAAAGAAAAAAAAGAAAAAAAAGAAA
>JAWWTY010000077.1:133118937-133130554 GCA_035222235.1 Margarornis squamiger
AAAAAAGAAAAAAGAAAAAAAAGAAAAAAAAGAAAAAAAGAAAAAAAAGAAAAAAAAGAAAAAAAAGAAAAAAAAGAAAAAAAAAGAAAAAAAAGAAAAAAAAAGAAAAAAAAGAAAAAAAAGAAAAAAAAAGAAAAAAAAAGAAAAAAAAAGAAAAAAAAAGAAAAAAAAAGAAAAAAAAAAAGAAAAAAAAAGAAAAAAAAAGAAAAAAAAAGAAAAAAGAAAAAAAGAAAAAAAAAGAAAAAAAAGAAAAAAAAGAAAAAAAGAAAAAAAGAAAAAAAGAAAAAAAGAAAAAAGAAAAAAAAGAAAAAAAAGAAAAAAAGAAAAAAAAGAAAAAAGAAAAAAAAGAAAAAAAAGAAAAAAAAGAAAAAAAAAGAAAAAAAAAGAAAAAAAAGAAAAAAAAGAAAAAAAGAAAAAAAAAGAAAAAAAAAGAAAAAAAAGAAAAAAAAAGAAAAAAAGAAAAAAAGAAAAAAAAAAGAAAAAAACCCCAAACAAACAAAAAACCTAAACCAACCAAACAAACAAACCATCAAAAACAAAACAAAAAACCCCCACCAAAAACAAAACCAAAAAAAGGCAGTTTAGGCATAGAAAATAGCAGCAAAGCTTCTGAAGTAGAAACTAGGAAATTCTGCCAAAATAAGATAAAGTTCCATGGTGCTGCAGTTTCAGTTGAAAAAAAAAAGAAAAACATTAAATGGCTGAGCACCAGATAACACACTGTTTCCACAACTGGTTTTTTCCCACCATATAAAAACACTTTTAAACTACTAAAACAAGGTTATTACAAAGTAGGTTCCTCAAGCACTCATGAGAGTAAGTAACCACCCTAAAAAGCCAGCATCCCAAGCTCTTTCTGCTAATGCTGTGCCCAAAAGTGTACTTGTTACAGAAATGTTCAGAAAAACTGCAGCTTTGCAGCAGGGAATCTATTTCCTGGAAGGGTAACCCTAAGGTCAAGCTGTGTTAGTTTTATACAGGAATGAATTACACTAGGTCATTCACAGTGTCAAATTCTGTTCTCAGACTGGTTACAATAGTTCTTTCATAGATTATGTTTCATCACACAGAACATTAAACAAATCTTCCCCCATTAGAATTAGTAAAAAAGTCCTACACCAAGCTATTACCAACCTATTACCAGCAAAATACTAATACTTCATTTTTTGAAATTAGTTACTTGACATGTAAGAACATAATGCTGAGCCCACATTTAAGGCACAAAGTATTGACAGCTGCCCAAAAACCTACATATAGGTTTCTTTTCCCCTCTCAGCACATAAAATGAACCTGTAACACCAAAAGTAAGTTTTAGCAATAAAATTTAGACTAAGAATTCAACTCATTCCTACTTTAGACCCTATTCTTCTGATTAAAGATACACTTCCTAATTTTTCTTTAATTTTAGTCAATTACAAGAATTACTGTGACTTACTCTAGCAGTATCTCAAAGCACTAAGATTACTTGTAGCTGGAAACAAAGATCAGACAGCAAAAAAAGCGTCAACATATGAACCACTACATGTTTTCAGGAATCACTCCACATATCCATGAGACACACAGTTTGTAAGTCAGCATCTTCCAGACAACCAGGGTGCCAATTTAGAAGATGCTTTCAGTTTAGGAGGTTCATATGGTCTGTGCTGGTTCTAAATCACATAACTACAGTTAGCCTACTCACAATAGCTGCTTTTAGGTACTGCAGCTGTTCTAGCTACAGTATCTGGAGTTTCAAGCACTTACCTTACATTTACATTTTTAAGTAAAACAACACATTCACTGACCACCAGCAATAAATTTACTGTGTTGAGATTCTTACAAGACATTAAATCTTCATTCTCAAAATTCACTCCCACCAGTAACAAACGATACGGATTACAACAACATGAAAAGAGTTGCTTCAGAGATGATAGATCTGGTTCTACATGTCTCACTTAAGCTGTTTACATTTCCTAGGGAGATGACTTATACTCTTAAATCCATCACAAAATTCAAGAGAAGACAGATGAGAGTTCTGATAAGAAGCTGGCAGTTCACCATTATCACCAATTACATTCAATCCACCTGTAAGTTTTTCACTATTGTTGATCACATCTGTGCACAAAAACAAGTATTCACAAAAGCAAGCATTCACTTTGCTGTGTGCCAACATTGTTACCACAAAACCTATACATTTAAAGAACAATTGTGACTTCAGCTTGAAAATAACAAAATTGCGGGACAATACTTACGATTATTAACAATTTTTGTCAACTTTTGTGTAGAGCAATTGCCTCAAAAAGCTCAAAAGTATTACATTCTAAGAATTAATACAGATAATGTACTGCTTTAAGTATTTCATTAAAAAAAACCCCAACAAACGAACCACAAAACTAAACCCCAAACCAACAAACAACCAAAACTTACCAGAACCCTAAAGAAGTAGAGATACTCTGCAGCTCCTGAGTAATTACCACACTCATACTGGAATTTTGCATATCTGTAGAGTGTATCTAGGTACTCCTGTCTAAACTGAAAAGGAACATAATAAATGCTTTTATTCACCAGAAAAAAAAGAAACATGATGTCACAAGCCAATTTTAATAGTAGAGTAAGCTTCAAAATCTGCAGTTTTTCCAAAGACATTGCACACAGGAAAAGACAATAGGAAACTACTATGCTCTCAATCCGTGCCATGGAATGAAATATCATACCAATACTAGAAAAAGGTGAAATTCTGCATTGCAAAGTAAAGCACATCTTAGTTACACAGGTGCAACTAACATTAAATTTCAGCTTTGTTTGGATAAAAATTGAAAGTTCAAAGGCATATATACATTAGTATTAGGAATTCTGCCTATTAGCTACATGGACAGGAGACAGGGCAAAATGCTAGTACATAACTGCTCAAAGCTGCCAGCTGTGGTTGGGTGGAGACACTTAGAACTGAATTCAACCGATAAAACACTTACCCCATGCTTCTCAGCTAAATAGTCAAACAGCATCCGACCATCTCTATAATAAAAGGATAGGAAGTGTTGTTTTTACAAAGCAAATTGATACTCACCAGGCAACACACTACATATTGCAACACAACTTTAAAGGTAAAATAAACAAAATTGAGTACAAAGTGGTAATACTCCTCCACTTGTTGATCAAAAGCAGCTGCAGAAATAGAGCCATCTATTCCTGAAGTGTTATTAAGAAGTTTCAAAAACTTAAAATTATTCTAATTTTAAATTAAGAATGCCACCTGCAACAATAACTACAGTTAAAGGGTAGAAAGTTGTTTTAATTTTGATAGCACCCTTAGCTTTCAGTATGAAAGTTAAATTCTGAATTAGAGTTCTTCCCACTTTCATGTTTTAATTTCAGAGCAGTTACTCTAGACAGCCTGGATTTAAAAGGAGACGGGAAAAGAAACAGCAAGGACTAAAGTAAACAGAAGTAGAAAGGAAACTTACCTCACTGTTAGCACTGAGACACAGTGGTTAGCAAGAACCTGAACATAAAACTATTAAAAAAATAATCATGCTAATAAGATCTAAACATCTAATTCACCCATGATCACATCTCAGAATTACTATTTTTTATTCAACATTAATACTAAAAGGACAAGCAGTATTATCCAGATCAAAGGAAAGTTTGAGCCTCCAGGAGGCAAGCCCTAAATTCCGTGGGACAAAAATACAGTAAAAAGTATTTCACCATTTACTCTGTAGTCATCTGACTGAAAAGATGTGAGCTCTCTCCATTAGAACTTATGGTATAAGATTATGTAAGGAAATTGCACGTTGCCAAGTGAGCCAAGAATGACAATCCCTAGTAATACTTGTGAAAGCAATTAAATCTCATAGATTTGTTCCAGTAGAACATAGTTCGAGAATGAGGAATACTGATTATTCCTCTAAAATTTTAAAGTCAACATCTTCCAACAGTTGCTTAGAAAAGTGAAGTGCTTTGGCTTATTTATCAAAAAACTTCTACCTGCAAAGTCTCCTTTACACATCATTTCCCAGACTTTGATATTCCAAGCACTGCTGTCATGGATCAAAAGCTGTGATCTAAAGCCGTGATAACATGCAGCTCTGAATTTGATACAGATTCCATATCACCAGCAGAAATTCACAAAAGGCAAAGAATTAAAAGCTGCTTTTTACTATTTACAGCAAATTGCTCAAGGTCTAGACAGAAGGACATCTATCAACCTGATTCTGCCCATTACTATCTAACCCAGATAATCTGGATAAAAAACTACTGGCCATTAACCAAAACCAGAACTTCTGAGTTGTGAAGTTCCCAGACGTTTTATGAAAAGAACCACAAACCAGTTCTAAAACAAAACTTGCTGCATGTGAGTAGTAGGGCTAATATTCTGTAGCATGAGGCAAGTTATATTCCATGCACTTACTGACTGTATCTCTTGCTTTCTAACAGTGCATTTCTAATTTCAAACAGGTACTACTGACCAATTTCTGTAAATCGAAAGTGAAGCAATAGAGCACATTCCCCAAAAAATATTGGTACTTTAGTATTTTTTTCCTAGGCTAAGTATTGTTATAAAAGCTGGCTAAAGGCAAAGCAAGAATCAAACAAAATCTCTACACACTCAACTACATTTGAATAGTTGTCCTAAGACCAGAAGTACTTCCTTTAAGACAGTCCCAGTTCAGTCAAGGCAGTTAACTAACAGTGATTGGGCCTTTCATTTTCAAAGCTATACTTTCAAAAGCAGCTCCTGGCTTTGCATAACCCCAAGTCATAAAGCAAATGCAATTCCTTTTCTTAATGTAATTATCTGACATGAATAGCCATTCTGAAATAAAATACAAAGGCAGCTTGCTTAGTTAACAATTTTTACAGCAGAGGCTTAAGTACATTCTGGTGATATCAGAATACAAAAGAAACTTCTGATGTGCTGCAAAGCTAACAGATTTCATGATTCTTACTGACATCTTGTTTCATGTGCACACTGAGACACAATACACTGCACCTCATCCTTTCTGCACTGATCAAGTTCTAAATAATTCTGTAACAAATCCTGAAGGCAATGCAAAGAGTGGAGAAAACACTGTGGCAAGAAAAAGAGGGGAAAGAAAAGAAAGATCTATATTTGAAACAAACAGTAAATTCTAATCAAGTTCCTCTCTCTTCAGGGACCCACATTCTTCAGGGGGTTTATTCACAAAGATATAAAGATTTCTGCGGATTAGAAAGAGGAGTTTGTGCACTCAGTATTTTTCTAAGAAATTCCAAAAGTCACCTTACAGCCTTCCATATCAACAGATGCATAAAGCTTGCCGACAATAAATCCAAGTTTATTCAAACTCAACCTGAACAGTAAGTGCTTTATCTGGCACAGTATGTTCTCTTTGAGATCTTAGGGCAGGTAAGGCTGCAGAAAGGATCCAATTAATATTCCAGAGTTTGTCAGACGTTTGCAACAGTAATAACTATGTTTCCTACGTGAAAGCAACAAGCAGTAGTTTATGCCAACCAAACACGTGCCCACTCCTCTGATGAAAGTGCAGTTACTCCTCAGTGACTACAGCTGAACTCTTCCTCAGAGCCAAATTCAAGCGTAACCATGAAAGAACTCTCATAGAGCTTAGATAAAATGTGCAGACAACTCATTCTACTTTCATTACTCCCATAAGCAAATTAAGAAGAAACTGGACACATCTTAAAAAGACTATTATAAGCACCACCTTACAGCAACAAGTTGGAACACTTCAAGGGTGAGGAGGGTAAAGGGCAAAAGGACAGAACTCCTGAAGGAAATACGTGCTCTGAGGCTGAATGGATGCTTCTCCACCAAGACTCCCAGACTAAAATGGCACTCCATAATCATTTGCAGAAGGCAGAAAAGAGAATCTGAATTGGTTTAGCCCATTTCCCTTCAAAAAAGCCTAAACCCCTTCAAAAACCAAATAAAAATGCCCCTCTGCTTCCCCAAAACCAGTCTTGGCTATAATTGGACTGCACTGTATGATGACTGTCACTTGTCCCAAGTTGATCCACAAGCATTAAAATCAACAGAGATGTCTTTTATACAGAAGGTAAAAGCAATGAAAAGAGAAAACTGTGTCCAGCATTTTCAATGATCTGACCACAAGCACTACTTATATACTGTCTGGAAATAAAAGTGTCCTTCTTTGCAGTCACAACAGAGAAAGCATTCCTATCATCAACACCGAGGAGGTACCAACAAGCTGTTCTGAGAAACTGTCAGAAATTACCTGGTGGACTGCATTTGTCTGGTGGTCTCTGGATCCTCAAACATTTTGACAATAGGTTCCGTTTCAGCCTGAAGCTGCTTCAGCTGTGCAACAACAGTTGTTCTCTTCTCACGCAAAGCTAAACACACACAAACGAAAAGAATTTAGCATAATGTCTGAAGTTTTGAACTGCTGACTTTTGAACACATCTCCTAATTCCTACCTTGCTTGTGCCCTCAGTCAAGTCAAACCCAGAGGTATCTAATTCTTTGACTTAATAACAAACTTCTAATATTTTGTTCTTTCCTCCTGTGTGGAGTTCTAATCAGGCCACTTAAGAGCAGCTAAAGCTGGAGCAGTCTATATTAGACAAAGAATCTTCAGACTTCCACTACAGGAGAAATAACCTTTTAACTAACTTCTCTTATTCCAAGTAAACTTGAAAAAAAGTAAATGGTCCCATGATACTGTTAAGACTGATTTTCTTCTGACTGACAATCAGGTTCTGAAAGCACATTTACAGACTACTTAACTAAAAACTGACAGAAAAAATGTCAAGCAGCTCAATCTGCAAAACTATCATTTTGGACACCCTGCATACTCAATGGCAACATTAAGCCTTTTATGAAAAATTGGTAAAAAATAGCACTAACAGTTCAGGGTGATTATTTTACACAGATGCAAACTTCCTCACCAAGTGCTCCTGATGGAATAAAATGAAGACTTAAATTCAGGAAAGTCTATATGTTAAAAAAAAAAAAAATCAAAAAAAATCACCCTGACACTGACTACGTGACCCAAGAAACAAATGGGATCAGAGAGGGCAAGACCAAAACCCAGGAGAAAAGTGCAGGAAAACATGAAAGCCGTACACCAGAACATCCGATGCCACAGTGAACTTATCAGACATTTCTTTTGTGATGTGACTACACAGATACTTGAACAGGACATCCAAAGTGGCCAACACCATAACAGTGATCCAACCTAAATCTAAGAACAACTTGCCTGATAGGAAGTGTTCCAATAAGGAGAAATTATCTCCAACTTCAGTTGACTCTTGAGATTATAAAAGAGGAAGGGAAAACAGATGAAAGAAATACCATTCAATTGACTTACTAAGAATACGAAAATGTTTTCCTGCGACATCTCCTGGATGTGTAATTGTAAGTTGATCTCATGGAAGACAAGACAAAGGCAACTATAAATTGTGCAGGGACATTTCTAAGTATAACTGTGTTAAGTGAACTTAGCTTTGAGTGCTATAAACAGTGAAGTCTGAAAAAAAAAAATCAGCATAAACTTCTAATGAAGCCAGTGATTCCACAAGTAAGAACCACCTGTCTCTACACACACTCTGATAAGCGCTGATACATGAGGATGGCGCATACCAGAAAGATCCCAGAGCAAGTTGAGGCCTTTGCATAGGAAGCTGTGCAAGGAAGCGCCCTGAACAACTGACTCCATGTGCAAGAATAGTTCTGCTTATGTTAATTGAATAAAAGCCACAGATCAAACAACAGTAAGTCATCATAAAAAGAAAAATCCTGCTAAACTGATGACGTAAAATCTTAGACATGTTTTAAAAGAGCATAAGAAAAACATTACAAGTGTGGAAATTGCTGGTTTATAATGTGAGCTGAGCTCTCCCAGGGACCAAACTCATTTAATTTTCTAGCACCTGTGGCCTTATAACCTTTTAAGGTATCCTGCTTAAATAACTGGATGTAATCAGAATATCAAAGACATAGGCAAAGACAAAGACACTGTGCTATTTACTACTTCAATATTTTATTCCTTATTTATTACTGATAACAGTAATATTCTTCAACAGTTTAGAAAGGCTGAAGCAGGGAAAGAAAGCCAGGAGTTGAACTCAATCCTTGTGGGTCCAGTCCCACTCAGCATATTCTGTGTTTCTGTGATATTCAGCCTCAAGACTTTTTACAGCTCCGATAGAGCCTAACACTTTGGATCAGCAGAATTGATAAGCAACCTGACAGCGAAGCCACTGACACAACTGTTTCTTAGATTACAGACGTGTAAAACCCTGGTTCTCATTATATGTTACAAGACCACTCATCACTGAATACATGCCCATTACAACATCTAATGCTAGCAAAGATTTGGTTGAATCCCAAGTCTAGCAGTTCCCTTCATATCTTTCTAAAGAGGTGAACTGCCATCTCTGCAACTTAAAGAGCCTGGTAAAACCAGAAGGAGAATGCAAAAGCACCCGAGTCTCTTCCTCCTAAGCTGCAGGCAAGGCAGACCCTACTAGTTTAGAAAAAGCCGAGGAATTCCCCCAAATGAAAAAAAGAGGGAGAAACAGGAAGACAGAGGATATTCAAAGACTAAGCCAGAAAGAAAAAACAAACAAACAAAAAAAGACCAACCCAGAAAAAAGAAACAATGGGAAAAAAACTCAAAACCAAAGCACCCATGAAAGATAAAAATTTAGAGAAAGCAACAGTTTTCTCTCCCTTCCCAAATGCTCCTCAAGAAGATCAACATTTAAGTAAACAGGAAAGTTCCCAAAATCATGGATAAGACAATAATAGATTAAATTTCATATTCATTATAATTTTAAATATAATTTATTTTCTTCTAGACAAACAACAAATTATGTGTTGACAGAATTGAGGAAAACATGCATTTTCAGAAACATCTCTCTCCAAAGTCTAAAAATCAGACACAGACAGACAGATTAATGGCTATTAACAAAGGAGCGTTAGGCTTAACATAATAGATACTTTAAAGAAAAATTCTACTGACACCAGATCATTGTACAATAATATTTGACAGATGAAAAGTTAGTGCCATGCAACATCAAACTATACCTTTAAAGTGCTTGAAATTTCCAAACTGGCATTGAAATACCACAGACATTACTCAGATATTGAGTTCCTGACAGACAAATGGACCCGAACTTTCCAGGAATAGGGAATTCTATTTGTCTCAGTATTGCATACCCTTTTGTTAAGCCCAGTTTTTGAATGCAACAAGCAAATTACCACTAGTCATCTATTATTTTAGTTGGAAAGGTTGTAAACCAAGTTTTACATCTAAATGAGCAGCTTACCATGCGGAATTTCATCGGAATAAAGATTTTTGTACACATCCATAGCAAAATCCACCATGTTGGTATCACTAAGGAGATCCAGTTTCCCTTGGAGTAGTTCTTTTTCATTGTATATCTGAAACAGGAATTATTAACAGATTTATCTGAACAGCATTAAAGAGTTTCAATTCATATTATGTAGTTACTTTTACAGTACAGTTCAGGGGTTTTTCTAAAATTGAATTATTTTAAACATCAAATCTCACAGCTCTGTCATTAAGCGTGCTTACTATAATGCCTTTCTACATTCACCGTCTTGGCAAGGTACCAAAACTTCCTGCTATTTATGAAAGCAGGAACTTCAAAGACTAGTTAGAAGTTAAGTAACACTATTATTCTCTTAACAGGAATAGTAATTCCTATTGCAAAAATTTTATCTGTATTTTAATAATAAAACCCTTGCCATGTTTTTCTTTCAAAGTATTGAACACTTTCCACAAAATAAAACTAGTTACATTATTTATTTAATTATTAACTAAGACTAGTTAAACTATTTACAGTAAATCTCAGAAGAGACAATCAAGATTGATTTTTATAATTTAATTGCAGTGCAGCTTAATCTAAAATATGTTGCTAAATCTAAAGCACAAAACCAAATTTAGAGTAGCTGTATAATTGGATGGTGTGCTTTTAAACTCGTCAAACCATTTTTAGAGTACCTATCCCATAGTTCAGCAGAGAGTTGCAAACTGATGTTAGGTCTTCAAGATGTGGGTGAGGGCTAAATCGACAATATTCCTCAAAAATATATTTGCACAAGAGATGTATTACGACTCACCATGCCACATTTACGGACATCGCAAATAGAGCACCTGCGAGTTTATTTGGGCTCTGAACATTGTGTTGTTCAAGATTAACATTACAAAAACGTTTAGTTAACTTGAGCTGATTTACAAATGCTAAAATAGTAAAAATGCCCCCAAGACGACAGACATTAAGCAAAGTCCACATAATAGACACGACAACTGGTTAGGTCAAATCTCAAGATGCACGGTCAATCAGTTCATTTCTGGAGTCTAAAATAACATCCACTTTAAATTCAAAACTTACGCCATTTTACACGTTTTGCTTCCATTTCAAAATAGCTTAGACGAGTGCTTCAGGTACTTTAGGCTAAGCTCTCGGTCTACACTACGTCAGGATTACTGGGTTCTATGTTGCAATATAACTTCAAAATATATAAAAGAAAAGCAACAAGCAACAACTCTAGAAGGGACACGTATTTGTTTTCTACGCAAATGTCTGATGACAAGGGTTTCAAATTAACCAGCGACACCAGCACAAGTCCCCAGACCGGCTTGGTCTGGGCGGCGGCGGGGCCGCCCCAGGGCCGGGAGGCTGTCGGGGCTGTCCCAGGCTGTGTGATCACGAGTGCGGCTGCGAGGGAGAGCTGTGGCTCTTCCCTTCCCCGAACACCAGGCAGGGAAAGGCACCACGCCACGGCCGAGGCGGGAGAAAGCGCAGCAGGAGCTCTGGGCCACCTCGCACAGGAGCGGCCGCGGAGCTGCGCGGCGGGGGCAGGGACAGCTCCCCCAGGGCCCCGCTCCGCCCCGCTCCCGTCCCTGCCCGCGGCGGCCCCGAGTCCCTCACGGCCCGGCCCGGCCCGGCCCGCGCAGCGCCGGAGGAAGGCGCGGGCCGCGACGCGCCAGGCCCACGGGAAGCACCGGCAGCCAGCTGCAGGGCCTGCCGCCTTCCCGCTCCCGCAGCCGGCTCCCCCACGCCTAGGGCAGCCACGCACCTCCTTGACGGAGAGGAACTCCAGCAGCGGGAACACCAAGTGCCGGTCCAAGAAGTGCGCGATGCGGGTCGTCAGGTCGTACTCCGCCATCTTGGCGCCGGCAGCGGGCAAGGGACGGGCTCTTGTGGGCACTGCGCCTGCGCGGCCCCGCCCGCCCCGCGCCGCAGGGACCGCGCCTGCGCAGTCCGGGGAGGGGCGGGAGCAGGGGGGGCCCGGAGAGGAGCCTGTCCCGGTGTCGGGGCAATGGAGGGGATGGGTCCTGCTGGGATGTGGTCCTGTGTCCCGGTGTGGGGGGAATGGATGCGATGGGTCCTGCTGGGATCCTTCCTGTGTCCCGCTGTGGGGTCAGTGGATGGGATGGGTCCTGCTGGGATCCCTCCTGTGTCCCGGTGTGGGGGCAGTGGGTGGGATGAGTCTCTCCAGGATCCCTCCTGTGCCCCGCTGGCTCTGGGGCCCAGCCGGTTCCACGCTGTGGGCCTGGGTGAACGTGCCAGTGGGACACACGAGCAGGTGCCCAGGGACATTATGTGTCCTGTGGCAGGCCCAGCTTAACAGAGTGGGATT
>JAWWTY010000077.1:133130636-133198874 GCA_035222235.1 Margarornis squamiger
AGTCGGGAGGCTGGGGAGCCGCTGGACAATGTCTTACACAGGGAATTCCAAGCAAGTGCAGCACTGTGTTTCTGAATAACAACAGAAATGGAAGAATCACTAATCTTGATGAAAACTTGCCTCTTTCTTGTAGCCAGTGTAAGGAAGCATTGGTACTGGCTGCCCAGGGAAGCATGTGAGTCACTGTTCCTGTAGGTGTTTAAAAGGCATGTGGAGGTAGCACTTAGGGACATGGTTTAGTGCTGGATTTGGCATGGTTGGGCTAGGTCTTAGAGGCCTTTTCCAACCGAAGTGAATCTATGATTCACCATGTTAACTCACCAGCACACTGAAAGATATGAAAGGTATTTTTTGCTTTTATACTTTGTAAGTTTTCTACTGATTTTTGTTGGGACACAGTTGATTCTAGTGATTCAAGCCTCATCTTTTTACACATTGAGCATGACTAAAACCTTTGTTGCAAAGAAACTTTTTCTTTCCTGGACAGAGACATAAATAATTTGCTTAGTGATTCATATAACTACAGACTATGACTATGGCAGCTTCAGTTGCTGTTTATGCAGAATAATGAGTTAATGTAGTTGTGGTACAGGTTAGTTCTAAAGTTGGCTGGTTTGTTTTAAATGTTAATGGGAGATGAGAAATAAGGAGGTTGTACATTTATAAAGCCATTCTTTAGGCAGCTAGTGATGTTCTCTGTACCTTAAGAGGAAGATGTAAAGGCTACAGAATTAAGGATGTGACAGGTTGGTTTTCAGAGGTAAGTCTTCATTGCAGCTCAATTATTACAGTGATAGAAGGTGTCCTGTAAGTGAAAAAAAGCTTGTAGAATGAGCTCTGTTCTTCACATGACTCCAGTTATTAACATTTTTTTATCAATCTGTGGTGTAATTTTGTATTAGTAATGCTCTTCTTGGAATATCATCTGTAAGAAAGAATCCCTCTTTATCTGCAAGACAATCTTGTATTTTTCATAGTACTTGTAGATATCATTTACTTGAAAAGGTAACTAAGTATGGTTGATGACATACATCATCTCTCATAGTGAAAACTATCCCCTGTATTACTTTTCCCATAATAACTGTGTGGGTTTCACTAAGGCTTGTTCAAACTTGGCATTGGTTGTTCCTCCTTGTGGGATTTGGGTTACAGTGCTGCTAGTGGAACACAGGCTGTGGAGTTGCCAGTGGAAGACCCTCAGCCCTGCAAAAGGCTGAAGCATCCAAGGCACTGGGCAGTGCTCAATTGCAGTTCATGAGTGACTGTCTGCAAGAAACAAGTACAGTAATGAGAGAAGAGATGTAAAGAACTAGCTGGGTAGAGCCTGTTAGAGAAAGACCATTACAATACTGTAGAGAGGGGAAGTGTCAGAAAAACTGTTGTAAATTCCCAAAGCAAAATTCATTCTTGTGCTGAGGACTACTGTTCTGAGAAAATAAGGCAGTGTCTAACTGCTTCAGCCTTATCATGTAGTGAAATAGCTATTGCCCTCTTGGTGAAAATTGTTCTAAAATACATTTAAGCTTTCATGGCAAAACAGTCTTAGCCAGACTTAACTGAAAAACTGGAATTTTGAATTTATTTTGAAGTCTTGCACAGACACCTGACTGAGGAATTATACAGGGCATAATAATCTCTAGGCCAAATTTTATTTTTGACATAGGCAAGACTTGAGTTTGAAGTATTTTAGCCTAGTGAAGTGCTTCCCTTCTGGAAATTTAATTCATTGTACTTAAGATTGCTAGTTTGGTTCATGAAATAAAAGCCATTTGACTAGAATTATCTAGAAGAATATTTTAAGAAAATCAACAAGAATATATCTTGTTTGGGCTGGGCCTTTTGATTTCATAATTCTTAAATAACGAGGAAATTTTGTCTAAAGGATTCCATTTACATAATTGGCTGTCATTTATCTTATTGTTAACACAACAGTAGAATCCAACATTCTTTGAATTGTTAGAAGTAAATAATCACTAGGAAATAATAATAAAATGTATTTCTGTCTCACATTACAAAGGAAAATTGAATCTATTAACTTCTTCCACATCCTCTGATATGATTCAAGCCTTACAAAACTAATTTGGGTTTTTTTTTATTTATTTTATTTGGTTTCAAAAATTATAGTTCTGTCTTTTTTCTTTTGACTTCGTTTATATCTGAAAAGAAGTTTTAAATCCTACATTCCATAAATATTCATACACTTGTTAAAACAGAAATATTTCTAAAATCCAGAATAACATTTACAGGAATTCATTACTGTCAACTATTCCTGGATAACATTCAAAATCACACTAAGACTATCTCATGATTCAGCTGAATCACCATCAAAAAAATGATTATGTTGCAGTGCTTTCAAACTATTTGGAAAAAAAAAAATGAGGAAAATTAGTCTAAAATGCAAGTACTGGAAAGTGGCCCAGTGGAAAAGAACCTGGAGGTGCTGGTCCACAGTCAGTTGAACATGGTCCAGTAGTGTGCCCAGGTGGCCAGGAAGGCCAATGACATCCTGACAGGAATAGTGTAGCCAGCAGGACTAGGGAAGAGATTTTTCTCCTGTACTGAGCACTGGTGAGGCCACACCTCATTATTGTGTTCAGTTCTGCGCTCCTCAATTCAGAAAGAATATTGAGGTGCTGGAACATGTCCAGAGAAGGGCAGCAAAGCTGGTGAAGGGTCTGGAGCACAAGCCCTATGGGGAACAGCTGTGAGGGGACTGGAGAAGAGGAGGCTCAGGGAAGACCTTATCATTCTTTACCTAAAAGGAGGTTGTAGCCAGGTGAGGGTCGGCCTCTTCTGGGTAACAAGCAATAGGACAAGAGGACACAGTCTTGAGCTGCACCAGAAGTGGTTTAGGTTAGGCATGAGAAAGAAATTCTTCACACAGTGATTAGATAGTGGAAGGAACTGCCCAGGGAGGTGGTGGAGTCACCATCCCCAGAGGTGTTTAAGGAAAGACTGGAGGTGACACTTGGTGCCGTGGTGTGGTTGACAGGGTGATGTTTGGTCATAGGTTGGACTCGATGATCTCAGAAGTCTTTTCCAACCTAATTGGTTCTGTGATTCTTTACCACATTAAAACCATATAATTTATTTGATACACTTTTTCTGTTCTAAGAATGTTAGTAAAGAGTTTGTCTAATGGGATTATAATTAAATTAGTGGAGTTACTTTGCATTTGTACTAGTGGAACATGTGTGAGCAGGTTCACCTCACTTGAAAGTATGACCATATTAAGAAGCTGAAGGCAGCAATTCTAACCTGGTGGTACTTTACCAGTGAGCAGTGTTAGGCTCTATTCTGAACTTTCAGAGTGGTATTTTCTGTGTTTTTGGAAATATTTCTCATTAAAAACCCAAATAACTTATGAAACTGTTGTGTTGTAATGTTCACTGATAACTTAAGTTGGCTCTAATACATTCTCTGTCGAGGTGTCAGCAAAACTTAGGTTTTTGTAAAACAGGTAAATAAAACACTTTCCCCTTCCACAAAGGTGATTGGGAAGAACAGACAAAGCAAGGAGGTAGTTATTTCATAGGAAAAGAGGTTTTATGTTTACATTCCACTCGTAGGGGAAAATACTCACTTTCTCATAGCTTATAGATACAAGATACCTGTCAGAATAGAAATTTAAGAGGTGAATCTCTTATGCATGTAGATATCTCTTCTGACTGATGTCCTCTTAAAGATTACATCATGTATCATAATATACTGACACATGATAGAGTTAAAATTATAGTTGTGAAGAAAACTGATCCATGGCTTTGGGCTTGTTCTTGGTCTATCACCTTGGTTTTTTTAGAGAAAGCAGCAATATTAATGGTATGGAGGCGGGGGGACCTTTCGTACAGAAACAGTCTCTAGCTTTCCACCTTGTGGTACAATTTTAATTTTGTTTGTCAAGGTAACAAGAAAAGGTAGGAGAAAGTATAATTTTATTTGAAAATAACAAATGCATCTTCAGTGTTACCAGTTTGTCCAATTCTGTGCTTTCAAGAGAGACTTTAAAGGTTTGTTGTAAGGCAGAACTATGTCTGGGAATTAGAGAATACTTCAGTGAGCTTAGATGGATTGCTGAGGAATAGATTAATTTGGCTCTGTAAGTATGACATAGTGTACTTTAAGTATACAAAACAAGGCAAAGGAAATTGTAAGTAAAGCTTTTTATCCCAGAGTACTGGAATCAGTGAGGAAGGGCATAATTTAATCTCAGATCTTTATTATTGGTGATGATGGATGAGCATGAAAGAAACCAGTTTTGCTTTCCAATCCCAAGTTGTTCACAAAAGAAAGATTTAGAGAAAAACCATTGGACTTCAAGTACACTTGAGTTTGAGATCAGAGAAAAAATGAGGTTTTTCAAAATAAGCATGTTCTAAAGTTATTTTTCAAAATAGCTTTATACATTAAGGGGTACAATAAGTCATGCATTTAGTAACTTGAAATTGTTGCTTCTTTGATTTATTAAAAAAAAAAAAAAAAGAAGAAGAAAAGGGAAATAAGAGGGAGTAGGGGAAAAGGGAAATTTTCCCAGTGGGAAACATTTTTATATTTTATATCCCCAGAAAGTATTTGGGAAGAATAATAGGCTATTATGGAAAAGTTTCAATATAATAAGTGTGCAACAACTTGTAGTGAATATTATTTTATAAGTTACATATGGAAAGAACTCTACATGCCAATGAACAGCCAGCAGCTCTTACTCTATATTCTTTCTCTGTCCTTGACCGTTAGATCAGTTTAGGTTCAGTTATGAACTATTAAACATTTGTGGAATGATTGTACTTGAAAATCTGAGTTGAAGGTGGTACAGTTATTTATATCACCAGTTTTTTTGAAACAATCATTTGAAAACCATCTGAAGTTGATATAAATCTGGTTATAGCCATGAGTTTCATGACCTCTGTTTCTGTTAAATGAATTTTTTTTGGTCTCAGATATATCTTCTAACTGTGAATTTGAAAATTTTCTTCCCTTTCCATTGTTCAGGAAGTGGGGCTTGAAACTATCTTAGCTTAAGACATTTACATCTAAGTTTCAGTTTTAAAATCTTTTAAAAATCTTTTTAATACATAGAAAATAGAGAAGATGTTTGTTTCATGAGAACTTGAATAAAAAGGTTGTAAACTTCAAGCATTGAGTAGCAAGTGGGTCCTTATCTTGAAACTGAAGATTCCTTGAGTTTTTTCTGAATAAAGGAGGGTAGAACAATATTTTTGCACATTCGCGTACGTGAGGTAGTACCTGCAGAAGTTTACCAGTTTGTAAGGATTTAATTTTCATTGTGTTTTCATCTTTTATTAAATTGAGGTTTTTTTATTGCTGCTTTATTTAGTACTGCATTAGTTTCTTTGTTTCATTACTGCATTATTGATCATCTTCCTTTCAGTAATTACTGAGACTATAAATTGTAGAGACTATATTGCTCTAGTAAGGCCTGCAAATATGTAACATTCACAGCCCTGAATTTGGTTCATAAGTACAGGATTGTAAAGTACCTGAACAAAAGTAATATTCCCATTTAAACACTGTATGCCCTGCTTGCCATCTAGATTCATTAGGAATCAGTCAGCTCTCACCCAGAGTTCTACAGCTCTTAACATGTGTGGCACAACCTTCTTGGAAGCCCTGCTGACTGGAGCACAAATAGATAGATCAATCCCACAATAAAGTAAGGCTAAAGTAAGTTGCCCCAAGAGCTTAGGGGGAGAAACAGGGAAAGAATGATATATAATGCTTCATCCATGTTCCATCTCTTTTAGGTTCAAAATCCATAGCTTTGTAATCAGGTGGTGGACGTGGCCAAAAAGTTCACAGCAGAAAACAGCTCAGAATCAGAACAAAGAGGAAGGGAGCTGTATCTCCTCCACTTCTCATTATTTTTCCACATACAATTTTTTTTTTTTTTTTATGAACCAGCCCACTGTGCACCCTGGCTTAGTTGCCAAATAAGTAATTTAATCTCCCAGAAGGATGGGATAGTGTTCTCTTGCAGCACGACTAAATTTTAAGAGAAGAGAGTTGTTGGGTTTTTGTCCAAGCAAGCGGGCAAGGCAGGTGTGGTACTGTGAACAAATGGTCTGGACATTAATTTCAGGTAACTTAGGAAAATTTTACAATTAAAAACAGAGACACTCTTTAAATGTGTTTCCCTGGCAGCTGCGTATTTACCTGCATTTACTGAAGGAATAATTTGTCGTTTCTGAGTAGTGTTGCTAATCACTCTGCTGCCAGCCTGCTCAGTTAATTCGAGCCTAGACTGGCCCCAGTAGCATGAAGGACAGGGTGTCAGAGACCACAGCCCCGTGTCCATTCTTCTGCCTCATTCTTTTGTAGAGCAGGACTGTGGCTGGCAATTCTAGTCCTGCCCGCTTTCAGTAGCTTCAGAGAAATCAATAGCTTGGGGAAGGGTGGTGGTGAATACTTGTGGGTAGTGCTAGGTGCCTTTGCTGTGGAAGTCTCTGGAGGATATGAAGTGGATTTAAGGGCAATCTGGAGATAGGAGATGAGCATTTTGTATAAATACAGGCAGTATATTTCACATTCAGGTGCCTTATTGTATCTGTCTTTAGGAGGTCATGATAATGGTCATGGTCATCATGGCAAATCCTACAAGAAAGCTGTAAGCTGTACTCAAATTAGTCTAATACATCCACAGCCTTGTGCATCAGTGTCAAAGAGATAACATTTGTTCATAAAGGATAGGACTCTGCTACAGGCTGCAGGATACTACTCTGTAGTGTTCATGGGCAAGGCAGAGGAACCAACAGCCTGTAGTGGATCTGGTTACTTGAGTTCATTCAAGAACCAACAAGATTAGTGGTTTTACTCTATTGGATTATCTCACATGCACTTGCTTGCCCACAGTATTTTGTTTGGTAGATTTTGGCTTTCCTTCCCAGCAGGGAGGTCATGGCTGGTCCAGGAATACTGGAGACAAAGCCATGTTGGATTGTAGTGTGCCACTCTTCATGGCTACTGGACCCAGGCATCACAGACCAAGGTCCCTGACCACCCCCTGGCCGTTGTTTCCACACATACCCCCTGACCCCTGGGATCCTTCCTCCAGCTGGGATTTCCACTGCCTTCTTTCCAGGCCCCTTTCTTCTCTCCAAAGCCATGTCTTTTTTTCAGGGACCCCTTCTTTGAGGCCCCTAGCCTCCCATTTTCTCAAGTAGTCCATGTAGAAACACAATGCATGATCAGCCTCCTAATTGGGGGTTCTGTCTCTGCGTTAATTGAAGGAGTTGGGTTGTGCCACTCTTCAGTCATAATGTTATCAAAATTTATAGCCAGACTGGACTGGTTGCCAGTAGGAAGCAGCAGTCTTCTTGAGGGTTCAAAAGTTCAGTTTCATATATTCACACAGGTATAAACACAGTTATCACCTGCCTCCTAGTGCTTAATTGTTTTTTGGTTTTTTTTTTTTTTCTTCCCTACAACGGTAATGCACCAAAGATGCCTGAAAATACAAAAAGAAACCATCACTGTTCTCGGGCTTTGTCCATGGGAAGTGGACTGCGTCACCATGCTAACCACAAGAAAAACATTCCAGCCTTACAGTGTTCCCTGTACTCATCTCAAATTAACTTCTCTAGGAGGGATAACATTTTAGGCGCATTTGTTGAGGAGGAAAATTGAAGCAGGGAGATGATAAAGACTTACTGAGAGCTAGCACAATAGATTGGTGGCAGGACCAGGGAAAGAGGAAAAGATCTGACCTCACTCTGGTCCCTTGGAGTACTTAATTGTTGTAGGGGCCTCCAGTCGGTAATGAGTCTAAGACAGTGGAAAGCACAATTTCTCACGGGGGCGGGGGTTGTGGTGAAGATGTTCATTTCTCTCCTTTTGTTCGAGAGCTGTCTTTGAAGGCATTGTTCTTCCACAGCTGCAGTAGCCTACATTCATTGTGATAATTGTGGGACAATACGTAAAATGGATGATTGATACATGAGATAAAGTTGTGTAAGAATATTACTAGACAATCATATGGAGATAATAAATTACATAAAGACAGCTCAAAGAAATAAGCTAAGGACAATTTTAGTGGGGTACAATGTGGGAGATGATACAGCATATCCAAATAGGAATGAAAATGGGTAAGAGAAACAGCAACTAAAAGATTTGCTGGAATGAGTCACATAACAGGACATGAGCTGAAGTATTACAGATGGGTGTAAGTACCTCATGGGCAGAAAAGGAAACAAATTCTCTGTGGTTGTGATGAGCTCTGTATTCTCTATGCACCCTGCCATGCTTTTCCATACTAGAAGGAGGTATTAAGTGGACTTTTTTCCTTTGGTAGGAAGTCCAGGTGTACAAGCAGGGTCTGGATATTTAGACTGTTTGGACTGAGAGACACCACAAAGCTTACAGACCAGTCTGGCAAGACCAAGGAGGCAAGAAGGTACCATAGTAGAGATTGCTGCCTTACAAAATGTGAGGGGAACTCAATTCTTTTGAAGCAGAGCACATCTGTGTGTACCTGCCTGAAGGGTATAGGATATAGAAAGCAGTGAGCAGGCAAACTTTGATTTTGGTTTGTTTTTTTTAATTTGCCTTGTATTTCTGAGTCATACTTTATAAATTTGTTACCAGCTCCATGTTAAGGCTTTTGAGAGACAGGCTTTCTTACATATTTCAGCTCATTCTCGCTATTTATCAAAGGTGCTGTACGACCTTGACAGTTTGAACTTCCAGTCAATTTAGTTTTAAGAGCATCTTGAAAAGTTTTATAATAAGTTAAAAGAGTGGGTAAAAAAGGGAAGATGCAGCCTGCAGTGAGAAGAAATTATTATTACTAAAGGAGAATCTTAAGTGAAGATATTAACTTGTTATTACCATCTACTAAGCCCACCACTTAAGTTTTTTAGCAGATATCTAATGAACATGGCTGCTTTAGGTTTATGCAGTTGAAGGAGAAATGGCTTAGGCACTCCTGTCAAGTGATCACCCTGTGGTTGTGGGCTTCTCTTCCCTCTGAGAACAATAGCATGCACTAGTGCTATTGTTGCCTCTCAGAATCCCCATCTAAATGCAGCCTCAGCCAGGAAGGTGAAGGGAAAGCTGCCTTTCCTTTCTGTTGTACTTCTAATCCAATGTCGGTCTATACCATTGGTATTACTGTTTTCAGTAAACAGGCTATGATGTTTTAGATCTCAGTAATTATTCCCACCTAGCCTAACAAGACTGGTATTTCTAAATGTCTGTTATATTCTGTAGGCGAGTCTTGTGTGGCATGATACAAACTCATGGAGTTTGATCCAAACTTGTTGAAGTCAGTGGGATTTGTAAATTGACTTCAGTGGTTTTTAGAGGGTCAGAAACAGATAGAGGATTTGGACCAGAGCATAAGCAAAACAGTTAATGCTGCCTGCAGCAGGACAGCGTTTTCCCCACTATATTAAATCACTTTAAAATATTTAAAGAGGTCCAATTTTTCTTTCCGTCACAAAATACTGAAAACATTTCAGTTGCCTATGCTAATCTTTTACAATATTTTTCCTTCAGAAATACAAGCTTTGTGAGCTACATACAGGCACAGAATGTTGTGAAACTTACATGGTTTAAACTTTGAAGCAATGTTTGTTCATGATATTATGTGTTAAGTTTCATCCCCTAGGGAAGGTGTGTGTGGTATTTTTGTTTTGGTTTTTTTGGTTGGTTATTTTTTTCAAGCTGAGTTATTAGGCCCTGAAAAATGGAAGTGCTGATATAATCTGAAATAGTATTTCCTGAAGGGCCCTGTTTGAGCAGCATTCTAAGAGTTTAATAAATCCCATTGTGAGAGTCATTTGTCATTTTACCCCTACAGGCAAATTTGTAAAGGTTAGTTAGGGCTATTTGTCAAAGTTAAATGCTGCTTAAAATTTTGCATCCAAAAAACAAGCATTTTGTAAATATTCTTAGTTGTCCTCTTCAGATTATCTTGGTAAAAATAGTTTTGAATAGGATAGATGGGGAAGCAAGTGTCTAAAGTGAATTGTTCATGTGCTTGCTTAATTATGAAAAACTGATTTTCTGTATGAATAATTTCAACTGAGCCTGCGCAGTTTTAGTCAAAAAATTAGGATGATCTGTGTGTAAAAACTCCCTGTGTCAATAGCCAATACTGGGGGAAATGCAGGTATTTTAAATAGGATTGGTTTTAAAGGGGAAAACTACTGTATTGCTGGCTAAAAGCGTATGCTGCTGTTTGTTCTTCTCTGGATGTGAATGAGGTCTTGCAATTCCAAAATGCTGTCAGTATAAGTTTCAAATGTCTATACTTGTAGATGGAAATTAAGCTACCAGTCTAGTGAATTCCCCCTACTTAACCCTGTTAGAAGTTAATAAAGTATTTGCAATAGTAGGGAAAAGGCTGATACAAGAACGCTGCTTTTACAGTAACAAAATGATTTGTAGTTTTTGCTTTTTAACATGTTCTTTAAAGCATAATTGTATGAAAATGTTTACAAATGAAAATCATATTCTACTTAACTATGGCATTAACATTTCACAGGGAGTTGGGTAAGAACCTTTCTCCTTTTAATTAGAGCAATCTAGGTTTTTCTTTATATTTTTCATCAGTTGCTAGTTATTTTTCTGACAGTGTGAACCTGGAGAGTTTAGCTAGCTGAATTCACAGTAAACCTCATGTAGGCATATAGGATCTGATTTAAAGAAGCCTTTAGAGAAGTGATAGTCTTCCTGTGTAGCTTGATAACCAGTCACCCCAATTCATAAAACAAATACTGAAATAAAAAAAGGACTGCTTATTTTCCTGAACTGTTTAATCAGCAAACTCTTCCCTAAAGATGGATCAAATCCTCTTTTTTAATTTATTCAGCATAAATGAATTAAATTGAAACCTGATTAGCTCACAGTTGGGAGAATCTGCAATGACTTGGAACACTTGCTAGGGATTAACCCCAAATCCCAGGCACTGTATTCTTCTGCACTGCCTTTTCTAGTAGCATCATTTGTTCATGGTGAGAGATTTTAGAGTCCTTCCTTTGGAGATTGCTGAAAGACTTATGTGCCTTTCACCTTTTACAGTGTAAGCATTTTAAAATGCTTATATGTTGTGATTGGACTCAACAATTCACCAGTAAGAATTTTCTGAGAATCAGTTTCTGATTCAGTATTTATGAAGTCTAGTGCAGGAGCTGCACAAAAGTATTATTATTTTACTCTAAGCAGTAGAAGAATTGCCATGATTGTAAAGCAGTAATTCCATTAGCTTGCTGTCAAAGCTATGCCCGCATCTTTTCTGGTAAAGACAAAAGCCCTTGTGAAAGTGCTTGCTCATTATCGAGAAATAATAGGATACTATGCAGTTAAGTATGACAAGTTTTATTCTTACATCAACAATATGTTAATGATAAGCATAACATTAGCCTGTTGACAGACTGATTTCTTCAGAACAATCATTGTATGTCAAATGGTTTTAGAAATTTTATGAAGAAGTCTCATTTTTAAGGCCAGGTCATAGCCAAAAGGTGGCAGTATTCTATTCAATATTCATTTGAAAAACAGTATAAAAATGCATATATTTATTGACACTTTGCTTCTAATATCAGAACAAACTAGATGATTGTATCTTAAAAATAGTGTTGGTTTATGAAAAGAACTTATTTAGAATGAAAGTAGAAGTTAAGTTTCTTGCTTATACTGTAAAGCTTGCAAAAAATAATCTAGTATATAAGTTTTAATTATTAGGTGTTTAGTGTTTCACATGATACCTACATTGTCACTAAAAGATAGCTTTGGAGTCTGGGTGTTTTTATGGAGTGCGTAAGAGCATTAGAACATTTTCTCTAAGTGTTGGCAGAGTTAAATCATTTTACCTTCTAGAAGAAAGAAATTAATCTCCATATGCTTTTAATGTGAGCCAAAACTTCTGCATTTAAAACAATTTGTTTTGTACACCCTAGAGATTTGTAATATTTTTCATAAAGTAAGTACAGGCTTTTTTGTGCTGACACAACAATAAGTTGAAGAACTGTTGAAATATTGCTTTTCCTGCCTGCCAAGTTGTTTAGCTTTACATCAATGGTTTGTGTCAGAATAGTGTGAGATTAAAGTTTGAATATTAGCAGGAAAGAGTGCTTGCAAGTGTAATTATGTTCAAGGAAATGTTTCCATATGAATTTTGGTCCATAGTTACGTCAAATGTAAATATGAATTTACTGTTGTTACAGAATAAGCCCAATACAGTAAATAAGTATTTTATTTTAATATGAAATACTTTAAAAATTCACTTCTTGTTAGTCTTTTGGAAATATTTAAGAATCAAAGACCTGTTCCCCAAATATTGGCCAGTCCATTTTCCTGTTAATATTTTCCATCCTTTTTTTTCAGTGTTGAAAAGTTTTGCTAAACATATGTGAGATAGAAGAAAACTTGATTCAGTGGGCAGCACCTGAGAAATCCAATTAAAATAGTACTGATTTTGGTATGCTTCTGTATTCACCTCTAGTAGAGTATAATTCACACCTATTGATCTTTTGTAATATCAAGCAAAACATGGTACGGTTCCCGAGGGAACAGGAATTAATGTTTTTTGATACATCATTGACTTCTCTATTTTGCCACTTCATTTTCTGCAATAGCCCACTCACTGCATCTCTGAGGGCAGTTCCTTTTTCCAGAAAAAAGGATGAGACGCGTTTTTGTTCAAGAATGGTTTTGGTGTTCTCACATGGACAAGAAAGTGATGTGAAATTTAATTCTTTGTATAATCAAATGAGGCAGAGCATTGTATCAGTAGCACAAACTCAGGAAACATCACAAAGGTAAGATAAAGGGATTGGAAAAATGTAGTTGGATACCACAGATATACTAAGAGACTGTTCAGAAGACCAAAATGGATGATATTATTTTTTCACCAACAACTAATCAGTTTTTAACAAAAAGTCCTAAAGAAGTACATGTGTGCAAATGCTGATTTTGCTATTAATCTGTTTCCTGCTGGGCTCCAGTGTTTGTGATCCATCTGCTTCTAGAGTTTATTCCCAAAGAGTATTTTAGAAAAGCTTGCTTGTACAGAAAGGCCTAGAAATTTCCTGAAATTATCATGGGAACAAATCCAGCTAGTGAAAACTCTGGAATATATTCTTGTATATTGATATCAAAAAGAACCATTGCTTGTGTCAGTGTGTTCTGAGGATACTGAGTGTATCCCTGGAGGAGGGTAGAGAAATCTCAGTGATGCATCACAGTTTAAGCAAATTTGGTCAGGAAGTACAGCACAATTAGAGCAATTATATTTTTAGATTGCATTTCAAATTGTGTAAGCACATCTACATGTAAAAGCTGTGGCACACGCTTTCAAATAAAGGGTAATCGTCATAGCAGTCATCATGTAGGTTTATGCATGTGCAGAGAGCAAATGATGCTCACTGTTTTCTTCCTGTAATTAAACTGGTGGGGGTTTGTGCATTCAAGTATTACTCTTTACAGTAAACTTCTTTGTGATCATATATAAGTAGAGCTTAAGGTTGAAGTTTTGTCTAATAAGAGAAGGATGAGCTTCCTGGACAAAACAGAACAAGTAGGGGAACAGGATTTGGGAGGTTTTTGTGTTCATGCATGGGAAGAGGTTTGCATCTAGTGAATGTACATGTGCTCTATACCATGTACTTGCTGCTGTGGAGCGCCTGTGCACTTGTTTCTAGGGGCTGCTCGTTCTGCCCTTTAGAGAGGCTGTGGTTTCCTCTTGAACTTCTGCCTTTGCCAACACCCTGTTTTGTCTTGGTGCCAAATGCAGCAGTGGGCAAAATGAGGGAGGCCACGCACATGACCAGCCATTCCTGAAGTGCATGTGTTGCATCGTGTATTGCTAATTGGGTAAGAGTTAGCCCTAAGTCCTGCAGATACTTCAGTAAAAATACAACTGACTTGAAAATTTTTGTCCTCTGTGTTCCTCCAAGAAAAACTTAGGATGTGCAATAAATTAGCAGTTACTACAAAACTGTGCTGGTGTTTCTGCAGTAGACCTTTTTTTTCTTAGATTCCCAGAAATGTTTCCAAGCTTCAATTCTGACTGAACATACTTGTTTTACTTTAAAGGCTATTAACTGCTGGGCAAAACTTGCCAAAACTAGTTTATTACATTTGTATGCCTCTACTCAGCATTGCTTTGGGGGACTAAAGGCAGGGCAAGACATAGTTTCTAGGAAATTTTGTCTCCCATAGGGTTTTGATACTATTTCACTTGGGCATAAAATGCAAATCAGTCTACAAGGGAAATATAATTCATATGAAAGAGTATGGAAATTATAGGAAGACTTTTCAGGGACTGAAATGGAGTTGGGTACACCGGCATCTCCTTTGAAGATACTATTAATGATGCCATTGCTAAGGAACATAAAGACTGTGGCACTGATCCTGTGCTGTTTGTGTGCTCTGAAGTTGCTGTGAAGTAGTAGAAACTGTGGAGTTTTCCTGACATTTATTTGTGGCACTCAGGGTTACAGTGCACGCATCTTTCAAGGCACACAACAAGAGCACAGCATTGCTTCTAGAAGAAGCTGCTGTTTATATTGAAGATTTTTGGAGATAATAGTCTAGATTCTGTAGCACTGTTACCTTCTGCTCCTGCTTTTTGAGATTACTCAGATCACACATTTTGAAGAAGTGCATTTGGCGAATGTCATCATGCACTTAATACATATTTTTCTTTAGAGGACTATGGGACTTTGTGTAAGGGCTGCTTTTCATTATTCTGTATGTATTATTGTAGTATTTATCTTTCTATTTTTCTACCTAAATTTTAGAATGTTTTAAGGACATTTTTCTGTTTTAGGAGAAATTCCTACTTTTATTTATCACATTCTTCCTTCAGGTATGTATAGGGAGGACTTGAAGGAGGATTATTCCATGCTGGAGTTTTGAACATCCCATTGTGGAGCCTTCTGCAGTGAAATTTACTGGCTTTAGAGAATTTAAAATAGTGGAAATCGTGAGGTACTAAGATTGGTGGATTGCTAAAACTTAGAGCTACCTCCTGTGAGCATGATCTGGCAAAACCTTAGTGAATCTGTTCAGACAAACAGTTACTCTTGCATGCAAAAGCCATTATGTCACATTTAGTAGTTTCTGAGACTAGGTGTGAGTCAGTTTTTAACCTGGTTTCCTGAAGACGTAAGGGTTCTTACCCTGTTAGTCTCTGCAGGCCAAATCAGTCCAGTTTAAAAGTAGGGTAGGGACCCCAGAAGGGAGAATCACCTGCAGTAATTCCAGGGACTGAAGACAGCCCCTGAACCTATTTGTTAATCTGCCAGAGAATGAGAGACTTGATTTTCATCTGGATTTCCTGGCAGCCAAATAGAGCAACACTTACCTGTTAGCCAGCCCATCAGGGAGGTAATTAGTGGCAAGACATAGAGTGTTATATCTCCTGTCCAACAGAAAACAAATACAAGTAGATAAGGAAGACTTGAAGATACAATTGCAAAATGTGTGTGTGTGTTGAGAGACAGGAGGGGGCTGTTGGTTTTCATCCATGAGACAAAAAGACAAAATCAGCTTCTTCTTTTCAAGAAATATTTGATTGCAGCTAATCAAGTGTGCAACAAACCTTAAACACAATTTTATTAATAATTGCTGTCAAATGTATCTGCAGTTGAAAATGTGCCCCTCTACTGGAGGGCCACATCTGGATTGCTGTGTCCAGTTATGGGCTCCTCATTACAAGAGGGACATGGAGCTCCTGGAGCCAGTCCAGCTGAGGACTGTGAAGATGATTAAGGATCTGAAGCATCTCTCTTACCAGGAAAGGCTGAGGTACCTGGTCCTGTTCAGCCTCAGGAAGAGATGTGAGAGGGGACTTCATCAGTGTCTATAAGTATCTGAAGGGAGGGTGTCAAGAGGATGGAGCCAGGTTCTTCTCAGTGGTGCCAAGTGATAGGACAAGAGACAGTGAGCAGAAACTGATGCACAGGAAGTTCCACTTGAACATGAGGAAGAACTTTTTCGTGTGGGTGACTGAACACTGGAACAGATTTCCCAGAGAGGTTTTGGAGTCTCCCTCAAGAACCCTCTGGACACAGTCCTGTGCTGTGTGCTCTCGGATGACCCTGCTTGTGCAGAGATGTTGGACCAGATGACCCACTCTGTTCTCTTCCAACCTTACCATTCTATGAATATACAGTCACACAAGTTAAAGAAATTTGACATCAAAGAAATTAGCACTATTGGACAATTACTGTCAGTTTTGTGGACTTCTGGGCTGAGTCTCATAGTCATCCAAAATTTATCTGAAATTATTAAAAAAATCTATTTAATAAGAACCTTAAAATGCTGGAAATCCTCAGGGAAAAATACATCCTCTAAAATGACAGGGCGCATCCATATGGTTGATGAAGCTTTAAATATCTTATTTGATCTTTCTGGCAACCAGCCTATAATCAGGCTGCAATAAAACCTTTCTATGTATCAGACTTTAGGAACTGCTGAACTCATGAGAAATATGACAGTAGAAGTGAACTTGTTCATACTTCTTTTCCCATAGTGGTGAAGTAAAGATCTAATACATGACTGAGGGGAAAGGTGTGGGTTGTGCTGCTTGAAATCGTGACCCCAGGGGTCCTGCTCTTTTGGGTTTAGGTCAAGACTATAGCAAAGATGTTGTTCTCTATTCTCTTAAAAGGATGTCTGTGTTGCTAACACATCCCCTTGGAGGCATGAATAGTTACTCAGAGGAAAATGTTTGTCCTCTGATTGGCAAAATATGTGTAGAAATCACAGCTGTTACTACAAATACTGAAAGTGCCTTCAATAGCTGTAAACTCAGCTTGAACAAAAACTGTCTGGCTCTAGCTATTGCTGTTGAAGAAATTAAAATTTGTTTCCATCTGTGTGTTGCTCTGTCCTACCTGAGGATCACAGGGTGTAGATTTTTAAACACTGAACTGTGTATGAAGGTACAAAATTTAATGATATCCCTTAATGAAAGTGTTCAAGCTGCTTTACCCAATGTTGACATAAATGAAAGCTGTATCTGTTTTTCATAGAAGAGCCAGTAAGGTGACTGGCTGCTTGCTTGATAACAGAAACTCATGTGAAACAGCCTAAAGCAGAATATTTTGCATATAGTAGGGTTCTGGAGTTTACAATGTACCTTAGTTTGTGCAAACTACAAAACACCAATAGGGTGTCTTAAAAAGGGTCAAATAACTGAATTTCCACAAAACCTTGGAACCTGAGCTTGGGAAGTAGTGTCCACCTCTGAAACCTGGTTTAATGTGCCACAGCATCCTGAATTTGACACCTCACACCTAACTTTTCTCAAAAGAGAGAGATTTTTAGACATACTTTTTCTGATTTACCATTGAGCAATGAGAGGAAAAATTTCACTCCAGATGTATTTGTATTAAAGCAACTTTCACTGTAGCTTTGGTGATTGTTTCAGTAGGACAAGAAGTCAAATGACTGATCAGCTGTCCCTGTTGACTAATTCTTCAGATCTTTCTGCATGTCAATAAGAATTTTGCCTTTAAACTGGAGGAAGTAGTTCTTAGGAGCTTAGTTTTAGAAATATTCATGACACAACATAGTAACTGTAAATAAGTAATAGATTGAGTAATTTAATTCACTGAAGTGCAGAGAATACATGTAAAAGTTGTTTTAACTATTAGTGGGTAAATAAGGAGTTACCAGGAGGTAACTGGCTGCTTTCAATACTCTTTGCAAGTACAGTTCCTTCATTTTCCCCTTTGTTTTAGTCTAGATTTCATTTTGCATTGTATTGTTCTAAGGAGGCATCATTAATCTTTCCAGTTTTTCTATCATCCCCATGTCCCCTGTGGCTTGGGACTGCAGATCTTGATTATTTTGAAAGTTCCTGGTGTCAGTACATCTGTGCAGGACTGTGATCAGAAAGAGAAAAATCTGTGATGATGCTTTGACTTTGTCCCTAAGAGAAAAGTTGCAAAACCAAGCAGTTCTCTGGAGTCTTAGACTGCAAGGCCCCTAAAACAGTTTGCCAAATGTGCATAGAAAATCTGGAAACTTGGTAAATTTTCATCATCTGCACTGAAAGAAAATTCTTTTTAATGGTCCTGGAGTCATCGTGGATGGGACTATTCATTACAATTACTGTAAGTATCTGTATCCCCTAAACTTTTCTTTACGTGGGTAGTTAAACATTGTTGTCAAAAGTTTGGCATGGTTCACAAGCAGGATTCCTTCTGCCATCCACTCATCAGTTGCTCTTATGAGGTGCTACCAGGAGAGATGGAAATCACTTGCTGTCTGTACAAGTCAGGTTGGCCCTGGTGCTGGGCACACACGGGCACACATGGGAGAAGTGCGCCTGTATGGGGGCACATGGAGTTGCTTGGGTGGAGTCCTTCTGTGCTCTTCTCAGTGACAGTTCTGTGTTTTCACGTGGCTTTCTGTCAAGCTTTAAAATCAAACTGACTTTTGGAATTGAGAGCTTCCTAAACCCAGAAGGATATGGCTCCAGTAACTTGTGAAGCCTCTTTTAAACTGCTGGTGAAATCTTGACCATGTTCCCATCAGTGGGAAGGTCTGAAGGCTAGAGGTTACCACTGACTTGAGCGGGCTTAGATTGTAGCCTTATGGGCCTATGCTTGGCTTATAATTGTTTCCAATTCTTTTTAAAGATGTTGAAATGTGTAGTGCCCATTGACTGCTGTAGGACCTCAATAGGATTGAATCCACATTTCAAAAAACAAACTTTATCTCCTAACCTCATAAGAATTTAAGAGAAATTATAGGCTTTTAAACTTGATCATTCACCTACTCCATTAATTTTAGGAAAGCAGTAGTACCTATCCTACCCTAAGGCACACAGAAAGCCCACATCATTGTACAGCAATCTAGCAATTTGCTGAAAGTGCAACTGTTCTTGCATGCCTACCAGTGAGATTCCAGCTGAGATTTTCTTTTGTTTACTCTATTATTCCCTGCTTTCTCTTTTTGCCCTTGCTGTTAATAAAAACCTCAGTATAAAGATAAAATGATGAAAATTAGAACTGATACCTGAAGAGCTTTTTTTTGCCTTTTTTTTTTTTTTTTTTTTTTTTTAAAGAGAGGTAGTATTTGCTGAATATAACCAGTATGTTTTGCTGTGTGGGTGTACATACCTGCATGTTTCTGAGTCGTTTTGCAATAAGCTATATGATCATACTTTTAGCTTTTTTAATCCCAGTATCTTAACACCACCTCCCAGCCAGTGACCCTGTAATGAATGTTGCATTTACATTACCAGATCTCATCACCCTATATCCATGAGTTCTGTGGGGCTCTGATTGGTTGAAGACTGCTGTAGTTAGGTCAGTGAAATAAAATACAACTCCTAATCTTAGATGGGGAATTTCTGGAAAGATGTTAAACAGTAAGGATGCTGAGGCGAAACTAATCTGAACTGGGTTCTTCATAAGGAATTTGGTTTGTTAAATAGAGACAGACTGAGTAAAGGGTTATTTGCTTCTTTTTGTTTCTAAGTGTACACATGATGAACACAGGAAGATAGCTGTAAAAGTAAAGAAATTTCTATTATCTGCCAGGGTGCATTTTTTACAATAAAGTTATCCATGTGCTTTGAGGAGATAGTTAGGATTGTTTTTCCTCAGAATGATTAATGACAAAGGACATAGAACCAGACGCCCAGACTGACTTTGAGGATGAGTCATTCAGATACAAATATTAAATAAACTCAATTATTTTCATTGTATTTCACTGAAATGATGGTTCAGTATATAGCCCAACAGTGACAGTTTTTTGGTGTAGCACCTATAGTGTCCTTTTTAAGCCTTATGGGTTTCCTTTCTCACGTAGTGATACTTTTTCATATCTTAAGAAGGCTTACTGAAGGAGATTGTAGTTTAAAAACAGTTTTATGTCCTTATAAACTTCTGTATGCTATATATGCATATGTATTTGGTTACCTGAAGAGTGAGATGACAAGGAACTATTTCTGTGTATAGTCTATCAATTCTACAGAAAATACTACATTATTCACTGTAAAAATGCTTTTACTACTGGGTAATTTGTTATCATATATTCACAGATGTTTTGACAAGTGAAGTTTAGAAGGTTTCAAAGAAAGACATAGCCACCGTCGTTTTTGAAGACTTTTGGTAATCAAACAGGGACATCAGTATGAACTTTTTCCTTGGTGCACGGCCTAATTTCAATGTACCTGTTTTATTTTAAACTCTTTATAAGGAAAGAAATTACTTGATTATAGTGTTCTTCTGTTCCTCCATTCATTCACGTGCTCGTCTAACAGTCCTCTAATAATATCTGAACTGGTAGCCAATTTAAGCCAAATTTGACTGAGGATTAGAGGTCTCAAAACTATTAAAGTCTTACACATTTCATGAAAATTGATACTAAAGGAGAGAGACTCAAGTCAGTGCCCCGCTGAGCAAAGCTCACTCACGGCTTGCCACAGGGAATCTGCTTAACAGATTGCAAGCTCACAGCAGTGAAGTTAAACAAGTGTTAGTGCTGGCTAGATCAGGCATTAATTTTGTAGTGAACAACAATATTGGGTTTTAAAGTTTTTGGAACAAAAGTTTTCTTGTTCTTTTTGCATCTGGCCCTCCCTTGACTTTTCTTTTTGGCAACTGAACTTTTAATTCTTCAGCAAGAAGGTACAAACTGATTTTTAAAACTGTTCTGGAATTGATGTCTACTGAATTTTAGACACTTTCAAAGTATCAACCTATATGTTAAGCTTATAGTTCAGGTGTTACTAGCGGATCGTGTCCTGTGAGTTGTTATGAGGAATCCTGAGAAGTTATGGCTTGATTCGCTTTCACTTTAGATGGATCATTAGAACTTTTATCGGATGACTGATATGATTTGTGTCAGAGGGATGAATGAAATCCATCCTGGTAATGTGATAGAATAATTAAGGTTTGTTACTAGGATAAAATGTGTTGCTTTAAATATTTTCAATGTGGTTTAGTTTCCTTTCTTGCCAAAGAATGCTCTTACTTTCACAGTATCTGCCACTTTTAATCTGTAAAAGTTCATGGCAGTGTGGCTTGGAGTACATTCTTACTTCAGCAGAAGTCCCATTCATTTCAGGATTAAAATTTTATTGTTAACTATAATGGTTTTAATCTCAGTCCCCAGTGGGAATACAGACATAAATATTTGAATAAATCTCTTCATTAAACCATTTGTTTTGTTGAAGTTGAAATATCTAACACATCACCCAAAAGGTGCCAGTTGAACATGATGGATGCAAGCTTCCTGTATTCACAGGCTTCCAGGGTGGTATCTTGGTACCACAGGTGAAAATGTATAACCACCCGGCAACAGAATTACTGCCCTGCTGTGTTGCTTGGCTTGGTCACCCCTCCATAGGAGACCTGTGTAGGAGTTCCTCTCTATAGTTGCTCAGGGTCGAGTCATATGGTCTGTTGGCAGTCACCGCTCTTGCTTCTCTAGGAAACTGTGCTTGCATGATAGAAAGTAGAATATCCAGTTCCTGGGGCAGTTCTCTGGAGCTGTTAGTGCTTCCACTGTAAGTCACCAGGTTTCATCAGGTTCGGAAATTAGACCTTTGGTGTTTTCATGGCCTTGATCATAAGCCTCCCCACAAGGAAAATAAGGCTTAAGGCAGCACAGGAAACTTAAAGAACATTTTCCTTAACTTGATAAAAGTTTTTAATTCTATCTCTTTGCTTATAATCATAACTTTCAGTAATTTTCATGCTTTTCCCACTTTTGTGATTTCTAATACTGTACTGAACTACCTTCGCTATTGATTTAAAACAAAACTCAGTTCATTTTTCTCACTATTGTTGAAGGAAACTATTGTTTCAGATGGTAAAAATAAGATCCATTTGGTATCTGGATGCTTCTGGATACTAAAACATTTTCTGTCATCATTCCCTAAGCACAGGACTCATGACTAAGCATCATACCAGGGTCTGAGTCATAAAGGATTATAAGTAATGTCTGAATAAATATACACTTCCTTGGGAGCACTTCTACAATTATGTTTTGAAGCTTTCTCAGCTGTGGGTGCTTTAATCTGTTCACACCACGGGAGTGGTGAGAACTGGCTGCTTTTCCTAAGGTTTACTCTTTTACTTTGAGAAAAATATAGAAGGCATAGTTCATCAGCTCAAGTTGTGTTTCCTCTCCTTCACAGTGTGTGCCAATGTTGATATTTTAGTGCAAATAAGGAGTGCACTTTGAAACAACACCCCTGATTGTCCTTACTGACTCTGCTTTGCTTGTCATTGTGAGGTTGGGTTTTGGAGCATGTGGTCTAGATTCCTTTGGATGAAGCTAAATTGGAGTATAGGCTCCAAGAGTACACCTAATGCACTCCAACCATGCTAGGACACTTAGTCTATGGGACCAGCCTAGAGTTGGTCCAGAAGTCTCTCAAAAAATCCAAGGTAAAAGCAAGGAAAAAAACCACCTTAAAATGTGTGTACTGTGGATGTCAAGTATTCCATACTGAGTGTTGTGCTCTACCAATGTTGTACTCTTGCTCTTCTGTGGATGTGGAAACCACAGCACACAATGCAGGTGTTACATGTTTTTGAAGGGAATGTCTTGTAGTTATGTGAGCAGTAGAACCACTTATCCATGTTTCTTCTTTCTCTTCAGAAGTTGTTTAAGCTTCCAGATCTTTTTAGAGAGAAAGAATGTATGGGCACTATACTGTCTTGTGTTTAATATCTGGTTAACCACTACAGCACTGAACCTTGTCTAGACACATACTTGTAATGTATGTTGCCCTTCACAACTAGTTAAAACCAGCAGCTTCTCTGTGTAGGAGGAAGATGGGGAAAGCAGAGAGGTTTTCACATGTATATTAATTTGCTCTTACATTGATTTTACCTTTGTTTCAGAGGAGTTATTCCAGAGTTGCACTGTTTTAAACAATGAGTAAATTAAGGGTCATGGCTTGCCATCACCATTTTATTTATGTGCCCCAAAATACCTTGGAGCTTATTCAAATTAATGCACTCCATTCCATTTACTTGACTATCTGATGGCTTAATCATGCAAATAAATGTGAGGATGATATTTATTTGACTGTCCATCATGTGGTCTCTTTGACTGTATGATAAAGCTTACTTTCTTCATACTTTCTTTTTCCCCAAAGGAAAAAATTAAATTAAATGCAAAAAAACCCACCCCATGTTGTAATGCTGCAGTTGAGATTTTAAACACACATAAGTCAGGACACTCAGAGTTACGACTCCCTAGAGCTTGTAGCTCAACCATGTTGTACATGTGGTGTAGATTAAAACAGTGATTTCCTCTCCTTTCTGTATTCCTTTCTCTTCTGGGTCTTTTCCTCTTTTAGCTCTTTTATGGTCTCTGTGCTGGAGGTCCTCCGTGGGATGGGTGATCGTGCAAAGGCTCTGGTTGACAGGCATGGAAGCAAATCCCTTGCATGTGAGACTCTGGTACTGCTTGCAGCAGCAGAGGAGCACAGCAAGGAGAAGAAGGAGCCCAGGGGAGCCTGGCAGCTCTCTGCATGGAGATGGTCCTTCCTCCACTTGCTACTCAACTCACACTAGCTATTCTGTGCTGTCCTTATTGCAGAATTTTCCAAATGTTTTCCTCTTTCCCCAGGCAACTAGCAACAGGACAGGAGGAAATCACCTCCAGCAGTGTCAGGGGAAGTTCAGGTTGGACATCAGGAAGAATTTTTTTCACTAAAGGGGTTGTCAAGTGTTGGAACAGGCTGCCCACAGGGAAGTAATAGAGTCACCATCCCTGGAGAGGTTCAAGAAAGGACTGTATGTGGCACTTAGTGCCATGGTGTAGTTGGACTTGATTTTAAAGGTCTTTTCCAACCTAAATGATTCTATGAAATAGCATATCTTGGGGGTTTGTTGGGGGTTTGGTGAGGGGGGGTTGTTTTTTTTATGTGTGTGCACTTACCTTGAATTTCTTCCTTGATGTGCTTTATTCATGCTGGTCTGTGTTATGGAGGGCTGTGAGCGTGGGGAGTAACTTAACAACAAACCTGTAGGTCCTCGTTCTGTGAATGTCACAGTTACTCTGTGCTTGAGATAACCAGACATGTGACTCCAGAGCCAGATGTAGCCTGTGTTGACAGACAGTGAAGGATAGATGGTTCTCAGCATTCATATTGATAAAAATTATCTGAAAAGAGTATGTGAGTTCCCACAATACTTATTACTTGGATCTTACCCTTTTTCCTTGATTCTTTTTATATTCTGTATTCCTACATAACCTGAATAAAGTATTATACACTCTTTTGTGTGGTTACTGTTTCTTTGCTGGTCTCATAAATAACTTGTGGTGTTTTCTGACTTGGCATAGTAAAACTCCCAAAGTTCCTCAACAATATAAATTTTTGGAGACTGATAGGTGTAAACTGCCCAGAAGAGAATGCTGGTTTGTTTGCACTCCTCTAGGCCAAATCCTGTAATGGAAGAGCTCATCTGTCCAACTGTTTTCTTTTTTACAAGTCCATATTATTATACCAGTCTCTGGATTTTCCAAAGAAAAAATACAAGTATTTGAGACTGTTGTTATTAGTAGTCGCTGCTTTTTCAATTCTATAAACATTGAAATAACTAAAATATTATTTTAAATCCTTTTGAAATAATAGTTTTGGTTTAGTTATTGTGTGTTAAGTACTTACTGTAGTAAAAATAAACACATTTCTATATCAATTTATACAAGCAGGATATTATTTCCAAGCTCCTCAGGGCAGGGATTGTACTTTTCCTTGTATCTGCAAATTATTTATTGGAAGAGGGGCCCTATCCTCCATACCACTTCAGCATTAATACTAAGTGAGTATCTTCATATGGAAATTATTGAATCTGAATACATGGAATTTTGTAAAGACCAGCAGCCTATTGTACAATCATGACAGCACTTTCCTGTTTTAACTGCTCGTATCTGTCTACTTGGTTTCTCTGCATGTCTTTGTTTAATTGACTGGAGAACAAAGCAGAAAAGTGAGAGCCTAAAGTTAATATCTGAAATACAGTTGCTCTGAAAAATCACTTTCTAGTGTTCTATAAGGTGGCTAAAGGATTTATGTCCTGCTATATTGAGCATGATGAGTACATGCATTGCTGATTTAAGGAGGTCTGAATCTTCCTACTGCTTTGTGGACTAATCTCCACTATGTGCCAGCCGTGGTCCCCCATCTTTCTTTGGGAACAGTGTCCCTGCTGTTATGGCACTTCTGGGTTTGTGACAAACTCAGAGCTATTGTTCAGCTGCCTCCCTCCAGCCAGCCACGTGCACAGGAGCCACTCACGTTCAGCTCTGGAGTTGGCACACCTTTTTGTGGTGGGCTCAGGTTTTGGGGTTCAATTTTACCTCCTTTCTAAAGATGGCTCTTTCCTCAGATACGTATGAAAAGGTCATCCAGACATAAAGTCCACAACATGCCGCATCTCAGTCTGACACTTGGACAATATCAGTAATAGATGAGCTACTTGACACCAATACTAGTCAAATAATAATTGTGAAAGTGAACTGTCTATAATTAGTGTGCTGTAGCTGTCTTTACACAGTGGCTTCATGTCCATTGTGCTCAGATGCCATCAATGACAATACACTTGGGGAGAATCTCATCATGTCTGTGTTGGCTCCTCGGACAGTATATTTGGAACCTTCCCAAGGAACTCTGCCTGTTCCTGCAGGTTGATAGCTTTATCCTTTGCTAAATTCTTGCTTACATGGTACATGGAGCTGAAATCTGAGCAAGGTTGAAGAAGTCCAAGGAATAAAATCAGATGTAAAGGAATTGAGTTGGATATGTGGTTTTAGTCAGTGTTGCCAATTCAGTTTCTGTTTTACAACAAGTTTTAACATTGGATAAATGTTGTATTTTTAGAAAAAGAAAATACTTGCTAGTACAAAAGAAAGTGTATTCCAAGATTTAGTGGGAATTATACTACCTTTTCTTCATTGGTCTGAAGAAAGACATAAACTAAACTGATTCAGGCCTGGTTTTGATAAAATAAGAGGAGAAATTCAGGGCAATCACAAAACAGGAGAAAGTAACAGACATTATGAGAAAATATTGGATAGAGCAGCAGTCATTGCCAGCACTATACTATAATTGAGTGTACGAGGTTATTGGGTTTGTTTTTAATGAAATGCTGTAAAAACCAGTACCTTTTCTCCCTGGTTAAATATGTACAGATTATATTTAGGAGCTGCTATGAGAACTAAATTAAAAGATCCTACTATTTTGTATCTCATATGTTTGCATAAACCATATCAGTTCACATTTAATAAGGTTTGCTATCAAAAGAACCACAAACTGTTTAACTTCTTAACATCTGCAGCTTTGTCAGGTTTTTAGGAGTTACATGTCTGAGTAGATTTATTTAACTCAAAGAAGGAATTATGGAAACAATTAAATTTCTTCCATATTTTCGTGTCACTGACAGGCTTCCAATTCAGCTTTACAATATGGTGTTTCTTTGCATGCAGCGAAAACAAGACATTCCACGGGAACACCACAAGCTTATGATATCTGCCATCAACAGTTGGAAAACTTGCCATTAAAATAAATATTAGAGAAAGGAATATTTCAAAACACTTTTGAACCAAGTCCCTGCAGGTGTATATTGCAAGAGCACACACCAGTATAACTGGATTATATTGATTTTCATTATTTTCATTGATTGTGTTAAGTTTGCATTAGATTTTTTGTTTAAATACATTCACATATCTACATGAAACTCCTGTGGTTATACACAATGTGCCTGCCATTAAAAGGTACAGTTTGGATTTGTGTTTGCTTATGAAAGATAAAACAAAAGCAATACATTTCAACTTGCAAATTTTTGTCAAAGGTGCATTTTTTAAAGGGTTCCCCATTAACTCTGTGAACTACTATTGTAAATGTGAGGCTGCTGTCTCACAGCAAGGATCTATCTGGAAAGCCAGATTATTTTCAAAAGCAGTAAAAGACATGCACAGTGAGAAAAATTACTTGATAGTTTGTCATGTCCTTCCTGTTTCTAATGAAAAATTGCTCAGTACAGTGTATTTTCCATTACTTTGCCCTGTCCACTTTTTAGTAACCCATGGCATATGGTTCTCTATACTTTCCTGATGAAGTCTGCTCTTGTGCACATCTAGTTATTACAATCTTTTGTAAGTCTGTAAATCCTCCTAGGAGAATCCCTCTTTTCTCTATTAGATGTTCTTACAATGCCCTCCACAACTTTTCCCAATGCTAGTGATTCTGAGTGCTTGCCACTGTCATGACATAAGAAGCATTGACATTTCTCTAGTCTGCCTAAGAGGAACCAGTCCTTCGTGGTCTCTGTAGGATCCGGCTGGAACCAGTTAAACTGTTAAGAGTTCCATCTTTATGACCAGCTCAGATCGACTGGAGAAAGGAGAAAGCTTGTCCTCTTTTTCATCTTATTAGCACAGCGTATTTGAAATGTATCATAGCAAGAATATTTGACCTCTTTTATCTACTCTAGCTTTATGGTAATCATAATTAGCATAAATGAGTCTGCCTCTATGGAACAAAATGCACTACCCATCATCTTGATACGCCTGGGAGAACTACACTGCCTGAGCTACTGTGAAGAGAGAAAAGTAGAAAAGAAAACTAGATTTGATTTTGGGCAAGTTGTTAACATTTGTAATACCGGTGTATTGTTACTCTGTGTTGTAAATGCACACATTTCCAGAGTCAGTCAGCTTTTGGATATGGGATTTACAGCAATAAGAGTGTTCCTTCCTGGAACAGCAGGAAGGTATTCCTGTGCATACGTGTTTTGCACATTGAGTGTTTGACTTGGATATCCATGATGACATGAATTCCTTCCAGCACATTTCTCCAGCTATCATTGTCCTATCGAACTAGACTATAAGACTGTTGGCTATAAAGTAATGCCTATGACTAATCTATAAGATAATGTGATTCAGAGGTTATAAGTCATTTCCAGACCATCACAGGAGCTGTTGCAGATGGTAATGCTATACAACTATCCAATCTACTTATTCATTGACTTCAACACTACTGACCTAGAATTAATATGAATGCCCATCTCAGCCTTTATAGGAACATAGAATGGCCTGGATTGTAAAGGACCTTAAACACCATCTAGTTCCAACTCCTATGCCATGGGCAGGGACACCTTTCACTAGACCAGGTTGCTCAAAACTCCATCTGGCCTGGTCTTGAACACTTCCAGGGATGGGGCATCCACAGCTTCTCTGGGCAACCTCTTCCAGTGCCTCATCACCTTCACAGTAAAGATTTTTTTCCTACTATCTAATCTAAACCTACTCTCAGTTTAATGCCATTACCCCTTGTCCAATCTCTGCATGCTCTTGCAAAAAGTCCCTCTCCCCCTTTCTTGTAGGCTTCCTTCAGTACTGGAAGGTTGCAATTAGGTCACACTAAGCCTTCTCTTCTCCAGTTTGAACAAACCAAATTCTCTCAGCCTTCCTCACAGGAGAAGTGCTCCATCCCTCTAATCATCTTGGTGGCTTCCTCTGGACTCACTCCAACAGGTCAATATCCTTCCTCTGTTGGGGACCCCAGACCTGGTTACAGCACTCCAGGTGGGGTCTCACCAGAACAGAATAGAGGAGAAGAATTGCCTCCCTTGACTTGCTGCCCACACTGCTTTTGATGCAGCCCAAAACATGTTTGGCTTTCTGGGCTATGAGTGCACATTGTTGGCTCATGCAGCCTCTCATCCACCGAGACTCCCAAGTTCTTCTTGGCAGGGCTGCTCTCGATCTGTTCATTCCCCAACCAGGGAGTTGCCCCGACCCAGGAGCAGCATCTTGCACTTGTTCTTGTTAAACCTCATGAGATTCACACGGGACCACTTCTCAGTCTCATCCAGATCCCTCTGGGTGGCATCCCATCCTTTGGGCATGTCAACAGCACCATTCAGCTTGGTGTCATCTCCAAAACTGATGAGGGAGTACTCAATCCCTTAGTCTGTGTCATTAATGAAGACACTAAATTTCAGTGTCCCAATATGGGCTCTTGAGGGACATCGCTTGTCACTGATGTCTGTTGACCCTCTGGATGCGACCAGCCAACCACTTACCTATGTAACAGTCCACTCATCAAATCCATCTCTCCCCAATTTAGAGAGAAGTATATTGTGAGGGTCTGTGTCAAAGGCTTTGCAGAAGTCCAGATAAATGCCTTGTGGATGGCATGAATATTTATGAACCGTCAAAATACAGGGACAGCTGTCTCTCCAGTTTTTCACTGGTTTGAAAACTACTGATAATCCTAAAGTAAGTTCAGGTCTGTTCAGTAACCTCAGATAGTGGAAGATTGTTATTCTCTATGTCTGAGAATGTGCCACTTTGAGCATTTTTTGGAAGGTGGAGAAACTCAAAAGGTTTCATCTCTTTGTCCCTGCTGTTGAACCTGACACACAAGCTCCAGTACTAGGAAACTGGAGGACTGTTGGGTTGGGTGACTCCCCTTCTTCAGGCTGAAAACACTCAGAGGCACATCCTGCTTCAGATTGTCAAGTGAGACCTTTGCTCAAGAGGGAAACATTTCTGAATTAAAACATGCTTGTTCCCACCTGTACAAAATTGAGTTTTTGCAACTGGACCCTATTCTATCCCCTGTGTAATTCTCTGTCAATCCCTCTTTGTGCCAAGTGAAGGGCAGAGATGGAAGATGGTCTGCTACCAGCAGAGCTGAAGAAAATTGCCTGCATAGCGGAAACTAACAGTGCTCTGAGCTCTGGAGACACTGTTTCAAAACCGATATCACAATGACTATCACATGTGAAGGAGTTTACCATCATCAAGAAAGGCTGCAGAGGAGCTGCTGCAGCTGGTGAAGAGGACCCACTGTGCAGCCTGTGCAGCACAAGGGTGGCACATCAGCAGCAAATGAAATCAGGTTAAAAGATCTTTATATCCCATTTTTAGTATAAATTATTTTTCTCCTGTTTTTCTCAGAGTTTCTACCAAAACCCAGCAGTTTGGGTGTCCCTGCAATGCCTCCTGCCAGCCACCTTTCTACTCCTTCATCTCTGCTCCCATCTGGCATACTTTTTTACCTATAGGATATCCAGTTCTGTTCAAGGTTCTGTGCTTATCAAGAGATGATATTAGAAACAAATTAATATCACATTGGCAAGATCTATGTATTTTTTAAAAAGACATAATGAAACTCCTAAGAATTGTTAGGTTGTAGATTTTTTTGTTGTTTTGTTTCTCCAACAAATACAACCCAAAGAAACAGAGGTGATCTATTTCTGCAAATGAGGATTTTCTGTTTCAGAATATGATAGACTTAGAAATGAGGTAAGGCTTTCAGATTGCCAATGGCTTTGAGATATTCCTGTCCACCTACCTAATCCATTAAAATATTTTCCTTTAATTTAAACAACTGGAAATTGGATTTAAGTTGCTGTGGTCAGCCATTTCTCATTACAAAAGAAATGTTCTTGAAGCAAAACTTTACCTTGGTATATAGCTGACCAGGATCCAGATCAGGACAACATGGGTCATCTCTGCTCAGGAGGGATACAGAACTGTCTTTTTGATTTTCCTTCATAACAGTGAAATGGGAACTAGAGTCTGAGGTGAGCCTGTAATTCAGCCCTGGATCCTGGCACATGCAAACCATGGTCTTGTTTTGATAGTTTGTTCTCAAGGGTTAATTGAGAAATGGCAGCACAGAGTATGTATTGCTCTGAAGAAAGCTCTAATTGTCCTACTGTCAGGACCTGAATGGTGTTCTATGGAATATCTCCTTCCTCTCTTTCTTCCTTTCTCTCTTTCTCTCCTTATCTTTTCTATTCTTTTAGAGGATACTTTCCCCCCAGGTTCCTGAAGAAAAAGTTATGATTACAATAGATAAATTTAAGAGGTTTTCCCTATCTAGGGACAGTGGTGACATCCCCATAAATCATGGGTAACCCTAACGTGGTCTTAAAGAGGCTTAGTTGTCATACATAGGTACAAGTGTTCCCATCATATTTATCTTTCACTCCACAGCTTACAGAAACCAAATTTCTGTCATCAACAATTATTAATCATCCATTTACCCTGCTGAGACATCTAATAAAGCATCAAATACAGAGTTGGAACACTAGAGAGAAGAAGGAAAAATGGAATCCAAATTTTCAAAAGTAAAGGGAAGAAAAATCTCATGTAACATCTGTGCACCACATGTTCACAAATGACAGTGGGCTTGTGAATGTTTCTTCTCATATGTATATGTCACGCAGATTTAATAGTTCATAATTTCATGAAAAACATTATTATGCACCATGCTTAAGAGGAAGTGTGATCAGCTCTCCAGCAGCACTGGAAACTGCTCTCCACTGAGGGCAAGCTGCTGCGCTCCATCATCTCATGCTGTCTCAGTCGTTTCATGCAAAGCCCCTTCTTTGTAGCAAGACTGAGGTGAAGCACCACTGAACTGCACCTTGGGAGGCTGGGTCTGAGTGTCATAACCTGTGACTGTACAAGAAAATTAATGTTTTGTCCTTAGACCACCAAAAAATGTTATTGCAATGTGAGGGTATGCCAAGAAACATAATGTCTCGCTCAGAACACAGCCTTTCCATCAGCAGTGCATTAGAACAGGGTGTTTTTAGCTTGAATCAAAAAAAATTCGGAAAGGGTTACACAGCATATTTTACAATTTTTTTACCCAACACTCTAATACAGGTGTTAATCTAAATATATGTTCTTCCATTTACTAAACTGAGACAAGCCAAGGGTCTACAAAGGAATACATGGATAACCAGGTTTGCTCTTGCCTTTTATTTCTGGTGAAGTGTATCCATCTCTGCATAAAATCTATAGGCATCATTAAATCCCAGGTCTTGGGATAATTCTGCACACCCACAAGAAAAATCTAAGTATTGCGTCTTGTAAACATTTATTCCAAGATGTGGAGGAGAGTGATGATTTAGATGGAGAGCTAGGAGCAGAAGAGTGAGGGAGAGAGACAAGTCTGATGAAAGGAAACTGTACTTTTATATTATCTCCTATTCTTAAAATAACCTTCTTCCCCACCAAAATGATGAAATCTTAAGGAGGAGATAGAGCTTATAAATCTGCAAGCGTTTTCCCCACATAGATATGGTTAACTAGCAATAAAGAAATTGGAGATTACAGGCATTCCAGGAGTAGTGTGCTAAGCACACGGGCAACACTTTGACTCCTCACAGCCTTAAACACTTAATTTAGTTGTAATAGACAGCTTTAGAATCCTGTTCAAGAAAAATGCAGATTGGAAACAGTTTCTGGATTGAGAAATTTCCATAATTTCTCTTTTTCTGCAGATGATTGTTCTGATTTAGGAAATTATATAAAAGATGTAAGGGGCTGCAAACCCAATTTGAAGCATTTCAGATTGTTATCCCAAAGAGAGCACAAAGGCACTGTTTTCCTCTGCCTAAGTGTTCATTTAACAAAGTGCTTAAGCACAAGCTATAGAATGATTTAAGTAGAAGTTTTGTTAAATTGGTAGGAAATTTTGTTACAGTTATCAAATCCTTGCAGGACATTGATTTCTATGTAATCAAATTACTTTGTTAAATCACAGCCTCATATTTCTTCTCTGAAGGCTTGAGACAGCTACTGAATTTTACAAAAGGCCATTAGTGGCAGTGCAGGGCAAGCAGTGCCTCACTGGCATGAAGATGACTTTCCTGGCTGACTTCTCCAAAGCAGTTCTGAACCTGCCAGGTAATTTAACTGGGTATTGCATGTGATGAACTGTCAGAGCAAGCAGGACCATCAGCCAATGGACTGACTCCCTCAAACCAAGTTAAAACAGGAGTCAGATGTTGGAGCCAACTTGTTGGAAATTCTCATTGTCTGCAGCTGCACAGTGGAATACTTCCAGTTGCTCCAAATGCACATGTGTAATGCATTTTTGCATAGGAATTAAGAAAAGCTGTAAGGCCAGAATGCCTGAGCAGGCAAAATTTCAGGTTTAAAGGTCATTATAACTGTCAGAAAAAATAATTACATTTTTGATTTGTCTTTTTCAGGAGTGGAAAAGATGGTGGCCATGTTTCCATAATGAACAAAGTGAGGTTGTAACATTTCTGTTTTCTCATCAGGAGCAGTTTTCCTGTTTCTCTCTTTTCACTGTACTGTTGACAGGTGAGCTGGGATGCTGCTGCCTTACAGACCTGCTGTCTTGTCTCCTCACCCTCCAAAGGCTCCATTCTGGATAGGTGTCCAGTGTGAGTGTGCAAAAATAAACCTTTTTGGGTTTTTTTTATCCTGGGAAAATGGAGAGTAGAGATCAGTGACCATGAAGAACTTCTGACTCATACCTAATTTGATCTTATCTAAAGCTTATTGAGCTTAGGAGAATCCTATGCTTAAGGTGCCAGGAGACCTATAGGATGGGAACTATGCCTTCAGAAAACTGATTTCAAATAGGAAACAGAAGGTCATTGACACCAATGCACTGGAGATAAAACAGGGTGGGAAAACACACACATTCCTGGATGTGGCCTCGTTCCTGTTTGAACGACAGGTATGAGAAGTTTTGTAGACTGTGACTGACTGCAGCCCAGACAATTCCTCCTGCTGCTGGACAACCCAGCCCTCTTGTCAGCATTGCAAGAAGGATGTGGCCAGAGTGGATTTACCACAGAGATGATACATATGGGGAAAACCTGCAGCAACTCAGCTGTTCTGATTTTGTTGGTGGTGGATGTAAGACACCAGATTAGTTATTATTGGGTCAGAACCACCTTTGGGGTGGGGGGAAGTGTGCTATGTGTGGAGGGGGAAGGGATGGGTCAAACCTAAAAGAGGTGGGATGGCATCTTATCCCTCGTGGCAGGTCCGTGGAGCCCACATGGGAAGCCCCAGAGCAGCTGCCAGTCACAAACAGCCTGGGAAAACTAGAACACCCCACAGCTCCTGGAGCCCCTGAGTCAGGCTCAGATTGTCAGGGACAGCGAGAACACTGCCCCTCACCCTGGCCTGGAGCCCCAGAGAGGCCAGGGGTTCAGAGGCCCTGCCTGGGGGGTTTGGCCATAGAGACCAGAGCAGATAAAACCAGAGGCATCTGTTTGGCACGTGTCATGGCCCTGCCATGGGAGCGTGTGAGGGCTGGTCTCCCACAATGTTTCAGTAGTAGCTGTATGATCTGTCTCTCCCTCTTTCTCCTTCTCTTTTCTTGCTCCCTCTACTTCTCTTTCTTTGCTCCTTTCTTGATGCTTTGAGTGGCTTGGAGCTGAAGAGATTGGATCTTGACTTAAGTGTTGTCGATTCATACGTGCTGGGTTGGTATTGTGGTGAAACATTTTGTCTACTTTGAGTAGTGCCCTTTTTGAGCCTTTGCCAAGTTCCCTTATTTCTCCCATAAATGAATAAAGAAACCACTTGGGAACAAGTCTGTGGCTTATTCTCTTCATGCTATCTCGAGGTATTAAAGAAACCTATATATATATTTAAAAGTAAAACTCCTGGCTGAGCCTGTGAGCCCGCAGCTCCTGGGGCTGGAGTGTTACAGGGGACTGCAACAATGCCTCTTGCATGGGTAACATGGAAAATCCTGAGCAGAGCCTGTGTGAAGCATGTACTCACTGTAACTGTGTGAGCTGCCTGTAAATGGAGTTCTGAATGTCCTTTCAAATATTGCCTGCACTATAACTCCAGAGAAATTCAAACCTATTGCTGCTGATGTGTCACAAGGTGGCTTTGACTCTAAAGGATTTTGAATTGCTTTGTGTCCTGCAGCTGCAAGTCCAGCCAGGAGAACATGCTGACTCCTTGAACGTTCTGTGCTGGGAAGGCTCTGTGGGAGACTGAAAGATTGCAGATGTAATCACAAGTGGTCAAATCAAAAAGTAAGGTGAGAGAAGTGTTTAGTCCATTCCTTAAAAGGATAAAAATTGCAGCCATGGAAATGAAACAAGGATCAGATTAATACCTGAACACTTGTATCCTAAGCTGAAATGCACAAAGAAATCAATGTTTCATTGCACCTCTGTAAGATGAGACAAGATAATGAGTGATTTACACTGAGGTCTTGGTACCTTGGTGGGGTGGAATCCAAAGATCCACTGAATTAAAGTCAGAGCTTTAATTTTCTAGCAGTGGAAAGCAGGATTTTGGAATCTCAGAATGGAATTTTTTCATTGTACCCCAAACAGGTTAAAAAAGTTTCCCGAGGGGAGGCAAAAGAAAATTTAAAAAAAATCTATGTTTCTGTGTTTCTGTATCTCTCACAAGCCCAAGAAATTCCAGATTATAAGATTTAGGAAAAAAGGTTGTATGAAATTGGAATATCTCCCTCAGTTTTATGTTACAAAAGTTTTCATTTTTATGTATTTTATTATTTTATACAATCTTTGCAGGAAATAAAAGTGAATAATGTCAATTTACTGGAATAAGTAATAAAGGAAAAGTGGATGTTTTTGTCTCCTGGTTCTGGGGGTAGCAGCTAAACTTATTTCCTGATTACTCCCTATACAAGTGAGTAGAATTTTTTCACAAAAATAATTTTTATTAAAATGTTGCGTTGGATTATACTGAAATACTTCCTTTAAATTTTATTTTGAGGAAAAGGATATTGAAGTTATTGTAAATTTTAATGTAAATTGTGAACATAATTCTTACACTGTGTTATATTAATTTTAATTTTTCTAAAATTTTTACTTTTGCTTTATTTAAGTATAGTAATGGTAATATGTATTATGCACATGCAATATCCATGTGTCCAGTTGCCTCAAGGTCTTTTGGCTTAGGAGGGAAATAAAAGATGTTTCAATGAAAAGTTACATGTGCTTAATGATGATACCTTCAAGGATTCTGAAAATATAAAGTAACTCTTCTGCTTTTAATAAGGCATGATAAAATAATGTAACATAAAATACCAACTAGAACATCACAAAATACCACCTTGAAGCCCTCTAAATGACAGCTTTCTAGCATGAAAGCAACTGATTTGGAAATACAAGTTTTGTGGATTTTTGTCCGATTGAGTTTTTCCCAGATATGCTAATGTCAACAAAACAGCATTTAGTTTTGTGTGAATCTTAGCAGACAAATTCATTTCTGAAATTCTAAATAGAAATTGAGAGAAGAAAAAAAAAAAAGCTTTTTTCTCAGTCTGCAGCTGTCAGGTTTTAGCTGGTACCTTTTGCTCACGGTACCTCCCGTGCTTCCCCTCCCAGGGTTGCAGTCAAAGGAGATGAGCTTCCTCATCTGCATTGTGAGAGCAAGCACAGGCTGAAAGTGGGATGAGAGTCCTGCTGAGATGACAGAAACATATGTGCAGATAATGTCTATTCTTGCATCTAATTCTGTTCTGCAAAATAAGAGTGGGGAGGGGTTGTGACCGAAAAAGAAAAAAATTAGAAACTAAACTAATGGAAACTGAGAGTGATAGGTAAACTCAATTTTGTATAAGAATGGTTGTTATCAAGTTACTGTCACAGGATGGTTTTATCTTGTGAAAGTGCTTTTCATATCAACTCTCTCTTTGTCTAGTCTTTCAGATCAAGAAGATGTTGGAGCTTGAAATGTAGGTTGTTACCTTTATGGAATAGAGAACAAGGATAAAAATGTAGGTAAAAGGATAAAAAAGTCAAGAAGGGGAATGAGCAAAGACCTGCTTGCGAGCCTTTACCTTGAAGGTGTGGGCATGTACTTCAGAGGAGTGAAAGGAATCCCTTCAAGAAGGCAGGATGGCAAGAAGCTCTCTTGAACCCCTGAATGTTAATCCCTCAAAAGGCCAGGATTTCTGCAGGAGAATACTTTCTGCCATTAATTTTTGCAGCAAATAAAGTAGTTGGAGAACATGGAAATACTTGGTAGAAGACACGTGGCTATGGTGCCAGATACAGATAGCAATTTATAAATTTGTTATGACTTTTTCCTTACATTTTAAGTCTGCCCTCAGGATTAGTTAGCTAGGGAACAGAAAATAGGTATAATAGAAAGAAAAGCATGAAAAGTCCACACCTAACATCCCAGAGTAAGAGTTTTTTCTCTTTAATATTTCAAGTTGGATCCTCAAATCCTTGTTCCAGACTTTATCTCTATAGCAAATAACCATATCAGGGAAAAAAAAAGATATATGTGTCTATAATGTACAGGCAAAACTCTGCATAGCAGATGCATAAAAGGATTCTGGATTTTGAAGTCTAGTAAATCAGTTGAGTTTTACTGCAATATGTTTTTTTGGTTCATTTGTTCAGGAAGAGAGCATATATTTAATATAAAGACAATATATCTAGGAAAATAATAATTCTATTAGTTAAGAAAGCAAGAAAACTATGTAATGTACTAGTATTCCTTTAATCTGCTTATCCAGTGCTAGTGTAATATGTCTTCCTTCTTTAACCAAGACTGTAAAGAAATGAAAGTCCCAGTAAATTAGTGAGGCCCTTCCACCCATTTTGTAAAGGTTACGTCATCCAACAAAGATTAAAAAAAATTATATGTGACTCAGGTGGACAATGCAATTCTAAATTTCAAGTATGAAATAACTAACCTCATTCATGTAAATTGTACCATAAATTGACTTTTTACTCTTAAGACAAAAATTAATTTAAAACAAATTTATAGCACTTCCTCTGTAGAAAATTCGATGTCAAGGAAAAGGCTGAGTTAACTGAATAAATAAAATACCCATGTTCCTTAATATATAATACATTAATGAAAGATATCTTCATATTGATCAGCTGCCAAACAGTCATGGTGTCTTATTTATTTTTGTCTAAAAGTATATTTCTAAGCCATCAGCTGACATTATTTTTCTTTATTGCAGGCTTGGGTTGGACTGTGCTCACTTACTAAGTGTGGACATTAAATACTTAGTTTGAATACACTGGAAAGAGCTGTAAAAGCCTTCCAGATATCCCAGCTTTCAAAAATTCCCAACTCTCATTAAGGAGGTGCCAAAGCACTGTTTTAATTAATAGCCCTGAGTGATTTTTTTTTTTTTTAATGTCAAGATTTTAATAGAAAATGATTTAGAAGAAACTTTGAACAAACTTTTCAGTAATTTAATTTTTTTACATTTCATGTTTAGTATAAATGTGATATTGAACAGCATTTCTGTCCCATATTGCCTGTATGCCTGCTTACTGTTGCTGTAGGATAGCTACCCAATAACACACTGTGGAGCTGCCAGATGTTGTGTAACCTGTTTAGGAGAGGTGAGCTCATTCCTGTGGTTTTGCAAGTCCCTCAAAAGGTATTTGAAGAGGCTTTCTGTCAATGGCACAAATGGAGCCAGGTGTCCCAACATCTTTCTCGTGGCTAGAGAAATGATCCAGAGATTTTCCAGTGCTGGAATTCATGGCAGAGGCAGAGATTTGAGAGTTGAGTGGGAAGAATTTGCCAGCCTGGCTCCCAAGCTTGGGTCCACGGCAAGTGGCAGGTGTTCCTTGCAGCAGTGCCTCGCAGTGGCACATCCGTGTCACTCAAAGCACGCCTGTGTGCGGAGGAGGACTGTGGGAGGAAACACCTGCTCAGCCATTCGAACTGAGTTTCATGCCAAGCCACGTGGAGCTGTCAGTGGCTTTGCAATGCATTTGGTCAATGCTGAGTACTCCCAAATATTGCTGCTGTCTGGGCTGGATTTAATTTTGGGAGGATTGAAAGAAAGTACCTTGGGAAGGACTGTATGAGGAGAAGACACATAAACCTTTCTTCCTGGCTCAACTTTGTTATTTTCACAAATGTGGAACACATTTGGTCTGGCATCCTATTGATTTGTTTACTGCTTTTGTGTCCCACATTTGCAGAGGCTTTCCAAACACAGATATTTCTCTCATCTGGTCTGGCTCTGACTACTGCACAGAAACCCCTGGATAGGTGGGTGGAGTACACATCCAGGGCATTTTGGGTGGGCTTGAAAGAGAACGCAGTGAACTTTTGAAATAACCTGGCCTGTACTTTCAGGCTTGCCCGTGGCTCAAGTGTAGAAATTATGGGATTTGTTTGGGAAATGATGTTAGACTGCATCAGCTATAAGCCCTTACCTTGGTTGCGCACAGCTTGCTCTTTACGTGATTTGCCCCTGGATGTGGAATATTACAGCACTGTTACGAATTATTCTGTCTGTGTGCTTTGGAAAGTATGCAGTATGGCTCGCTTTCAAACATCACTTTTGTTATAAAAATCAGTGGCTCCTACAGTGACCTGAAACTAGTCAGGTAGGATTTAAAAGAGGAAAGAATTTTACAGATGGTTGATTTGTTTCTTCATTCTGGTATGTGTAAATAGTTTGTTTCAAAAAAATATTTTCCCCTTGCGTTTTAGATAAGATTATTACTAGTTTTTCATACAACCATAATTCCCAGTTTAGGTGGAATGTATTTCAGTCAAATAGAACTGAAAGAAGGAAAAAACACATCCGCTCAGCTCAGCCTTTTTGCAGCCAGAGCCCTCTCCCCTGAGTTTTCCTTCTAACCATCATTTCATCTAGTCTTGCCCTCTTCAAACATGCTGAGGAGTTAAGTACATACTAGCTCCACTGCCCTTACACCTGACATATCAGCCAGAAGAGCTGGAAGATCTAAAGACGGTATTTTGTTATTGTGTCTAATTTGAGACCTGGTGCATAGACCCTGTTATACCGTAGTCTTTCAGAAATGGATTGACCTTGCTGAAATGCCTCTGTAATGGCCCAGAAGAAGACACTTTTCCCCAGAAGCAGTTGCCTAGCATGCATCATTCTTGGCAGTATCTGCAAATAAACTTCTTGTAATTGATTTAATAATTTTCAAATAAAAAAATTATGATAGCTGCGGACAGCTATAAATAACAGAAATGAAACACGTTATTTGCACTGCACTTTCACATGCACTTGTTTAGCTCTTTCTGCTGTTAAGTTAAAACATCTGTTTCTATGGAAGTGGAGCATTCCATGCAACAAACACAGCACTGGAAGTGACCCACATATTAAATGGCAACATTTGACAAATTCTAGCAGTTGATTACTGGGGAGGAGTAGACTGTGGTTATAATCAGAGAGTAAACCAAAAAATGTGTACCTTTATAAACCTAGAGTTTAAATGAAACATCTGTACTAAATCGTGTTTGTAGAACAGCACTGTAGCCAACTACCAGACCATATGATAATGGGGTGTTTTCAACGATCCCTATTTCCATCACATCCTCCAAATCAGATCCAGACTGTGCCCACTGGCATGAATTCTGCTGGAAACCAATTGGGACAGTGTCAGGCTACAGTGCATATTGTAAGTTTAGATACAGATACCCATAAAATTTAGTGATTCCAGTGCCTTATGGAGATTATAAGCACAGGTAGAAACTCAGGTGAGTATTAGCTGTAGTTTTGTAGGCTACAGATTTTTCCAGTCATGTTTTAACCCCTGGAAAAGGGGGATATTTTGCAGTGACTGTGGAATCTTATTTGTAAGGAAATATGAGAGTACAGCAAGAAAGTGGGTTTTAGAATTCCAGCAGTGGGTCAACTGGTGATAAACCAAGAGTGCTCAGTCTGGCACCAAACCCAAGTTTGGCAGCTCACTTAAACATAATTCTTTGGTTCTGTGAAACTGCTATGCAGAAGTCAAGTAAGTACAATTGTCTTTGAGTGCTTCCAGTTGCTGTTAAGTGGATACAAAGCAAAAGAAAACTAGTTTAGTCCATCTCTTTATGTAGATTCGTAAACCAATATGTATTAGCAGCATCTGAATATACACATTTTCTGATTACTGCACTACATTCCCTGAGTTAATTAAAAAGCACAAATGACCAAACTTTGTATTTGCTCTACATAGTCACTACAATCTTTCAAAAACAGAAAAAAAAACCAAACTCACCCTGCAACTAAACTACATTTTTAATTGTAGATGGCCTATAACCAAAAAGTTGCTGTTGTGTTAGGAAGACCTGTTCATAATGCCTTGACCAACATTAATGATGCTCAATAAAACTGAAATATTGAAAGAGTGAAATATTACTGAAGTGATGATCAAGAAATAATAGTTAACTGGGACATGTAAGGTTCTCATTTGGAACAAATAGATGAGTGCTATTTGGCAGGAATAAAAGGACAGGCTACATTTGCAGAGAACAAATAATATAATGAGTGGTAGTGTCTAAATTTAACATTAGCAGGACATACCTAAAATACTATAATAATAAAATTATCTTACTGCTTAGACCTAATCTGGCAGGACAATATGTCCATCAGGAGTTAATGGGATTCTTATTGCATAGATTCATAGAATGGTTTGGGTGGGAAGGGATCTTAAAGATCACATAGTTCCAACCCCCTGCCATGGGCAGAGACAGCTTTGACCAGATTGCTCAGAGCCCCATCCAGCCCGGCACTGAGTGATTCCAGGGATGGGGCATCCACAACTTTTCTGGGCAACTTGTTCCTGTGCTTCACCACCCTCCCAGTAAAGAATTTCTTCTACCACCTAATCTAATCCTACTCTCTTTCAGTTTAAAGCTATTTCCTCTTGCCCTGTAACTGCATGTCCTTGTAAAAAGACCATCTTTTGTAGGTTCCCTAGGTACTGGAAGGCTGCTATAAGCACAAGAGACGAGTTTTTAAGATAACAGGCAAGTAGTGTAATTCGGGAACAGGAAAAAATCTATACAGCATTCATTTAAAATATAAAGTTGGTGGATTTTGATGGTCCATTACTTAATTTTAAACATTATATTTAATTTTGCAAATAGTATATGAGAAGCTTAAATACTCAGACCACCGCCATCATAGAAACTGTGACTAGTAGGCTACTGAATTCAAGAATAACAACAGGAAAGTGGACAACCAGTGTCAGCAATATGCTTAAATATACAAGAAAATCTGAAATAAAACCCTTTTTTTAATTTGAAATAAACACAAAATATGGGGGTGGGGAGGTGGGGGATGGGGAAATGTTAAAGCTCAAAAGACTTAGAAATACCAGATCATTTTTGAGTTTATATTTTATTCAAACTTTTTTCAATATTATTGTTGCAAGGGACTATTATATCATCTTATGTGACTTGATCTTGTATAAAACCAATGTCTAGAATGTCTAGAGAGCCTCCAAAAGGGCTTCTCCCCATTTAATACCATATAACTAATAATATAGAATGCCTTTACACAAAATGAAATGCTTTGTCACATAGATATTTAAGGAAATAAGTCTCACAATTTATATATCTTGCATACTCATTTTATGATGACACTTCAAAATCCAGTGCAAAAGTATTTACCTGAGTTTCAGATCAATTGGTTTGCTTCTGGTGTCATAGCATTTGACAAATAAAACTGCTTAATCAGGACCATCTAAATTTTCCTTATTCTTTGGCCTCTTTCAGTGTCAGGCCATCAGTATATATTTCAATGTATTACTTTCTCTGTCATTTATAATGGCACTGATGAACTGTTGTGTAAAATTGAAAAAACATCTCTGATCCTGCCAACACCAGTGTCTCATTTCTTAAGCCTAACCTTTTAGTTTGTAAGATTTTTACAATGGTTGTATGTCTGACTAATGAAAGTTGTCAGCTTAATCTGCCTTGTCAAAAACGCTACTAACTAAAATTCGACTTATATTGAGAAGGAGTGTTAGTAATTGATGAAGTCATTCCAAATTTTACATAAAGGTAATTTCAGAGGGTTTTTCTACACCACAATGTGGAGGCCACAAATTTCATGCTACACTTCATCAGCCATGAACAGAAGAGCTTTATATGCACAGTAAGTAACAGTTAAATTAAATGGAAGGGGTATTCTGTCCAGATAAATTTCAGGACACCTTTCTTAAAAATATGTTAGGCAGGTGTACTCTCAACAAATGCAGCTACATCTTAACCTCATGATTTTTAGAGTTCTCTGGTATTAAACTCACTCCAGCAGAGAAATTTTTAATTTTGTAAAGCCAGTGAGCATGACCGCTACCATTTTGTAACTCTATTCCATTTTTCTTCTCATATCATGTACCATTATTTAATTCTATTTTGCCATTTGTATGTCATGTGGGATCCTGACTGTATGGCATGACAGCTGAAAGTCTGGCACATATTCTTGACAGCTGTTTTGAAGTGGAGGCTGCTATGCGTGCTACATCTGGAGGTGCTGAGGTTCAAGTGCAGACTGTGGAAAAGTCCAATTTCTGTATAGGGATGACTGGGATAGATTTACAATATCTAAGGTCTCATTCAGGAAGGGGACTCCATAAGGATCTACTCAAGCAGATGCCATTGCAGAATCAAAGCCAAAGACTCTATGGCACATTTTGTGATACTACAAAATAAGTTAAATAAAAACAAATTAAATATTACATTAGAGTACTCCTGAACATTGCCTATACTATCCTGAAATAGCAGCCAAAAGGTGTATATCCTCTGTCTTGTTTTCTTCTAATTTTGAAGATGTGCTTTTGTTTACTTCTACTGCATGTCAATGTAAAATTGAATCTAGTCTTCATAGCAAACTTTGTGGATGACTGGAGAAATGCTAAAATGGTAATACTATCAATCTCAAGAAATTCAAGTGTTATTAATTAAGATGCAGTGTGTCTGAAAGCAGTGGAGTGGAAGGGAAAGGGATTGCCAAGTTGATTTTTTAAACTTGCTTAGTTGACATTTTTGTTCTGGAAAATGTACACATTTGTGTTACATAAAAACAGTACATTCTTATAGTTACAAGAAATCTTAAACTTTTAATGGCATTATAAACCCACAATCAATATTGCTTAATTTCAAAGTAGAAATTCACTTTATACTCTTGCATATTTTTAAAATAAAGGTGCCCAAGTTCTTCTACACAGTGTAGCATTCAAGGAGCGATGTATTTTTGGAAATGCAGGCCTTCCACCTGCAACATTTATTCCTGACAGTAGTGCTTTCCAAATAGTTCTGGTTTCTATTTATCAGTCCAGAATATTCCACCTAAACTAAAAATATCATGGGTATGTTATAACACATAAAGAGGTGACAGGATTGGCTAAGAAGGTGACTGCTTTGGTTATCGGCATTTCCTTGATTCTATCCCAAATATTTTCATCCTTCTGGCTTTTGGGGACATGGTGCTTCCAATGAACTGAGTGCCAGCCTTGAATACTGGGTACATCTCTGAAGCAAAAGTGGGGTCAGTGGGGAGCTGAGGGTCATTTATGTCCACACTGTATCCTTCTTCAAGGCTCTGTTGTGCCATATAACAACAGTTTGACCTCACTGTACCACGTTATTCAAGGTGGATGGAGTGGTCCCCAACTCTGCACAGTTCCACAAATTCCCTTTTCAGCAGAGGATCTGGCAAGGGATCAAGATGCCCCTTTCTTCTCCAGCATCTGTACGTCAGTGTCCAGGATAGTGAAGCTTAACAGGGTCTGGAAGGAAGAACAGAACATTTGATAAAGCCAATTAGGGATGCACTTGGGAGTTTTGGTGAAAGCTTTGGTGATGGTTATTACAGAAAATCCAGATTTGTCTTCACCGCTGTGCTTAAAGCGATGATTCCTATTGAGTGCTTCCTTCTGTGGCTGCAACATAGCATATTCTTGTTCAAACATTGTATTGCACTCATTCTTCACTTCCAGTTTCAAGGCTGTCTTTTCATTTAAAGCCAGTGGGGTTGTATCATGGAACTGCAGGAACCCTTGCCAAAAGCAGCCAGCTAAGAACAGGCAATAATCAAAATCGACTTCCCCTCCTGTCATGTTTTGAAAAATTCAATAGAGCCTAGGACAGCCTAAGAGCACTACAACTCCTTATTGAAGGCCATGTAGCGCATAGATATACAAGATGTACTTCATTCAGATCTTTGGGGTGAAATCCTATCGAAATCATTGCAGTGCACAGAAATGTACAACCTCAACAGAAAGACTTTCTCCATCTGAAATAAAATATTAGTGTTGCTGTTGAAGTACTTACTTTCCTCAAGCAAGTTCCATCATCAGATGGTCTTAATTGAGTTCTGACACTCAATCTAATCAATCTGTAGTAAAGAAATAGCAAAAGAACTTGACTTCAGCTTTGGGAAAATTGCATATGTAAAGGATTTGAGTGTCAGCCACAGAGTGATTTTACTGTGATGAAGTGAAAGCTACTGTTAGGAAAATCAAATTGAGAAAACATCAAAGTTACTTAGTCAGCTCTATTTCTCTCTTAAGAAGAGAAAACTTGATGGAAAAAGAGTTATTGTTGTGTTACATGTAAGAAACTTTATTTCTTATTCACATAAATATCAGAGAAAGTTTAAATTACTATTTTACCTCTGTGAAATGTTAATTTCCTCTTTTCGCCCACCCGGAATAGGTTTGAGAGACTATGTAGTATTTTAGACTTGTAGGAGCTAGTGAGGTTTTACTTGCAAAACCAATGGCCAAACAGTGGTTGGATGGTGTAGGGTTTACTCAGCACCCAGATGTCATATGGTTTCCAGAAGGTCTGAGGTTCAATGTGAATATTTATTTTTTTTTTTTTATTCTGTGCATATTATTATTGCATATTATTCATGGAGTAATGAAAATATATTTGCTTCAGCATAGTATAATAATACAATAAAATTTGTGTCTGAATTAACAGATGACCTTGTGATTTTTCAAGCTCCCCATTAGATTCCTGTAAGTACTGAGGGCAGTGTCCTCAGAGTGCCACATACCCATCTGTATGGAAGTTCTTATATTTGAATGGTCACCCTGAATCAGTTCAGGGATCCAGAGCACCATCACTGTGTCTGACACTCCTCTTCCACCTTTGTCTGACACCTCCACCTTTGTTGAAAAAAAAAAAAAGTAAAAAGGAAACATGCTTTTGTAGACTGCATATCAGTCTCTTCTGTTGATAGTTTAGTTTTTCTGTCTAGGGATGACTTTTCTCTTTGTAAACAACAGGACTAGTAGAAGAGCAGATCAGTGCAGACATCTTGATCACCCACATATACACAACCCAAAATCTGCTTTGAAGAATAGTCAGTTCTGGAGCTGGCAGAGATAACACTGCTCACTCGGCTATTATGCTTCAAACTTCTTAAAGTACAGTATTTTTGGTTTCACTCTCTTTTATTTGGTAGTGTCTACAGTGTTAGCCTGACACCAGAAAATCCCTTGATTATTTATTGCAGCTTCCAAGGGGGTCAGCCTCTACTTCTACCACTGAGTCATAGGTATGAAACTTTATTAGGCTTGAGTACACATGATGCCTTGCTTGACATAGTCATAGTTGTGCCATAAAAATTAATAAAAAATATTTTTAGATCATTTATTGATTCACTGATTTAACTTAGTCACTTATTTAAGCATCTCTCTTCTTTCATATCAGTTTTCCTACTTAGGAAGAATGAACCAGCTGTGGAGAAATAATCAAATCAATCTTTGGCTCTGATTATAAAAGACTATCTCTATGGGTAGGTCATTAAACAGTCTCTTTACTGAATAAGGGTCTTAGACATTGTAAACCCTACACAGCAGCTCCACAAGAGAAACTGTGCTTTTCCACTGTAGTTTTCCACTCCAGCCTCACCAGATGTAGCACACATCATATTTGTAGTTCCAAAACAGCTGTCCACAGTGTGTGCCAAAATCTCAATTGCCCTGGCATTCAATTGGTGTTTCACAAGGCATACAAGTGGAAATATCAAATAAAGGAAAAAAAACCAGCACTACAGAAATATCTGATGGATTGATGGAAGAGTAAACCAGATCAGTGGCACTCTTTTCCATTTACCAACTCAGCTGAAGTACTTAGATCAAGCACTGTCTTTCCCAAAAATGTCTTTCTCTTCTTTTTTTTTTTAATAATTTTGTCATTGTTATATACTTTTGTCTTGGTTCTGGTATGGAATTATGTTTATTTCTTCCATTCCTATTGAAAAAATTGTATCCTAGGTAGGATTATTTCTTCAGTCATCTACTAAAATCAGCTTCTTTCTGCCTTCCTAGAAACTTATCACAGTGGTTAAAGCATTAACATTGTGATAACCTAGCTATTTTCTTATGTCTCTGAAGGAAGACATTAACCATCAGCCATGTGAATTCTGAAACAACCTCCCAGTAGATGTGGAACCAAGCAAGGGAATTGGGTCTAATGTACATTTTGCTGCTGAACAAGTTATTTCCAATACAAAGAGTCTGAAGGCTTTTTTGAAGTGTATTTGCTATGTTTCTGTGCTATTCCTACATGTATAGGAGCAGAATCTATCTTCATGGAAGAGTTTATTTCTGTTAAGCATCTGAATATAGACTAGCTCCTCCAATGAAGAGCTGATAGCCAAACTTACCAGGGTAAGACTATGTTGAAGAACTGCATTTGTACCTGTGCAGGTACTGTAGGGTGGGCCCTGGGATGTCTTGATGAATACCTTGCAAAACTTGCATTATATAAATTTAAAAAATTTTGATAGCTTCAGGTCATGCAAACACGAACCAAAATCTGATGGGGATCATACCAGTATTTAAAGTCCTTCAGAGAGCAGACACTCACACATCTCTCTATGGTCCTTCTGCTTTGTGTTTCTTATGTGTTGAGCGTAGTCTGCATGCAGTTTGTTATCCCTCTCCCCCACATCGCTCTTATGGTGTCAACCAGAAGCCAGCTGGCTGGTCCACTCTCCTTCAACTCAAAGTTACTTTGGCGAGTACCAGAACTCCCTCCAAGAGGCCAGTGCCTGCTTTTCTCCAGTCAGGCTTAAAGGACCTGCCAAAGAATTCAAAGAATATCTTTTTTACAACCAGAAAAATGACATATAAAGCATTCTTCTCCTTCACATGCTAGAGTTGATAGTCTTTATCTATAAAGCCTGTAAGGCATGGCACAGCCATCTCCCCTTTGCTTTTCCCCTGTGCTGTAGGCATACCATGCAGTGGGAAGTTTGTGCAATACCATCTTGTTGCATTTGAGTTCATTCAAACACTCCATGAGGCAGAGACCTCCTTGCAATGTATAATTTTGTCAGTTAGACCTACTGACAAAAATTTAGAATCCTTTCTCCTTTTTATCCCCTGACAAAAGATTTACATAGGTTTTAAGCAGTGATAAATAGTATTGTTGCCATAATCCCTTAGTCTTGACTGACTGCTCTGTGTATTGTGTGTGGCACGTTATATGCTGGTTTTCTGACACTGGTTTCCTGTCATTAGTCAAACATCATTTCATCCGACCTATGCTGATTTCCAGATGAAAGGTAAGGGATTTGATAAAAAGGACAGGCCAATCATGTTTTCACACTGGTGAAAATCATGAGGAAATTCAATTTGATATAATTGTTCTGCATTTACATCAGTGCCCCTTCACAGAATCACAGAATATGCTGAGTTGAAAGGGACCCACAAGGATCATTGAGTCCAGCTCCTGGCCCTGCACAGAACCATCCCCAAGAGTCACACCATGTGCCTGAGAGTATCATCCAGATGCTTCTTGAACTGTCAGGCTTGGTGCTCTGACCACTTCCCTGGGGAGCCTGTGCCAGTAAAGCTTGATACCGAAGCACTGTTTTACAGTGGTTATGTTGCACACTACTTAGTGAAAATGGAATAACAAAGAAGTACTGCATTACATGGGGATGCCCATTAATCAATATTTCTGGTTTTGCATTAGCTAGTTTTTAAAAATCTTAGAAAATAAATTCTCTCTGATTTCTACATAGTTTATCAGAGAAAATGGCAAAAGATGACACCTGGGACCTCTCCTACTTTCTGGAGGCTTGAAGGTTTGGAAAAAGCTTTGGCATGGAGATCATGAAAGATGCTGTCAGAAATGTTTAGGAGTTTGGAAAAAGCACCATGTAGAATATTTGTCTGGATACATTCACAAATCTAATACCTTTAGCCCTTTAATATAGTGGTAAGAGTCAAGGGTCTAGTTAGAAATATTTGTTTAAATACATTGCTTCTTGCCAGATACAGTGATTGTCATATACAGAGAAATGTGAGTGCTTGATGGGAGGACCCTAGGGTGATCTGAAAGACTCATTTTACCTTCTCATCTGGCACAGGGCTCAAGGGGGTTAAATGCATATCCCTGCTGAGCCCAGACCTACCCTGCCCGTGATAGTAACAGCTTTGGTCCGATCAGACTGTCAGTGGTTGTGGTGTCACAGTCACATTCCAGAGCCATCATCCTGCACTGACGAGTAAACTGTTGACAGAAGTCATAGGAGAAAAGGAATATGAGAGGATTACATCTGATTTAACTGTAGGGACTTCGTATTTAGTTGATTTTTATACCATTTATAAACTTTCTGTGTCAGAGAAAAGATGTTGAAAGGCACAAGAATAAATCAGATTCTGTGCATGAACTATTTACTGGAGAGACTGGAATCATTCCTGCTGGGGTTCCCTGTTACAACAGACACTGATACAGCAATAAGCCTTTCCAAAGTTTTCCCTAGCACAGGCATCCAAGGGAGCAAGGCACCGTAAGTGCTCTAGTAAGGGTTAATATAGTCTAGCACAGCTAGGAGGGTAATTGAAGACATTGTAGCTATGGCTCCTGGTGAGAAACTCCTTTCTTGGAGTGTGCTGGAAATCATGAGGCCAAAGGCCAAATGACTTCATTCTTCTCAGAAGAGGCCATGACACACATCCTGGAATGGCACATGGAAATTTCAGAAACATCTTACATGGGCAGAGGCCTCCTACAAACACCATTGTGAGCCCCAGGACATTTTTTGCTTATGACTGTCAAGTCAATAACCTGGCATATCTCTCTGAACAATTAGGGGCAGATATTCAGCTAATACTTGTAGATTGTCCCAATATAATCACATAATTTCATGCCTGTCTTTCTACAGCCTTTTTAGTTCATTAAAACTGGCTTTTTTACCCATTTAGTGACTTCTAAGTGCCGGTCTGTAGAATCTCAAGTCTGCTTCTTAATAACCTTGATAAACATGCATATCTCTTACATGAAGAGGATCCTTTCTTAGAACTGATGTTTTAAGGATTAAGTTACAGAAAAACTGCACTCCATATGGGCAACACAAAATAAAACCAAACATAGCCCGAAGTGTAATAAGTCAGAAGAGCAATAATTTGAAATGAGGTGGCTTGTTACAAACTGCAGTCTATTTGGAACAGAAGTCCAACTTCTAACTCCCAGGTTCTGGAAGGTTCAAAGGCTTGATTAGTTATGCCCTGTACAATGCTGTGAGATTCCCATGTAGTGCTCTGTAAAACAGTAACTCTTTCATTTTCTACTGCAAAATGATGTATTTATGCTTGTCTGAAGCACTGAAATTAGGAGCTGCTGGAAAATGTGAGATGGACATCTAAGAGCTTGGGTATTAGTTAAGGTCAACAAGCAATGAGTATATGTCTTTCATAATAAGCCTCTACTTGTAATGAAAACAGGGTACTGTAGCAAATCACAGACTTCAGTGGAGTTTTGACGCTTTGTACTAATAGAGGATGACGGACATTCTACCTTCTTAACAAAAAGACATGCTTCTTTGTAAATTCATAACCTGATGGTTTCTAGGAACAGTAAATGCATTTGTTTTTTCAAAGTCCATCTGTCAGTATGACCATTACAGTAAACCAAAACAATTAGCTAATCATTATGTTGTTAGAATGTAATTCATATACATCTACAGGAGCACTAAGAAAGAGAAAAAATATAGTAGTACAATACAAGACTTCATCATGTCCATGAAGATCTTCAGTAAAATAACTGATTAGCTTTGGAAAGCATATCAGTCCACGCAAATGAAAAGGCTTCCATTGGATAAATTCCTCCTTTTTTTTTTTTTTTGCAGCACTATATAACAAAGATATGACCTATTTTTTCCTCTGATTCATAGTCATCTAATATCAAATCTGTATAAATCCATTTTCTATCAGTGCTAAATAGGCTTATTTGCTGCTGAGTGCCCTGAAGCTACGGCCCACACTGTTCAAGGAGGCTCCCTTTTTGGAGGACAGACAGCTATGGGTAGACACATGGGAGATGGCTTTGTAAGGTATTCACTGCAAATCTCAGAGCCCCTCTGGGTCTTTTATCTGGGAACAGTTTCATCCATGTGTGAATTTGGCATCAGGGTGCACCACAGAGGAGAGCCTGGCACCAGCCATGTAAGATGGGGGAGTGGTTTTTCTGGCTGAAAGGTACAAGAAAACCAAGCTCTCACTGGGAAAGTATTTCTTAGCTCTGGAAAGCCTGGGGTTTTTTGTGTTTATTTATCTATATATCATGTTACATTCTTCAGAAACACAATCATATCTAAGCAGAATGAGTGCACTTGTAATCTTGTGTTTTACAGATTTTGATGCTGTGTGAGACTTGCACTAAGGTCGGAAAATAGGGTGAAAAAATCACCTGCAAGTACTTGCTCACCTAGAAGAAAAGTGTTACTAGGTATGTCAGAAAGCAATGTTGCAATGTTTCCAGAAATACAAAAAAACCATTTGTTTTGCCTTGCTAGTGGTGCAGGAGCCCAGGAGTGAAAAGCTAGTTGGAACCCTCAGCTCCTGTCAGCTGTTATACTTTGATGACTTCAGTAACAATATAAGGCAGATGAGGGTTTTCCATATGGGTCCTTGCACCCTGCTCTGCTACTGACTTTCTATATTGACAGTCTCAATTTACTAATTTGTGAAGAACTAGCTGCAAAAGTGTTTGGTTTTTTGTTTTTTTTTTTTTTCATGATTAACCAGCAGTTCCCAAAATACTTGAATATTGTAGTGGAATAAAGCACTGATAGTTTAGGGCAGTTTTTAATGTGGTATGAAAATCAGGATATTAATCCTTCTATTTCAGATCAGTCTTGCAGTTAAAATGAAAAGAATGTGCACTGCCATCTTTCCTCTTAAGATAGTGGAATGTATTCACCTCTACCTGGAGAAAAAAACCCATGAAATAACCATAAATTGCTTCAGCAAATTACAGTCTAGACTTGCTGATTTGTTTTAACAACACAAGATATCAAACCCATATGCAAGCGTTATTGTAAACTGCTGTTCCTAAATGCCTGTAAACGCATTGTCCTGTAGACTAAGTATCACTGCAGCCAAGTAATTACTTAGATTTAATGTGGAATTTGTAACAGGAAAGGAGTATTCGCTGTGTCACTTGTAGTAGTCTGGTTTTTCTCTTCCCCTGACATCTTTAGACAGTGTGGCTGGGTCATCACTATGGTTTGACAGCAATGCAGCTTGCAGAAGATGAGAAGGCAATTTGTGGTTAGGTAACACTGACACAGACAGTGAGCTGTGTATCTCCAGAAGGAAAACAAAACAGGAGTCAAGCTGCATTTCATTTTTAATGCTTTTTTGTGGTTGTCCAAATTTATCTTTCTAATTCGTAGTACCCACAAGACGCACTCATTTCCTTCAGAACAACAGCCATGGAATGCATGGAGGATTACCTTTGTGGTTTCCCAGCGACTAAGCTTTGCCTCCTTTTAGAAGGTGGTGAAAGTTGCCACTGACTACAGTGTTCTTTTTCCCTTTGATAGGCTGCCATGTTCAGGCAGGCACATATACATCAAGTACAGGACAGCCACAAGTTCATGGTTATTTCCAGTGAAAATAACAAGAAAACTGCTTTTCATGGGGCAAAGGCTTTTACAAACTATTCATTATAAAATAGGTTGGCACAGGTATTCAAGATTTTCAAAGTTCTGGGAAAAGCCATCCAATTGTATTGTACCTGTGACAATGGCTTCTTCAGCTGGCACCTACTGATTGTGTCACTGGTTAGTTAGTTAGTTGGCTAGTTTTGGGAACTGGAACTATTCAATGCACAGAGTAATTGTGATACTGAATTTCTGTGCTAAATTAGTGGCTTGTAAAGTTCAAAATGAAAAAAAAAAGTCACACACACACACAAAAAAAAAATCAAGTAAATCTGTTCCCTACAAATGAAATACTGCAAAAGTGCATTGTAAACATGGAGCAACTGCACCTGCAAGCAAGACATTACCACTCTCTGACCTTTGCAGTGTAGATTTTGTGGTATGTGCTTGTTCCCCCATGTCCTGTTTGCTTTCACAGAACACACAGGTAGAACAATGAGGCCAAGGGGATAGTCTAACCAGACAGCTTCTTCTGCATACTGGCCTTTTAAATGCTCACTTGAGTAGTCCAGCATCTGACTAACCACATGTAGCTCCTGCAGGAGTTTCCTCCCAGACCCTCAGGATACAGCAACAATTTTGGGGAGGAATTTGTTCTGAACAACAAGGCACTTGCAGTCTTCTTTATACAATCGTTTTTTCAGTCTTGGCTTTATCAAACTCAGCAGATAAATAATGTATGCCCTTCCCATTTCCTATGTGAGATCATGAGTGAGGAGCTGTTTCTTGACAGATGTCCAGTGAGTATTTTCAGAAGTGTTTTTTCAGTCAAACGTAACCATTATAGCTGTCTAGTCAATTTAGCAGTGGCATCTCAGTTTTCAAACTTCAGCCAGGTTTTCTCATAGCTGGGACTAAAGAGGTTCAGTTAGAACTTCGTAACAGAACAAAAGAGCTCTTTATCTCTGCTTACTATTACTTCAACACAATTTTTTTTCAGTTTCAGAAATGTAAGAGGTGATGCCTCTCAAGCAGGGAAGGAAAGAAATGAGGACATTTTGATAGTCTGAAGAGAGAAATGTAAAACAAAATAAGTGTGGCACAAATCTTAAGGTAATTATTGTAATTATTACAGACATTTGGGTGCAACTTCTTTTGGCAGCCATGGGACATCAGGATTTTGGGCAGATCCTTTCCTACAGAAAAAAAGGCATTTTTGTTATTGACTAAAGATGGAAAATGAGAACAGTAAAAAGGCACTGGTAGACTACCCATGCATATTAGGTTTGACCTAGAGTATAAGTTGCAGGTATGTTTGCTAAGAACTCATATATCACTAACTATACGTAAAAATGCAGTACTAAATCAGAACAAATTACAAACCAAGAGTTACAAAGAGCTCTCATATCACCTCTAGTACCCCAAGCTGTAATTTCTAAGGAACTTAGATGTTCCTTCATTTTTACAGTTATGAAAATGTTCATTTTCTTGTTTACTAGCTGGAAGAATCGAGACAGTAAAACACATTCTATCTAAACACTGCCCACTTTAATACAAGTTGGGACCATTTTATTTGAACTTCTTACAAATGCCTAAATATACCATTCTATAATTTTATTAACACATAAACTGTGCTTGATGCATCAGGATCACAGCAGAACAAAGTGTGACCCATAGGATGACCTAAGAAACTATTTGTGTTGGTAATATACCATGTTCTCTCTTCATAACACAGTTATGGACCGCAAATTATCTGAGAGGTAAAAATAGCATACTGTATAGTTTAGATGACTTAAAATTAACACTTTGGGCAGTAATAACATGCCTCTTGCTTCTGATTTACTGGAAAAATATATTGCAGTGTGTTGCAAACCCTTGCAATATAGAAATAAAAATTAAATGTATTGAGTAGGATCAAGTCCAAGTAAATTCAGGACCAAATAAATCCCTTACATTGTCTCTGGATTTCTTCAATACACTGGTGAACATCAACTGCTTCACAAGATCTTACTAATTTGTCATCAGATTGTAACACATTTTACCTAAATTGTCAGTAAATGTAAACCTAAATACTGAGTAAAACAAAAGATGATACTGAAGTTAATGATAAATTCCCTTCATCACTGGAGACTTTCTATCACTCTGATTTTCAGAAGTAAAATATTTTTTGAGCAATAGTCTGAACTATTTGGCTGAGAAGTGGTTCAGTGACAACACTTAACATATGGTGAGGTGCACAGTAGCTATTTTTTATGACAACTTTTGCAAATCTTTAGTTCAGAAATAGTTTGTGGTTCATGTAGTGGAATAAGTTCTTGTTCCTTTCCATTTAATGTCCCTGGGGTTTCTAGCACTGATACCTTTGAGAAGAATGTTGTGGTTGAAACTTTCAGTTGCTGTACTAATGCATCTCTGGTACTCATTGTAGAACTACTGTGCAATTGAGGGGAAGACAGTAACAACTATTATTTTTAGCAGCCATCTATTTGCCAAGCAAAGTGCTGATGACTAAATAATTTGTTACACATGCACTGGTCCAGATTCTGCTTGTCTTTTGCAATCAAAGCTCTCCTTGATGTGTCTAGGAAAACTGAGATTGCAAGTATAGCCAATTTACTCCCCTAAACATTGAAGGACATATTTTTCTACTTTTCTACCCATTGAGCATGGGCATATCCTGGAAATAATACTTGTAGTATCAGTCACAGAGTAAAAAAGCATTTAATGAAAGTGAAAAATTTGCCCTTAGATTTATACCAGGCTTGTGCAGGCAAAAAAAAAAAAAAAGTGCAGTGACAATCCATATTATCATCTATAAGCAAGGGTGCCACAAATCCTCTGCCACTCCCAGGTCAGCATCTGAGCTCCATTCATTTTATCTCTGCCATATCCCTCAGTGCACATTTGCTGGTAGTCTCATTCACTCTTCTAAATGTTATTCAATGACTCCACCTAGGTTAGTAAATCAGCATTCCCAAGAAATTAACTGCCTCCCCTGTTAAATTGCCAGAATAGTCCCTGGGATGGCTGTGTCTGAGACTAGCTAGCCATCTCCCAAGTAATTCCTGGGTGTAATTCAGGAAGAGGCATAGGCCAGACACCATTGCTGTTTGGATGCAGCCACTGTGTCTGCCCCCATCAGACCACAGTCTCTGAGACCTCCCCCAGGGTAAATGCAGTTCTTTCACCAACAATTCCAGCATACAGCATATGATGGTCTGAATGGCATTGCCCACAGCCATGGGCTTTTTTGTATTACTAGAGAAGTACATGAAGTCCCAATAACCCTCTTAATTCTTACTACAGGGGGTCTTTCACCAGAAAGCTCTCACCCTGGCATCTCAGTTTGAGTTCAGGTCCTGGGACTGATTCACTAGAGCCAACTCCCTGTAGGAGTATCATGGAGACTTCTATCTCATAACATCCAGATGGTTATTATTATAGTGAGAACTGATCTAGCCATGAGGTCTCACTCTTTTTCCTAAGATGCCAGTTCTTCAAGAGATGTTAAGACTGCAAATGACAAAATAGTATGGTTTCTTACACTGGAGAGGAGCTGTTAAAATGTATATATTCACCATTTTTTGCCTCTTCTCTGCAGAACTAGGCTAGAGGCATGCACAGTTTCTTTGGGTTTCCACAAAAAGCAATTTCAGCACATAAGCGGTGTCACTCCCTCATCGGACTTTCCATCTGCAGCCTGGTTTCAGAAGGTGTAAGACAAGCAGTTGTTCTGCAAGGACGGGCTGTTTATGTCAAACTGTGTTTGAGGCAGGTCTGGATGCCGTTTGCGATTATGACTTCCCTTAATATTTGGTTCTTTTTTAAAAAAGCTGTATTTAGACAAAAGGCAGTTGATTATTTTATAGAAGTGTTTTGGTTCCCTGATAAGTCTGGATGCATAGCCACACACAATCATCTGAAGATATTAAAATTTAAGACCTGAAGATAACTGAAGCAGAAACTTTAAAAATTATTGTATGCATTTATTTTCTGTGGCCTTCAAAGATGTTAATGTTTACAATCCTACACCAACATTCTACTTACTGACCTCTAAGGACACATTACGCATTTTTATGTTCACTGCTGCCTTTTCCAAAAATGCCTGTTCCATGGAATGGCAAATGAGTAATAAAAAGAAATACAGAGGAAATCGTAACAAATAAACAATATAATTAATCATTGGACTAATGGAAATATAATACATTTTTAACTCAACTTCCAGCACATTCTCATTAAAACCTAGTTAGGTCTTGGTTATGTATTTGCTTGATCTTCCCAAAATGATATTTATGTAACTACTTTTTTATTACTTAGGGCACAAAACAAAAGTGGGTGTGTGAAAATATCTGGCCTGACTATGCCCTTGAATTTCAAAGGAAGGTGGATGTACAGGATGCTTACACAGTCTTGGAAAGGCATAATATCCACTTCAACACTGTGTGTTACTGGCCTTTACCAAAAGCTAGTGAGATGTGGAAAAAGACCAAAGAAGCACTTGCAGATATATTTTAGCATAAAAAGTAGCTTGTTAGGGAATTTAGAAAAAATTTCCTCATGCTTATCAACCTCTATACAGAAAATGAAACAATGTACATCCTTTTGATAGTAGCTTTTGAAGAAGTATATACTAAAATGCATTATATGAGCACCTCATACAACTTATTACTATTTCAACCGGGTTGTTATAAAGCTGGGGCTACTTAAGTTTAGTGTGAAGCATAAAGAAGGTCTTTTATTTCTGGCTGTGCATACGTGGTAAGCAATGAAGGCATTTATCAGGCCACATTTGGGATGCCTATACAATCTCCTCCATAGGGGCATAGAGGATTCATTAACTGTCCTCAGGAATTAATGCAGGAAAACTCTCTGTTGGACACTTGAGTGGACCTAGGTAGATGGAAGTCCCTCCCTTTTAACAACAGGGACTTGTTACAGACAGGCAGGCAATTCAGTTTATCAGGGGCCCATTTTCATTCTCAAGCAGTAGGGTTATCTCTGTTAATGTTTTTGTAGAAGGAAAGCTCTGCAACTTCTAGATTTTCCTTTTCAAATGTTTCATCTACATTTCTTTTGAACAATGAAACTTAAAAAACTGTCAATACCTGAGTCCTTTAATTAAATACAAGAGCAAGCAGATGAGAAAGAGGAAAAAGTTGCAGGCAGTCTGGTTTTTGTTGTTGTGCAGGATTTTTTCTGGTGAGAGAGGAGTGTAGCTGCTAGAGAAGTGGAAGAGAACTGGAAAATTGAAGGGAAAATGAGATTATCTGCACACAACAGTTGTAGGTTGAATGTTACCACTGGGCATTCAACAGAAGTTTGTGCCATATCCAGTCATCTGATAGGCCTCAAGGAAGAGAATATCCAGAAATGTGTCCATACTGAGAGAGGCACACAATGGAAAACAGGAGAGGAAAAAAATTTGTGGACACATGTTGATGAGAAGGCCCAAAATACTGATCTGTGAGTGGTAATAGTAAGCCATCATCTGACCAGGAGGACAACACACTTACTAGTGTATTTCCTTCATGGCAGAATGAAAAGGAAAAACAAAAGATGGAAGAGAAAGAAGATTCTCTATCAGGAAGCAGTGAAGTAATACAGTGGGAAGAGTCACACCTTAAGTAGAAATCATCAGGATGTTTAGGAAACTATCAGAAAGAACAAAATTCAGAATGATACTCAGAAAGCTGGAAGAAGAGAAAAAGTGGAAGCAGATCCAGACTAAGAGAAGGCAGGTCTGCCCTACAGAGGAGTCCTTGTTAAAGATTAATAGAGGTATAACAGCAAACAACCAAAGGGCAGAACTGAAAGATGAGTGCAGTGTTAGTTTCAAGCCTCAGAAGAGTAGGCCAGCAGGCAAAAGGATTCTTGAGGGGCCACAGAAAGTCTCCAACCCATTCATCACTTTGTGAGTGCTATGGCAATGTTCCTGTTACAATAGATGTGAAACGATTGTATCAACTTAAAGAAAATATTCACAGAAGTGCCGTAAATAAAAGGACAAAAACTAGTCATGTGTTATGAAGCAACAACCACACATCCATCAGAATAATGTCTTAGAATGCAGTCCAAATGTTTGTTAGGCAGGCAGATTGTCAGAGAGCTGAATAACTTTGGTGAATTTTCCAAGATGTTCAAGCCAGAAGATCAGCAGCACAGTGACAAAATGGGAGAAATTTGGAAAATCCATTGCCTGAGATGAACTCCTATTCCTTGTCAACCTAAAAAGTTTACCCATAACCCTACTATTGGAACACAAAAATCAGAGAGCTTATGCCAACAGAAGATCACGATCTGAAAGCCAATCAAGACTATTCATGAGTTCTTGAAAAACCCTTGCATATATTAGTAGAGATTTGTGTCACTTGTTTAAAAGTTGTTAACCTCTGACTGATAAATACTGGATCAACTCTGACCTTCAGAGAATTGGCCTTACAAACGGCAGTGAGGTCATAGATGGTTCAGATGTACTCATTATTTGTTCTTTCACCAAAGAAGTCAGTGTGTAAGTGAACCATAAGAGGTTCCTTAAGGGCCCTGAGGACCATGGAGAAAGCTTATGAGCATCAGCCTGGGAGGCATTGGCAAGATATGCAACATGTGTGTTTGGAGCAGATAAGACACACAGATCCTTGGACAAGCTGAGATCTTTATTTCTCCCACTAATAACATTCCCAATAGGGTGCAGGTGCCTCCTGTTATTTTGAGGAATTCCATCTAGCTTCTCCTGCCAGGACTTAAGAAGCCAGATATGCACAAAGTGCATCCACCCAGCGCATACTATTACAACCTGTAACAGTTGCAGAATGGTCATGGATAATTCACTGGGAAAGCTGGAGGCAAGAAGGCATGGTTTCCAGAGTCACTTGAATGCCAATATTATAAATACTATACATATGATGATGACCTGCTTTACCGTTTTACAACACATGGGAAACTGGAGGTAATTTTATTTATTATCAGAATAATATCTGGATACTGATGAACTCATTAACTGACCTGAAAATCTGGAAAGGACTCCCAAAGGCAATGCAGGTCCAAGAGACTAGGGAAATTAGGAAAGTCACACTGGAACTTTAGTGTACAATAACTCTAAATTTTTCAAGACCACTTTATGGTCAAAAGCATTTTTATAGCACCTTTTGTTATTGAAATTCTTCACATTTTTTTTTCTTGCTTACTTTTTCTGCCTTCACAGAAAAGCATGAGAAGGACAAAAAGTGTTTTACAAAAAGCAGCACCACCTGTTTTATTATATGAAATGTAACACATATACTTCTCTCTCCTCTGCATATATACACCAAATAAACATAGCCCATATGGCACTCTGAGTATGTATGTGCTCACATTCATGCCACACATAGTTATCCTTTCAAGAAGTCACCTGCTAACTTGTGCTATTCTGCAAACTGGAAGAGCTTCTACTGCTGCAATACTGCACTGTAGAAGATGCTGATCTGTAGGACAGATGTTATTCCTGATAAATTCTAAGTCTGGTAGTGTATAAAACATTGATTTTTCTGCTGAATTAAGTACTGATTTAATTGGAGCTTACTCTGCCTCCAATTTTGAGATCATGGAACACTATTTCTAAGGCTTGTACATATTGCTTGGTGGTTTGCAATATTTTAGTAATGTCATGAGGCTTTCTGTTTCATTGCAAATGCATTTACAGCAATAAATTGTTCAACAAACACTGAATTTTATTAAACTGGCAAAATATGTGATAAAGAAAGCTAAACAAGCCCACAGTTAGCTGTGCCAAAAATAAACAAATGTTTTCTTTTAAATACTAAAATAATGTGCAAACGAGGCTCAACAAAACTAAAATGCAGAATAATTCCAAAACTGAAGTGAGTATAAAATTAAAGTTCAAGAGAAGAATAGGCACACTATCCAGCTGCAGTTCCACTACAGAATGGATCCATCATTCCACGTGTACGGAAATCCTTAGTCATTTTCTCCTATCCATGGCCACAGTGTATTGCTCATGGTAACTTAAACAAGAGAAAAAGCCCTGTCCTTGAGCTGGAGCAAAGATCTTGTAAAACTTTTTAGGGCTAATTTGCCCTGTATTTATCAGTAGAGAACAAGAGAACAGTTGTACCAGCACAAATGAGCATATCCCTGTGTTCTCAGAGATGAGACAACAGGTCTGGCTGGAGAAGATAGGCAACTCTTCACACGGGTCTTGCTGCCTAATCTTACGTATGGTGTAAGTATGGCCCCCCTAGAAATGATGCGCTCTGCAATTTTTTGCCTTTACTTTCTACTTTCTCTTCCCATCTTTTCTTCTGTGAACAAGTGTGCAAAAAGAAGAGACAGGGGGACAGCCTTGGCCTTGCAGTTGCTGAGCTTCTTCAGCACCCATGGAATGACCATCAGGGTTCCTCCTCGGGCCATCTGCAGCAGCACTGCCCTATTCATGTTGATCAGCAGGCAACTCACTCCACAAACTCTCATGTGCTTTCAGTGTGAAATAAAAATAGTTCATTCAGTGTTTTAAATTAAGCATATATAGTTTCTCCTCATTTCTTCTTGTGTCCTGTCTTGAGCATTAGAAAGCTACAGTTTGCATTTTATGGTTTTATCATGACTACACATATTCAAGACGGGTAATGCAGAGGAGAACACTGAAAGGCAAAGCAACTGCAGTCATATTAGAAGGTAAGTTAGTCTTCTTTTTCAATCAAATAATATAGGAAGTCATAGAAACATGAAACCAATCTCCTAATGCAATCATTCCTATTTTGTCTGTTCTCAATACCCTCCAGTGACAAAGACTCCATCATTTGCCCAAGCAGTCTGTTACAACATTTAATACCTCCACTGACTTTTTTTTCCTTGGTGGATTGCAATTTTCCTGAAAGTGAGACATGGTTATGGCTGATACAAAAGATCTGTTTCACTAGTCAGAGCTCTACTGCTTTCTTTTAAGCTGATCATCTTGTTCGGAACATATATATTTCAGAGGTTCCTGACTGGAAAAGTATGGTGGCACTTCACGCCGGTGAAGAGCTTTCTTCAAAGACACTCTTTTACAAGTCTGGTGACTGCAAAATATGTACGTGAACAAAGGGTCATTATAATTTCCTTAAATCACCAATTATTAAATGTATAACACCTGCAAATGGCACTTTGTTGCAATGCTGAGAGAAAGGAAGAACATCATGGGGGTGAAGAAAGAAGATGCTCAGGAGTTTTTTGTTGAGATCTTTAATAGCCCATTCCCTACGAGAGAGACATTTCTAAAAGAAGTTTTCTCTGTCCTATTTTCAGTGACTGTAGCAAGACTTAAGCAAGGACAGGATATACTCCTCTATGGAGAGTTCCTCTAACTAAATATAGACATTGCCAATGAAGACATCTGCAGCTAAGTTAGTCCTCTTGATTCCCTTTACAGTTAATGGAAAGAAAGATTTGCTTTTAGTTGTGATTAAGCTTATGCCTTGGATACCTTCTATAGAATGAGATGCACCCCACAAATGTGTAATTTGCTCCACTGACCATAAATTGAACCTGAGATAAATGGCTTGTATAAAGACATCTAGACTGCATGCATTTAAAGTGAAGCGAGATGAACCTTCTGCTGCTGACTTGTAGCAGGAACAGTTTCCATGGAAGGATTCATTTTATTTGCAGGCAAAATTGCAGCCTTGTTTTGATTAGCTTTTTTTTCTGAAGCTGCAGTCTATTAACACTCACTCATGCAGATTGTAATGATGTATTGTATATTCTTTTTAAATCTTATGTAACAGCTCTAGTGTGTAACAATGTCGTGGTAATAAGAATCACAGTTTTGACTATTATGAGGCATTTTCTACTTGGCTTGTGCTTTGAAAATGCTATTTCTGTCATTTGGCAGCCACGTTGCCAAGGATGTGGGGAGATGTGTAAATGATTTGCTGAAGTTTCTATCCCAAATCAAAGCTAGTGAGACCCCAGGAAAATCAGAATCCTCTGTTTTCACCATCAATCCATGAGAAAACTTCCTTCCCTCTGAAAGTTTTCATCCAAGATCAAGCAAAGAGGACAGAAACCGAGACTGTCTGGTAACTCAGGGTGTGACTTAAGCTGTGCTACCAAAAGCATCTGCTGAGAAACTCCTCAGGCCATCTCATGGAGTGGGCTCAGAGCACACAGCTCTGCACTTGCTGAGGGATACCTGCTATTGCAGTGTCCACATTCTGTTACTGCTATTCTAGTCTGGTTTTGCCTCACAAAGAAGGCCAAGGCTGAAGAACTGGATGAAGCAAACAGTAGATTAGTGCTGAGAGAACCAGCAAGTGTCTAAATTCAGGATTTTGTAGCAGGGTACATAGTCACGTCATTCTTGGCCCTCTAATGACTTTCTTTTGATTCCCAGTTGAACTGTTTCATATGTTTGTTGTGCTCATGGCTCTGGTAAAATAAAAACACAGCTCAGGAGGCTGCTGCTAATACTGATATGCTTTACTACTGCAGTGGTTGTGTTCCTTGTAGATCCCCTAAACATGCCCCATTCTTTGGACACAGACTCTACTTTTCTAACCAGTGACTTGAGCATGAGAGCAATTGGTTGGACTAGTAAAACGACAGCTATCTGGCAGTGTGGAAACTCATAAAAGTTGGCCAAGCAGCCTTGAACAGTTTGTAAGGAAAATGAGGGGTTAAATGACAAATAACAAAATATACTTTGCCCCTAAGTTTCTAAGAAGTCAAAGCAGAAGAAGAGCTGGAATACCTAGAAAAAATAATGTTAAAGCTTGACAGCTCACAAACTTATCCAAACCACAGCAGGACCTGGCAGTGTATGTTGTGAGCAGCACATAAAACTAATGTGTGTGAATACCAAATAGCAGTATGGTTAAAACCAGGAAAAAGGATTTTCAATTTGGACAGTTAGATTGTGCATAAATGGGGAGTAAATCCTTTGGTTTGCTTTAGGAGTTTAGGTAAGTTGTGTGAGCTCCCTGCATTTCGATTTTCTCCCCTCTAATACCAAGATGAGAACCTTGTATACAGAAACTGGTTATTTTCCTCAGAATGAGGTGATGCCTTGCTCAAGGAACAGTATGGAAGCCATTTCTGCATCTGCTGAAGCAAGAACGGATTAGCTACCACTGACAAGCTGTCACCATCATATTGCCTTGGCAGGTAGGATAACCAGTCCCTGTGTCCACTTTGGTTTATCTTTCTTTTTAAGGGTAGAAACACAAACCATTGTATCCATGAATAAAACATGCTTCCCTACAAAGAGATCATTTCCTCTTCAAGTCCAGTGGTTGTCCAGACAAAATCATCTCAGAAACACCACAAAAATAATGAGATGTAGCTGAATACAAGGAGAGAACTTGGGAAAGGGAACAAAGTTAATAAATAAGGATTGGGGGAAAGCTCAGGAGAATTCTTTCTGAGACAAACACGTAGTTCAGAAATGAGAAGATTTTTAAATGGTCAGGATGTCAGGAGGGCGTTAAAGAAACATTCCGAGAGCAGACTTCAGCCCAGGGAGAGTGCTGTAATTCCCTTAACTTCAGTACAATTTATTTCAAGTCAGTCAAAAAAGACCCCAAATGTATATGACACACTACTGCAGCTATGAGGAGATGCGTAACCAGGCTGGGAGCTGGAGAGGTGAGTGCAGGAGGGAACATCTGGCCCTCCTTGAGTGCAGGCCCACAGGCACACAACTGCCCGCTGTGACCCCACCATCCTTGAAGGAAATCCATGGAACCTGCTCATCTGCAGACCCCCAGCCCCGAGCCTTCCTTCTGGCTCTTCCCATCTGCTTCCCTGACAACTGATGGCTCGGGAGCACTGGCACATCTGCTGCCCCAGGTGAGGGGCTTTCTCCAGTCCTGATGCTTCTTGTCCTGTTTTCTCTTCCCTGCAGCCACATGGGCAAGACATTTATTTCTTCTGCTCTGCACTCAGAAGGGTATTGCTGCCCAGTACGACAAGCATGAGACTGCTGAGCCCTGCAAGCCTGCTAAGGAGAGTGGGGCTTCTGCCCAGGAGCTGGGAAAGAAATCAGCTAAGAACTGCAGCATTAGGTCAGCCAGTGCAGAGGCTGCTCCCTCCCACATCTGGCACAGCTGTCAAAGAAGCACTGGGCTGGCAGGGCCTGACTCCACTCTGGGCAGGGCTGGCCCGTTCCTGGTGTTCACTGGGAGCAGAAGGAGGCCAGCAGGAATGGGGCTGCCCTGGCCTGGTGTCCCCTCCTCACCTCCCTCCTGACCCCAGCAAAGGCTGCTCTTTACTGCAAATTTGTTCACTTTAGCTACAGGAAACAGCAGCTTCCAGCACCAAATTTAAGCCTCTGTGACATATTACAATTAATGTATTCTTACACTTCTTTAATGCACAGCTCAACATCTGCAAAAATTCTTTATTGAGCACACAGAGAGGTGTCTTTAGGACAGTAGTTTAAAGCCTGTATATACTCAGCTAGTAAACATGAACTTTGAAGCACATACTACCTTACATATGGATTCAGAAACTTGGATCTCTAGTGTTTGTTCATCTCACTCTCATTTTCAAATCAGTCTCAGAAGGCTCTCAGGGTATAGTTTAGAGTATCAAGCTGTAGAGGAAGTGCTTTTTGACTTGCTTAAGGATTGTTAACATTGTCAATTCATCAAGTTGATTTATATTTGTTGTTTTCCCCAGCTTTCCGAAAGTGTCTCCTCTTTTCCTTTTCTCATGGCATGCTGAATGATGTGATTCTGGCATGTTCTTGTTGTGATTGTCAATAGCCAGGAAGATTTATAGCCTAAGGATAAAAGTATCCTCTGGCTATGGTCTCTTCCTGTCCTCTAGCTTAAAAGTCAGAAAGAGGGAACTAATTTTAAATTGACTGTAAGTCCTAATGTAGAATTAAAAGTTCAAAATCATACTGCTTAGCTACATATGTTCCAATATGTAATACTTTGTGCTGGTCAAAATTATATGAAAATATCTCAAATTTTTCAAGATGACTGTATTATTGAACTGACTGATTGGTTTCATAATAAAAGAGAAGGGTTTTTTAATAGTACCCTGAACAAAAAAAATAAAAATTCATTTTCCTTTAGTAATGTGTAGAACTAGCTGTGGTATCCACAAAAAGTAGGTGGTGAGTTTTCTGCACTTTTAAATAAACCCCTCAAAAAACCTGTGCATTTACAACTCATTATGTGAGACTGGGATCATTGCTTTTCCACTTGGTTCCTGCAGAAGTGGCACAAGAGCAGAAAGTGACATATCCAGAAAAGAGATTTCACATGACTATTCTGTTTTTAGAGCATTTTAAGCTTTATTAACAAAACACTTTAAACTTTGAATTAAGTGATGAAGCTCCTTGGCATTAGAAAACAGCTTTCAAAACCACTGTTTTAGTTTCCAAGAAGAAAAAGCTTAATACCAAAAACATTTCTGTTTCCAACTATAACAGTATCTGGCATAATGGGATATTGTAACAATAATTCCCGTCTCTTGGTGAGCGTGGATGGTTTTCTACTCCACAGTAATAGCAGAGGTATGCAGTGGAAGGGTCAGCCGTAAGCTCGGCAGAACATGGTGTATATGATTTTAGGCAAGTCGTTTGAGACCATCTCCAAGAAAGGCAGCAGGCAGCACTTAGAGTGCGTAACTTCAGGACCTGGTCTCGCCTTACAGTGCAGGTGGAGGGCTGCACGTCTTGGGAAGGAATCCAGAATAACTGGGAATTGTCTAAATCTAGCTAGGAGAGAGAACAGAGTTATTGCTGAGAACAGTAAGGAGACTGAGCCCCTGTGGGGTACTGTCTCCTGCCTCTTGCCGAGGCAAACTTGTGGGCAGGTGCAGAAGAGAGCTACATGTCCAGGGAACAGCAAGTCCAAACCCCTCCCAAACACTTCAAAGACACATTTCTGAAATTTCAGCTCCTTCAGCATTAGGTGGCGGATGACAGGGCTTTTAAAAGCATCAAAATATTGGATTTATATGCTTAAAGGTTCTGTCTGTCCCATGTTAGGCATTACAGCTAGCTCAGCAATCCAGCAGTACTGAACTCTGCAAGTTAATTTTTCATTTTACCTCAGCTATTTCAGTGTTACTGACTGTGCAGAGCACATAATGTGCAGAGCAGGTGTGTGCTAAATCCTTCATGGACCTGGCCTGTAACCATTCCGTATTCATTCCTTTAGTTGTAAAACAGGAATATCAGTTCCCTACTCATATACTATGAGAATAAACATATAAATGTTTTTGGAAGCGTTCAGATAATACAGACCTGCATTTTAAAAGTAGCTGGAAGTACAGCTCAGCTGCACCATAAAAGGCCTAAACAATCCAGTCCCTTAGATAAAAAAAACACTTCACAGGGAAGAAAAATTAGGCATACACAGTATTTATTTCTAGATCACCATTTGAATTCCAGTTGAGGCCTTTTAGCTATCAAAGCTGTGACATATAATTACACTTTAGATAGTATTAAGAATTAGTAGTTTATTCTAGTCAGAGGAAGGATCATAATATATACAGAAATGGTTTTCTTGATACTAGGGTTAATTTGTTGATGGAGATAGTGGATTAATTTTGAGTATGGAGTCTGAAGTGTTTCCCATAAGAGACCTTGTAAGAGTTAAGTGTCCGACAATTAAGCTTCTGGTGATATTTTCTAAAACCCAGTTCCTTTAGTATACAGAATCACAGAATCAATTACATTGGAAAAGATTTTTGAGATCATCAAGTCCAACCTATGACTGACAACACCATGTCAACCGGACCATACATGAACTTAAGAACCCATCACCTTTTTATATATATATTTTTTTTTTTTTTTTACATCTTCAGCGGAGATACATTTATCCCCTGAATAAACACTTACTCAATTTCAACACTGAAATCGGGAGCCTTATTTACTAAGAAACTCTCCATCCGCGAGGCCGGTGCTGAGCAGCAGCGGCGCAGTCAGGGGGAAGCAGGGACAGGGCACCGAGGCTGGCCGGGGTGGCGGCGGGCCCGCGGCCCCCAGCAGGGCTGCTCGGGTGGTGTTTCGGTGCCCGCCGGGGGCCCGGGGCACTGCACAGCCCCGGGGATGCTCCCTGGCAGGCCGTGCCGCCCCGCTGCCGGGGCAGGGAAGGCACGGGCAGCTCTCGGCCGAGCCCACGGCACAGCCCGCTCCTGCCCAGGGCGCGGCCCGTGTTCCAGCGGTACGGGCTCGGCCCTGCCCGCTGGCGTGGGCACAGAACGGGCACTGAACCTGCGGCCCTGCGCCCGGGCCCGTCACCGGCAACCCCGGCACGGCCCCTGGGCCCGCGGCCGGGACACGGCAGGGCAGGGCCGGGGACCGTGCCTGGCCCGTCACCGCGCTGCGGGAGCGAGCAGGGCCCGCCGGGGCCAGCGCCGGCTGCCCGACCGCCGGGGGCCGCCGCCTGCGCCCGGCCGCGACGGCTCCGCGGGGCAGAGGCGGCTCCGCGGGGGCAGACGCGGCTCCGCGGGGGCAGACACAGCTCCGCGGGGGCAGACACAGCTCCGCGGGGGCAGACACGGCTCCGCGGGGGCAGACACGGCTCCGCGGGACAGAGGCGGCTCCGCGGGGGCAGACACAGCTCCGCGGGGGCAGACACGGCTCCGCGGGACAGAGGCGGCTCCGCGGGGGCAGAGGCGGCTCCGCGGGGGCAGACACAGCTCCGCGGGCCCCGCGGGACGGCGCGGGCGGCCCCGGGCGCTGCCGGGCAGGCCCCGCCCCCGCCCCGCCGCTGCCGCCAATGAGGGCCGGGCCCGGCGTGCGGCGCGTCACGGGGCGGCCGCCAAGATGGCGAAGGTGTCGGAGATGTACGACGTGACCTGGGAAGGTAACGCTGCCCGCGGCAGGGCCGGGGCCGTGCCCGCACCCGCACCCACCGACCGGCCCC
>JAWWTY010000077.1:133199511-133274274 GCA_035222235.1 Margarornis squamiger
CCTGGGGCTGCGGCCGGCCGGCCCGCTGGAGCGGCTGCCACTGCCCGGCCCCTCGGTGCCCGCAGGCCCGCCGGGGACCGCGCACCCCGCCCGGAGCGCCCCGCCGGCCTCCCCTCCCCTCCCCTCCCCTCCCCTCCCCGGCCCGGCCCGGCCCTGCCCGGCCCGGCCGTCCCCTCCGCTTCGGGTGTCCCCGCAGACCCCGGGGCTCGGCCCCCCGTCCCGTCCCGTCCCGACGCGGGGCTGGGCCGCGGGCGCTCCCCCCGATCGCTGCCCGGCCTCCCCCAAGAAAGCGGCCTCTGGGCTGGGCCAGCAGTTCGTGTCATAGGTCATCGCTTGTTGAACTGAAAATTACCTGATATTTTCCTGGAGTGTGATGATAAGCGTTTCTGGGGCAACTCCAAAAAGCTCCAAAGTGACATACAAGTTTTTGAAAATCTCGCCCTCCATGTCTTTGTAGCTTTCATGTCTGTTTGATCATCATGGTGATTTATTTTTCATATAGCAATACTGCTTGAGGTTTGCTTGACGTTCTCAGTTCTTTCATAACCAGTACTTGTTCACATGTGAGCTCAAGACAGGACTCGAGCCCATTGCAGTCTGCTGTCAGGAATAAATAAATGGTTCTCCATAATTTTGGCCATAAAGGGGAAACCTTTAGCTATTTATCATATGTTACAAACATTATACAGTAGAGAAGATAATACAGAGAGAATATGTGATCATTGCTTTTCATTTATTTACTGCCAGTGAAGAAATAATTAAGTGCTAGAATAATTCCCCTATCATGAGTTATTGCTTAGTTTGGTTTCTAGATAAGAGAAGGAATATTGCAGGGAATGTATTTTAGCAGATGCCTGTAACTTGCCCGTTGAAATAGTGCCCATGCTGAGCTGCACCTTTTTTCTGTAGGACTCAGAAGCAAAACAAAATGGAAACATTCAATTTTTAGCTCAAGTTGCATTAATCCTAGAAAATATTGATGAAAATAATGCTGTAATACAATGAATAAGGATGAAAAAGTGGACTTGCTTGCCACCCTGCCTGATGGTCAGTTTATAGGTACTTCTGCTCTGGTATTTGCTTGCATCACCATGATGCCATTGACTGATTGGGAGAAGTTTGGTTGCCTCTTCTTTTGTATCTCCTGTGGGAAGGTGTAACAGATGTGAAGCTCAACTAGGTTGGAGAACAGAGAGGTTGCTGTATGGGAGGGGAGGTTGTAAGTTGTAACACTGCTCGTATTATTGTTAGACTTTCCCAGTTCTCTCAAAAAACTTGTGTAAAAAACTTTTCCAGTTTTTGTTTTGCTTGAGCAGACATTGTTACAAACCCCAGAGATTTAGGTGTGGGGTTTTGTTTTGGTTTTTTATTTCTTCCTGTTGTTCTCAGGTATCAGTGATTGGAAAGAAAAATTACATTTTTTCACAGGATAGGTAATGTGCACTGTGGACATGTCTCTGTACATTTAGTCTTAGATTTTTTGGCCAAGAGCATTGTGGAGTGTATCTTTATCCTCTTACATAGAGGCCAGGTGTAGGATGCTCAAGTTTGCTGCTTTTGGACTTGGCTAATTCATGCTGAGGTGAGCATCCTAGAAGTAACCTCCACGTTCTCTTTCCAAGAGTTCTGATGGACATTTGTGGCATTGTGTGTATAGTTTTGCATACTGGGTGTGTTGAATGAGAAATTTTGGAGGACCAGCTGGTGAGTTTTATCATATCAACTTTTCAGTTGGTATCTTGTGTCCAAACAAAAAAGCTGGTGTGTAGGTGAAGATCTGTGTTAGTACAAGGGGCTGTCTCCATTTTAGAGAAATTGAGGTGTTTTTCCCTACAACAGGCCATGCAAAGGCTCTTCTTAAAGTAGAAGGCTCTTGTCCTTTCTCTTTGTGAGCTTTAACAGATCCCTGGTACATCGAGATTTTGTGAAATTGACTAGGTAAAAATATGCCTAACAAGCATTAACTAAATAGCAACAAGCTATGAGATGATGAGTAAATATCAAGCCAAATGTCCGGTGAAAGTGCATCAGTGCTACATTATGAGACCGAATTATCCTTGAAACTGTATCACTAATTTGCTCATGAATGTGACAAAACCATTCGCCGACCACCGTTGCTGTTTATTGTTTGATTTGTCATTATTATTTCATCTTTCCCTTGTGGTACATCTTCTCTATAGCGCTGGAGCGAGCTTTTCTATCGCCTATACTAGGTTGATAAGAATGTTTTGTTTGTTGGGGTGGAGAGGGGTTTGTTTAAGTTGGGTTGGAGATGGGGCTAGAGTTGGACATAGATTTGAGGTTAGGGAAGTAGAATTACATGAGATAAATGAAATACTCTGTACCTTGCTTTACTTTTCACTCAGGTTCTTTGAGACAGAGGTGGGAGTTTAACCATGATTAAATTTTGTTAGGTAAATGTGTTGTACAGGTAGTTAGGAAAGATAACTGAAAATAACTGTGTTTTCCACTGTTAGAGCTGTTGTGTTTATTTTTTCTTTCTTTGTTTCTGTGTCAAGGTTTAAAGTGTCTTTGGAAATCTATGGAGCAGGGAAAGCCCTCATTTAACTTCAGTGTCTTGATCAGTGGGCTTAGATGATCCAAACATGGATTCAGGGTGCTATGGTATTAAAAGGGAAGCTTACATGTGATTGTGCATCATATACTTTACAGCTTATTTACTTGAGACAGAGGTGATATGTTGCTCCTTTTTTGTGGTCACTGTTGCTAATTATCCTATTGAAAATGGCATATTTCCTGCTTCCTTAAAAAGTAAAAGAAACTTTGTGGAGTGACAGGGAGCCAAGAACTGCAGGTCTGGCACAGGAGCATGATTGGTAGGTTAGCACATCAGATGGCAACTGGTGATGTGCAGCCTCTTACTAGAGTTTCATAAGCCGTATAGAGCTTTATAGAGTAAATGTTTATCATATTTTCAGTGGTATATTGAAGATGAATTTGTGCCAGGAGTGAAAATGCTAAAATACCCAAACACCCAAGTAACTTCACTTTAGGAGCAGGTTTTGGAGCACACCAAGTTCTCCTCTGTGAGTAGAATTAGCACGATTTGCAAACAAGCAGAAGTCATGACAATCAAGACCTACTAAAATAATAGTTGGCTCTCACAGAAAATACACCTGTCATATTATCAGAATTGGACAGAATAAACCAGGTTTTCTTTTCTTTACGTTGCACAGAAGCATAATGGCATTAACATCTCAAATCCTGCTAAAATGAAGCAGTGACTTTCAGCTTGTGATAACTGAGCTTTCAGGACATCTTTGAGTGCTGTCGTAGCAACGCTTGTTTCAGTCAATAATTCTCTTCACTGGATATCAAAACCAAAAAGAGAAAGGGATGGTATATTCTCTAAACTAGACTTCTTTTGATATAAATTGAAAACAAGTGAAAATAATATTTTAAAATATTTTTATTAGGTCATAATGCCTATTTCTCTGTATTGTTAAATTAGTATTGCTACTTTCTGTATTAAAAATTCCACTACTTAAGTAGTGGCACTTTAAGGGTTTCTGTTACATGTTCATGTGAGAGAGACTTTTTTTTTAAGGAATTCTTAACAGTGTGTTTATGTGAGGACATTTTCTTGCAAATGTATGTATCTGGGAACATGTTATATATGGAAAGAGAAAATTCCTAATAAATTGAAAAACTTCACTTCTATCTTTAATGTCTCTAGTCATTAGAGTCCACTTTAGATGACAAAATTGTTTCCTTCCTCTGACTTAGGAACTGAATTCATATTTCATTCGTATGGAAAGACTAGGAAATCATTTTATCTTCATCATCATCTGTAAGCAATGAAGTGTTGTTGAGGTGGTTTTGTTCTGTTCTGTTCTGTCTTTGCTGTTAGCTATTCCTAATTTTCAGTTGTAATCAAAGGGACAGATGAGTTTACTCTAAGTTTTCTGTATGAATTTATGGGATTACAACAGACAAAGATGAGATGCTGAGATGAGTTGTTTTTGGGTTTTTTTTTCACTTGAGACCCTGTTGACAGCTGAGTTTTTAGGGTTAGGGGCAGCACCTGCAGCATCCAGCTAAGCGACCTTTGCCTCTGCCTGCGCCTGCCACATGAGAGTGGACAGAGTTGAGCTGTAGTAGGGGATTTGGTGGCTGAAACAGAGGAAAAATATACAAATGAGCTCTGGAGATATAATGGCTGTGGGGTCCCTGAGGGACTGCAGTAGTAGCAGCTATATGTCAAGGTGACACTTCGGAGTTTGCAGGGTGTGTCTCTACCAGTACAGTTTGTCATGTGCTTTTAGGTGTAGAGGACTTGAAAACTGTGATCCATCCAACTCATCAATGAAAGTGTAAGGATTTATAGGATTGCTTCATATCTGGTTGCTCAGGCCAAATGAACTGACACTTTAACAGACACAAAGATAAAAGCCGCCTTGTGTCTCTTGACTTTGCAATAGACTGCTTGCATAGTTCTAGGAAACGGCAAACATTGTGGCAATTGTGTCTGCTCCTTTGAACTTGTTATGTTTTGATTTTTATGTGCAAAGATTGCCAATTTAGGAAAACCCAAGTCTAAACCAAATGTATCACTTGCTCAGCCTGTATATGTGACAGGAGAAATCATAATTGAAACTAGACATTTCTTTACGGTTTCCCTAAAATCCCTGATTGCGCCTGCCCAGCCTTGTATTACATATCTCCAAGACTTAATTACTGTTTGACTCTTTGGATAGCTTTCTTTGTAAAAGATTCATTGTTTGACAATATTGTAAAAAGCCTTGCGTAAGTTTTACTGTGGTTTTTAGTGTTTTCTTTCTTCTGCCTTTTATATAAAATTCAGTATTTCTAAAACTAATGTCTTTTAATAGATTCACATTAATGAGAACTTTTTTTTTCACTTCATTTTTCAGTCATCAGCTGATGTTCTATTCTCTGTCCTACAAGTTTTTCTTTATTGCTGTAAATGCTGTACTTGTGTGATGAATGGTAAATTTGTATTCTGTTAATACATAATTCAGGCTCTATTCCATTTGGAATCACACTGGAATGAAGGCATTGATAATTTCCAAGTAAATGAGTGTGTGGAAATCAGACAGCTTATTTATTTTAAGGCGTTTAGCTTGTCAGTTTTTCTGAATGTTTGTGTTTTCTCACATTCTTGCTGTCTAATGTTGAGTTTCCAGGGACCATCATGTGTCTAGAACCATTTAACTTTGCCCATGCATATGAAATGTAACCCTGTGGTGGTTTTGGTTGAATTTCAAAAGACAAAATATAGCACAATAACGCTCTTATGAGCAATCCGAGATCACTTCAGGTAGATGGAACAACATTCAGTGCTTAATTTTTAACTGTCATTTACATTAACTGTGTTTTGATGTGCAAGAAAAACTGACAGTGTTTAGGTCTCTTGTATTTGTTTTTCCAGCTGTTGCAAAGTTTTTAAAAAATACTGGCAACGGCTCTCCTGGTACCTTCTCATTAGTAAAGCCAGTATCTAGTAATGAAAACTATTTTCCTTAAGTTTCCTCAAAATTTGTTCTTGTATATAGATCATCTACAGGTATATAAATGTATGTGTATATAAAATTGCATTCTTAGTGATTTCCTGATCCAGAGGATAAGTAAAGCCTAGGCTAGGTAGCACTCTCGAGCTGACTTCGTGAATATGCCTTCTCTCTTGGAGATCTGATGCATAGTAAATATACTCTTAAAACAAAAATCCTAATGCTAAAATAAACCGCCTTTTCTATCTTGCCTAGATAAACTGATATACCTTTGGGCACTTCCCTGGTGTAGAAAGCCTTCAATGCCATGTCTGCCTTTCTTGAAGCTCCTTGCTCTAGGAGTGTGTAGATTCTTTTTAGAGTGGAAGTTATAGTAGTTTTTCTAATACTTCTAGTGAAAATTTATTTACCTGTAACAGAAATGCAGATTTAGTGTTGTTTGTAAATGTGTGAAACTGCTTGGAAGAAATCTCTTGTAGCCTATTTTACCTAACCATGGATAAATTTTATGTATTAGATAACTCGGCATACCTTTCTTTAGTGCATATGTTCCTGGCCTGAGAGACTGCAAACTTAGAATGGGAATTGATTATATTAGAGCATGAGCACAGTTTCTGTAATAGGGTTTCAGAGGTTGGGTACATCTATCTGTTCTCTAGTAGTTTTTTAATATTAGTAGAAGTAACTTTTTTAGCTCTGTTGCTCTCTAAACCCATTCTTCTTATGCATATCTTCCAGAAATCACATTAAAATTCTATTGCTGTCCATAAATACAATTTTTTTTATTTTCCTTTGCCCACAGATATGCGTGATAAAATGAGGAAATGGAGGGAAGAAAACTACCGAAACAGTGAACAGATAGTGGATGTTGGAGAAGAGTTAATTAACGAATATGCATCTAAACTTGGAGATGACAGTGAGTAAACAATCATTATTTTCAAAATTTCCGTTGTCTGATTTGCTTTTCTCTTTTCAGTCTCTATTTTATTTAACAGCCTTTTTGTTGTCTTAGTGTATGTAATATTGCTGAAATATATATTACTTTCTTAGTCTAATAGGCTGCTGGAATTCCAAGAGTTTATTCTTTTTCCCAAATATGTGCTGCATTGAAAACAGATTTAAAAATTACCTGGTAGAACTGTTAGCTTGCTATATTAATAGTTAGACCGTTATGTGAAAACTTTATATGAAACTGTTCCTTAGCCATTATTTGACTGATTTTCTGTTCTTCAACACTGTGGCAAAAATTGAAAAGTGGCAGTTCTGCAAGTCTGATCAGAGAATAAGTTCTAATTGGGATCTCTTTAGAAGATTGCAGTTATAGTGTTGGGAAAAATAGAGAATTAGAGCTTTTTTTGCCTTTCAAGATGTCAGAAGGTACTTTAGTACTAAACCCACTAAATTGCTTAAGTATGTTTTTAATTAATTCCAGCAGTTTCTTAATTTGTCCCTGTTTCAGCAGTGATCCATGGAAGTAGAAGGGGAAAAATGTACAGACTGAATTCATTAATCTTATTTATATTATAAGTGCTTCCTATTATCTTAACCCCCCCCCCCAATCATCTGCATTTATTGTCTCTTTTGTGTCCAGTTTGGATTATTTATGAACAGGTGATGATTGCTGCTCTGGACTGCAGTCGAGATGATTTGGCATTGGTAAGTTTTCAAGTTGACTTTTCCTTCACACTGTAAGTTTTTGTCCTGGGTATCTCTTCCAGATAGGTTTTTGGACAGTTATAGGATATTCTGAACTTCATAGCTTGGACTGGTGGAAAGAATATCTATCAAGTAATACACTGCTGGGAAGAAGCCGCCACCACCTACCTTCTCTAATGTGTAACTTTTGTTTAGACAGATCACATCTCTTCCAATAGCCATGAAAATATTTACAGCTACTCTGGTATGGGCTAAATGTCAAGAATAATATTGAAGTTGCCATATTGTACAGACAGTGTTTGTTTATTGAAAACTTCTCAAATTATATTGGTTTTTTGAATGTTTTGAGGTAAAATGTCTGATCATACATATATTATATGTCATGTTGGCTGCCATCAAAGAAAGTCATTGACATGTTGGAGCAGGTCTTCAAGATGAATAAGGAGCTGGACTGCATAATGTATAAAGAAAAGAGATCTGAGTTTAAGTCTTGAGAAAGCCAAGAAGGGATTTTACTGCCATCTTTGAATATGTGCTAATGGGAAGGAATAAAGAAGGTGGACAGATATTTTTGTAGATGTGCAACAAAAGACAAGTGTGAGACATAAACTGCAACAGAGGAAATTCTAACTAGATATTAGGAAAGCTCAGTGAACACTTTATGACAAAGGGCACAGGGAAGCTGTAGAATCTCTGTTGGAAATGCTTAAAAATAGATTGGGATGTGGCCCTGCCCTTCCTTGAAAACTGGCCCTGTTTTGAGTAGGAATTTGGAGCAGGTGAAGTGCAAAGGTTCCTTGCAATCCAAATTATTTAGTGATTGTTGATAAAGATATTGTTAATGACTATTTGAGTTTTGTCAATTTGTATGCAAATTTATTTGAATGATGAAAATAGCAGTTTGGATGAAGTTATTTTGACCTGTAACACCTGTTCATTAGATTAAAAATAAAAAAAACCCACTGAAACAAAAAAAAACCCCAACAACTAAGCTTAGCTAATCCTTTAAAGGCAACAAGAGGAAAAGGGACAATTATGTTTTGCCCAAAAATTTTAATAAGCTTTATAACCCTCCTTCACAAAACAATGAGAAAAAAACAGAGGCTTGTCTTGTTCCCTGAAAGCCATCAAGCTTGAGCTTATTCTGAATAAAAAGCCATTTCCAGGGCTCCAGGTCTTTCACGGGGATTACTCCTCCAGTGCCTTGTTCTCCGTCAGATGGCAAAATACCTCATAAAGTCTTTGAGCTTCATGTGATGTCATTTGGGTGAAACTTAAAGCAAGGGGTCAGACTAGAGGATGTAGTTGGGAGAAGGGCAGTTTGAAAGTAGGCAGAACTAGACAAGTTTATCTTGCATCCCATATGTATGTGGTAAAATGGAGTACACTGGAAAATAGAGCACAAGACTTTGAACTTGTTGTGAACTCACTGAACTTCCCTCTCTTTTGTTCCTCAGAAGAAAATATTGCTGTAGTATAGCTGTCTGTTTAAACAAAAACAAATAGACTTACTGTTTAAATAAATACATTTCTGTGTCTTGATTTATATGTAAAAGAGTTTTGGTCTTTATTTTCAGGGTCTTTTAAGGAAGACTTTCACAGAGTTGTTGAGGGAGCCGGTGTTGAAAGATCAGTTGTGAAACACTTTTTGTTTTTACTAACCCTGGTAGGGATTTTAAATTTCAGTTTCTGTGCCCGTTAAGGAGTATTGCTTGAGATGAGGGAATGCAACATTTTATATGCAGCTCAGAAAGGAGGTTAAAAGCTTAGAGGGAAACCTTAGTCCTGATTTTTATTTTTTTAATTTGACTGATTTATAATAAAGAAGTAGTTAATTCAAACAAGTCAGCATCATATGTGGCATTTTACTACAGCTCTAGCTCCTAAGTAGGCAAACAGCTTTGGAAGTTCTGGATTTTTAGCAGTGAGCTCTTGACAGCTGTGATGTATTTTTCTTAGTGGGATAGATCTCATCTACTCCTAAGGAGAAGTCTTAGGTAGTTTTCAGAGTAATTTATCTGACTTCTTTATTTTTCTTTCCTGTATTTATTACTGTTGTCCTTTCTGTCCTGCGGAAAATGACCGTGTAAGGCATGTCCCTGCTGCAACCAGCCAGTTGTTTCATGCACATGTTTTAGTGCAATCACCTTGGCAGCTCTTGAACTACCAGTGTTTTACCTGCTGAAGTCCAGGTTTATATTTCTTTGACTTTGTCAGACCTTTAAAATTAAAACCCACAATTAAAAAAAAGTCAGGAAGTAAATTAAGTGCAAATGAGAGTTTCACATTCAAGTGACAATTGCCATTGTAACTGCTGAGTTTCTGAGAGAATCTTAAAAGTAGGTTATTTACATGGTGCACAGCCAGTCCTGAATAACATAAATGATTATGAGGATTACAAGTTTAAATTCAAAAAGAGGAAATTCAGGGTAGCTGAGTCCAGAACACTTTGAAGATATAGCTAGTGTAGTTAATTCATGCACTTTTGGTTTTGTAAGTGTTACAGTGAGTTGTTTGTCACTTTCTCACAACTTTTTCTGTCACGTTATTGTGTCTGATAGCATAATCTACAGGATTTTATTTTGGTCTTTTGTCTGCTGTGTTTGATTGAGTAATGATCATGTAGTCAGATCTAATGTGAACAAATTCTGATCTTACTCCTGCGCTTGGGCACTGGTTCTTTCATATTGTCGATGAGGTTTTTTTAGATGTAAATGTCTGTCTTCAGACTGTAGAGTTTAGTATTGTTGTAAATGTTACAATTTTTGTTATTTGAACATTTTGTTGGAGAAAAGTAGTACATGTTTTTATACTAAAAGTCACCATCGTTCATGATTACCTGATCACTGGGCCACAGTGTGGATTTATTGTCCACAAAAGTTCTTTTTAAAGGCTACAGGGTTGTTTGGGTTTTAGAAACTGGAGTGAAACTACTTTTCTGGAGTTTTATGTAAATGTTCCGGTCTCTTAAGACTGTTCACACATTAGTTCAGACATCATGTGCTATGCTGCTAAGTACATGTAGCATGACTGGAGCAGCAGCAGTTCACTTAGGCCTTACTCAAAGTGTCAGTAAACCATTTCGGTACTAGATCTGAGCTTTTGTATGTGAAGTTTTATTGTTAAGATCTTGATCCATTGCAAACTAAGTTGATTGTGATGAAAATAGTCTGTGCTTACTTGAGGCTAAGTATTATGACGTCGGTTACTGTTTCCTCTCTCTCATCCTTCTCTGCTTCTTAGCATCTGGGAGAGATGTGAATGTTGCTCTTGGATATGCTCTAGCAACCTGTTTGTCTGCAAAAGCTAGTTGTTACTTCTGTGCTTTTTGCTTTGACCAGTGGGTGTGATGAGATGAAAGAGATTGTGTAGCTAGTCCTCTGCTAGAGCCTTAGGTCTGAAGAACAAATTTCTAAGCTGAACTGTATAAATGAGTGTCTAGAAGAGGAGGATTCAGTGTGAAGCTTTTAACGTGATTTAAACCACTGGTCTGTTTGAGAACTGTGGACTGTCCTGCCTCCCACCATTATGACTCAGCTACAAACTTTGCAATGCTATCTAGACATGTTCATGGTATGGTTACAAGTTAGTTTGCTTAGAGGAAGTTGTGACTCAGTCCCTATGTCAAACATCCTTTTTCACTAATCCAGAGCAATCTGCCTGTGATGAATTCTTTTTATCCTTCCCAGGTGTCTCATTGATTTCAGGAGTTAAAAATTATGCCTCTTCTGCCAGCAGGCTGTACCCAAGCCAGTGACAAACATTTTCTTTGGATTTCGAAGTTTTATTTTAAAAATAAACACAGAACATTGTATTAGCATAGTTTGTTCCATTGTGAGATATCCATTTATTAAAGAAGTATCACATAAGCTCTTACTGTCTTTATTTTTTTACTATCTTGTGTTATTATGCAGTAACTGAGTAGACTTAAAGTTTTAATAGTATCAGGGTTATTTTAGTAGGTGAGTTTAGTTTAATTTTCTAGAGAAATAGCTATTTTCAAGGAGGCCTGACAATCTAATGACCTGTGTGAAAGATATTTCTTAAAACTAGTCTTCTAATGGACAGAGTTATTTCTGACCTTCTTTTTATCAATGCATTTTATTGCTTATTTCAAAAGTTCGTATTTACTTTTCCTCAAAACTGTCATTCCAGATTGTTGAATTATCAGCCAAGGCTTTTTTTTTTTCTTTTTCTTTTTTGTCTTCTTCTAGCTTCTGTGTATATGCTTATATTCACAATGGTATTTTTGGTTCTTTGTATAGTTTTGTCTTCAGGAACTACGGCGGCAGTTTCCTGGGAGCCACAGAGTTAAACGATTAACTGGAATGCGATTTGAAGCTATGGAAAGGTAAAACCTGAATTTTAAAAAAATGTACTTTCTGTCTGGAAAAGTGCTTGGTCTTTCTTAAAAAAGCATTCAGGGATTACAAAGTCATGGCAAAACAGTGCTGGGCAGCATTTCTTTATAGGAAATAACAGTGTGCATGATCATATTATAACTTTTAGACATCTGTATTGCATTTTTGCAGGTACTATGCAGTGTTTCATTTTTGCCATCTTCCCATCAGATTTCATAGGTCAGAAAGATCTCTTACTTGACCTAATAAGTCCTTATACAGTAAAACATTGCACACTTTTTTGGCAAATTCTGTGAGGTATATGTTTCATCTCACAGAGCTAGAGCAGCATATGTAAATCAGTGCCAGCATTTTTTTGCCTTAATTGTTCTCCTATGCTCCTAGTTACAGCAGAATGCGGCTCTTACCCTTGTTTTTTGAGTGTGGGTGAATGAACTTAATAAAGGTTAAATCTATAGAGTTTGTTATAGAAACGACTCAAAAAAGCATATGGACTAGAATGGCAGAACCTAAAAATCAGACTGGCCTTTTTGAAATATCCTATAGAATGGTTATAACATGCTAAGTTTAAAAGAAATTGCTGAAATAATGAACTGATTAAAACTTTGCATCTTTCCAAGATGAATGACCTCAAGGCTTGAGAATGAACTTTATTGTCCACTGTTCCTTGTCTTGGGTGTTGAGAAGAACTTCCAGCTTTCGGTGCCTTTGAATGCTAGGAAACCTGTTCTGTGCCTCTTTTTGCATACAGAGTTGGTGAGGTTTGGAGCCTTTGGGCCATCTTGATACAAGAAATTGGAAGTACACCCTAAATACTTTTTTAAAAGATACTTATTTAGCAAATGTTCTTCTTCCATTATATTCTTGCAAAATTAACTTTGAAAATGGTATTTGATATGAGCCACCAATGATTGTCCATTGCATGGATCAAAAAGAAGGAATAGCTGGACTCCAACCACAGGAGCTGTCTCAGGGCAACTGGATGGTCCATATTTCACACTCACTTTATATGAAACACATATTAGTGAAGAATTTCCATTAAACTTAGCTCTGTTGTCTTCTTTTCATGTAGGGTGGGAAGACAGTGAGAGAATGGCTGCTGGTTTTCCCCCTTCCTGAAATCTATTCAGAAGTACAATAGATCATAATTCAGTTCAGGCTTATGTGACTACACTGAAGATGTTATTGCATGGGAGTAGATCTTTGTGGTAGATGAGTGCTGCACAAACATTATATGTGGTTTCATATATGATGAAACTTCATATAATGAAGTGCTATTGAGCCACAATTTTCTGAAAATGCCCATCAAAATTGTTCACAAAATGTCTCTGTCAGGTTAGATCTTTGAGACTGGAGTATCAGGGAGCAGAGGCATTAAAAAAAGTTGAAGTTTCATCTTCATAGATTTTCTCTAGAAGTCAAAGAAAGAGGCTTCAGCTTAGGGTTGTCTTGAAAAAGAACCTATCTGGAGGTGCTCTAAGCCATGCCCTGGGGAAGCCTGTCTGTCTCCACTGATTATAAAAGAAGTCTCGGAAGCCCAGGGAAACTGAGATCATGTTTTCAATTGAAGAGATGAACTTTTTGTTAAGTGACTTGTAGGATCTAAGAAGGATCCAGCTTTCCACAACAGGAAGAGAAAAGACTGAGGAACATCCCTGTAAACTGAGACATCCTTTTAAACACTTGCTAATCAAAATAATATCCTGGAACTTCACCAAAGCTGGGATTACGGCCATCATGTTCAGTCTTCTAAAATGCATTTGATAAGGTAGCAACTAGCAGAAAACACAAATACAGGATTTTACAGCACATCTACTCATGTCTGTAGCAGTCACCTTCTACAGGTTTCTGCTTTATGCTTCCTTTCACATTTGCTCTCATACCTTATGGTAACTGGACTGGACAGCTGAGCTATGCTTATGTCAGCAGTGCTTAAGGGACCAGTGAGAGCATGTAAATGAGTGTCTGGGGTGAGAAGGAATGTGTAGCATCAAAAATCAGTCAGCAGTACCTCTGAAAAACTATTTGTCAAACTATACATGAAGACACAATGTATGACCTAGTTCTGTGGCAATAGCACAAAAGCTGTGTAGTCAAATGTGTTTTGAATTGAATTATTTAATTTGTCCAGTTTGGGTCATGTACGCAGTTGTACAGATCTGCTTCCTAGTAGGTTTGAAGTGCTCATAGCACCTGAAGTAAACTGTTTTGAGCATACTTCAAGTAGCAGAATTAATTTATAAAAAATAATAAAAAGTGATGGTGGAAAACGTTTTTTTTTCCCAGGATTTATATTACAGTTTGGGATAAATTTTTGTGTGAATCAGTTTGCTGTATGCAGCTGCTTTTACTTTTTAAAGTCACAAAAGAAGAAACTTAGGTGAAGTCTTAAATTGCAACCATGCAGTGAAATGTCATTATTTTGTATTGCTTTTCAAATTTTGGAGTTTCTGTTTCTTGGGAGATGTGAAAGAAAAAGGAGGGATATGATGGTTGGACCTGTTGAGTATAGGAAAAGAGGGGACAGGAGAGTAAGATACTGAGTGTAAAATATCTAAGTTGCTGCTGAAACAGTATTCCATGAAGTAATTACCATGTGTTTTTTTAACTTGGTGACGTAGAATACTGCTGTTGATATTTAGCACTCACTCAAATGAATTTTTTATAAATATAATTTGCTTAGTATATGTATATTATATTTCACTATAAAAAATGCAGGAAGCTTAATAACTATTGCAAGGACAGTCAAAAAGTCAAGAGTTCTGGCTTAGCAGAAATAAATGCAAATGGTTTCTTTGAACAGGTATGATGATGCTATCCAGTTATATGATAGAATTTTACAAGAAGATTCAACTAACACCGTAAGTTTAAAAGATACTTTAAACTCCAATGTTTTGTTGTTTGAAATTGTGACTATATTTTCTGTTTCACTATGGAAAAACGTATGCCTGTATTAGTTTAGTGTATTTGTTTCCTTTAGTGTCATAGTATAATAACCTGTGTTACCTCATTTCATGATGAGTGATATAATACCTGCTTAAACACTGGTTTTAGAAGACAGGGTTATAAGTAACAATCTTTCCGGCAGTCTCAGTGGCATTTAGATTGGGCCATTCAGGTCTTTCATTTCTCTGAATATTTGGTATTTAAAAGACTAAAATAGTCTGTCATGTGTCCTCTGTATTCCTAATGCTTAATCTTGCTTAACAATTAGCTATGAATACATTCAGGTAGTGCTTGAATAGCAGTTATTTTGATTTATTGTCTGGGACATTTTACTAGCTCTTGAATCAAAATGCATAAAGCATGCCAATCATATAAAACAAAATCTGAGACAGACTGTACTGTTCTTTTAAGTATTTTTTGAATAACTGGTTGTAGAAGCCACAGTGAGTTATTAGATGCCAAAATAAAAGTCTACAGGAACTTGTAGCAATATATTTTCATGCAGTGATAAATCTAGAAATATGAAGAAACTATGGAGTTGGAAAATTTTATATGACATGTTGGAAAGTCAGTTAATTAGTATTAATCATTGAGGGTATATGTTTGTGTTACTTGGTTTTGAGGAACTGTTTATTGGATAAACTTCTCTGTAAATGTAATACTCGAGCTATTGCAGATGTTTTGGCAGTCTCAGGTAAACCTTCCTAGGTGTGTGTTGAACCTCTACCTTTCTTTGGTCACTTATTTGGTGGGGTCTGCTGTTCAGGAGGGAAAAACCCACAGAACCACAGATAACTGGGATTAAATAGGGTATGCCAGACCTGGAGATAGATCGAGTGCAATCACTTGAAGTTAGTAAGCCATTAAAAAAACCCACAAAACAAGATTAAAACCAAGCAACAAAAGTGGCTTCAAGGCAACACATCCAAAAACATTAGTACCAGTTTAAGCACTGGGATAACAGGTGGGTTAAAGTCTGTCTGTTAGCAGCTATAGAACTGAGAGGTTTTGTGCAAGAGTTAAAAGAACTATTTCAGTTCTTCCTTCTTATTTTTCGCTCTCCCTGGAGTAGTAGAAGTTTGAGCTCAAGAAGTTTTGAGCACAAAATACGTAGCTGTCTACAGGTAATGGTGGATTTTATCAGTGTGTGGCACAAAGAGTTTCAGAGACACTAAGTCGTATCATGTTAAGCCAGTATGGAAGCATTTACAGTGAAGTCACAAGAACAGGTCACCTAGGTGCACTTTATGACCTTTTGCTGACGCCAGTGGAAAATGGAGCACCATATTGCAATGACTTCTGTGAACCACAAATCTTTGAAGTGTGCATTTTTGGCAGTTCTACTCTTCAGCTGTCGCAACCTAGCTAACGTCATCTGAGTGGTTTGTTCGATGGTTTTATAAAGCAAAATGATATATTGAAATAAGTAAAATGCAAGATTATTAACTAATTTTGATTTCCTTTGTAACAAAATCATAAAGGTCCATGAAGCTGTAATATTTAGAGGTATGAGTTGTAAGTGTTACAACAGCTGCATGGTTGGATTTCTTAAGCTCTGAGAATAGAATTGGAGAGTTAAATTCAAAGCGAAAGTTACTTGCTGTATAACTGTAGAATAGGTTGGGTAAGCCTTGCATGTGAAAAGTGAAAGTAGAAAGTGTTGATAAATTGTCATGTGCGGATTTCTCTGTGTCTTTTACCTGTTAATTATTTCCATGCAGACATGTGGCTGCTGTAGAAAGATAAGTATTTCAAGATTTTGAAAAAGCAACTGCTGCTGAGTTTGCCTTGGCGCTCACTTTACCTTATAGAAATTTCTTCTGGTCTGCTGACACATTGCTTATATACATGAGACATTTTGGCAAGTCCTTTAAGTGAAACACAGACATTTGTTCACACAAATCATGTAAAAATCATACCTTGCATTGACTGATCAACTAGAAGCATGGAAAAAGCCTTTCCAAAAAATTACTTCTTTAGATTTGTAGCAGACTTTTCCATTGTGAAAAGTGAACTTTGAACTCAAATTATGTAATGGACTTTCAGATAAGGTTTTGCTGTGTACAAAATGCTGAAATTAAGATAACAGTAATTATTTCATTTCTTATGATAGAATTCAAAGTAACCCTTGTTTTTGAAAGATGATAATCTCTCAATGTTTTATCTCACTCTGAGCTTACTTGCTGAAAAAAGATGACTCATTTGACAATGGAACAATGTTAATGTCACTTCAGAGATTTTGTTTCATTTTTTGAAGCAAGTAGGCATTGAGTAATGGTCTGTCTCTTTTCTAAAGACTTTAACATTAACGAATGAAATGCAAGTCCTCTGAAATGCACAACTTGCATAAATTTCAATAGCATAAGATTTGAAACCTTTTCTATTCTTGCCCATTTTGGTTGAAAATGAAGCTCAAGCTGGCAGGTTACTCTCTTATGAAGGGTGTATAATATTTTCTGTTGCAGGGCATTTTTTAGTAAAATTTCATGTTTATCCAGTTAAAAACCTTTATACTGGTGCCGCACAGTGACTAAGTTGTTTGTAGATCTTCAGATAAAATGCTTATTCTGTTTCTGAACAATTCTTTTCTGAACAAAAATAAAGCAAGGATCACTGTTTTTTTAGTAGTTTTGGTATAAAAGGACTTTTTTGTTTGTTTTTGCTGTTAATGTATTTCATTGAGAAATCCTTATCCTGCTCTGCTTTGGAAGAAAGACTGTTAGACAGTTAAATACTTCTGTCAGTCAGGCCCTTCTTGTTGTAGCCTGTCCAGGAGGGCAAAGAAGATTCTGATGAGAAAGGAATTTGAGTTCACGTGTTCAAGTCTTAGGATGGTGTCTAACCCACTCCACTGTCATCCAGGTGCATCTGCAGTTTCTCCTGGTTATTCAGATCAGCCAATAAGAAGATTGCAGAGCACTTGGTGAACACCAAGTTTCCAAGGGGAAAGTGAGATAAGACACAAAGTTCTGTTTTAATTCTAATCCACAGAAAATCTTATATGTTTATTAGGATAATTCTTCTGCTTTTCTTGCCCCTTTTTCAACTAAGCTTTTAATACAAGACACTCTGTGTGCTTGCTTAGCTTAGGACATGCGGATAATCTCATTAACTTCATGGGTTTATTAGTATAATTGTGTGAACAAAGAAAAATTAAAAGTTTCATAATAAAACAGTGTTCTGAGTGAAGCTGTTGTCTTCCAGTGTTTATAAAATACTCCAGTAGTAAGTCTGTTGTTTATGGGAGTGGGCAGGAACAAGTGTATGCATATGGTCACGTGAAGTTACACTTTCCCATCCTATTTTGACATTCTTTGTAGGCAAGCTGGACATCTTTCAGAAGAGGCACAGGAGGTGGCTGAAGAACCTGTGGGAATCCAGAATACTAGAAAGATTCAGAGCAAAATCTTAGTGTCATATAAATAGCCAGCAATTATATTTCATGAATATCTGAGTTTGTGAATTACTTCCATTGACTGTTATAGGTAACTTTTTCCCCCAACTGCTTGTCTCTACTAAGATGAGATTAATGGACACTAAATTTGAGTGTTGAATATCTATTTATCATCTGAATTGTGGTATTTCCCTGAAACTCCTGGAGTACTGTGCATTCTTTTTGAAGAGAGACATCCTGGGAAGATCTTGCAGCTTTGTGCATTTGTCTACAGGATGCTCTAAGTTGCAAAAAGGAAAATGGCTCACCAAATGAAATATCTACTAATAGGGGGAATTTTCTGAACTGATGTGTATGTTTCATTAAATATATTGGCAGCACTGCCAGGAAGGACACAACTAGTCCTAAACTTAAATGTCTATGGTGGTAGTTTTAATGATAATCAAAGAGCTTGCCACTGTGTCTGATACAGGATAGAGTTGGTGAGAAATGTTCAAACTGCAGCTGCCGCTTTGGTTAGTCCCCAGGGAGAATGGATGGTTAAGGTGGAGATGCACAATGTGGTTCCTAAAGAAATGTTCTTTGCTTTTGACAAAGCATCATTTGCATTTGCAGGGGTTTTTTCTCTTCAGTCATGATTGGTGAAGTGAGAGAGCAGAGTGCATTCCACCATTTTTCCCATATTCTGTGAGTGTAGCTCTTTTGAATGTTGATGGAGATTTTGTCCCTTGAAATTAAGTATTTGAGAATATAAGAACAGCTGTACTTGAGTAGTGGTAAGAGTCCATTTTACTTGTTCTGTGTCTGACAGTGGCCAATAGCAGATCCTAGGAGAAGAGTGTAAGAGCACGGCAATCACAGTATGATCTGATGTGTTCTACCAGTTTCTATTCACCTTCATGTTGCAGTTTTCCTGCCAGAAATGGTAACTCTGTTTTTAGTAGCTCTTCATGAAATTTCTGCATAGATTTATTTATAAACTTGTGTAAGTTTGCTGTGCCTGTGTCTCTTTCAGAAATGAAATGGCTTGGGCAAATTTCCCCTGTTTTTTTCCCCTTCCCAGACCTTTAATCTAACAATTTTATTTAATGCCTCTAAATTCTTATGTTACTGTTGACAGTTGTTTTCTGCTCTATCAGTGCTCATGACTTTAGGAATCTTTTGCTCTTTTCTTCCCTGTAAACTTAAGAAGTCCTAAGGGCTAGCAGTTTTTGTTGCCATTCTCTGCCTTGAAACCCTGCTGCAGTTCTGAGTGTTGTTTCTGGGTTTTTTTCCTGTATTTGAGTGAGAAATGAGAGGACAGAATGGTAGTCAGTATTAAAACTACAAGAGTATTAAGGAGTTACAAGTAACAAAATGGTGCCACTGGTGTGTTCTCTTCTGTATTCTTTTCAGATAATTCCAGTATCAAAATATTTTTGGCTTGGGGTTTTGGGACAGGGGTTTTGGATGTTTTTACTGAACTGATACTTTGTAGAGCTGTTTATTGCAACTCCAGCACCTCCCTCCTAAATGGAAAAATTCAGACAGCTTTTCTGTTTGGGTTAAATTAGTATTGTTTTACTCTATGTGCAACCCTTTATCTGTATTAAATTTCAGGGGTTGTTTTATTGTGCTGACATTAATTATTTTGAATACTATTCTTTGCTGTTGACTTTTGTCCTTTATAGTTAAATAGCTTCTTATCATCATTTAACTTTACATCCCTATTAATTCCCTTGTTGGTTATAAGATGCTGAGCAGTAGTTTTTAGTGCAGGTGATTCTGGGGTTCTCAGTGCAGAGAACTCTTTTCTCCTCTATTTCATATCTTTTGTGAAGGCCTTCCCCTGTTAGACTGTGGCAACTTAGTTTCCTTCAGAGCTTTCAGCTTGAGTGAGGCATCTTGTTGAAATTATTAGGTCGAGGTTGACTTCTAAATGGATCTTTATTCATCCACACTCTTAGTATGGTTCTTCACTCTTAGCTCTTCTCTCCTTGAAGAGATCTAGTAGATTAGAGAAGCCTTACTTTCCTCTTTGTAAACTGTGTTACTTTTTGTTGCCATTCAACATTTTTCGTGTTTTCCAATTCCAGGCTTCAGCTTTTTAGTCTGTACAGCTTCTATCAATTTGCTGTGTTCTGCTGTTAGACCTTTATAGACTATTTATTGGATTCCCCCAAGAATTCTGTAAAAGGTTGTGTTTCACTTTGACATTATCCCTAATTCAACTCAGCAGCTCTGTGCCTGCATAGGTTTGCAAGATTTACCCTGATTTAAATGTCTTCCATGACTAACTTTGAAAAACTCTGAAGTCTGGTAAGAGTACATTTGTTATTGTGGTTGTATTCAGATTATGTGGTGTGTTTTTGACGTCTGTGTAATTCTTTTCCTGTATCTTTTTTGTAGCTGTTTGCACTTCTGTTTTGATTTGCATATTGTAGTTTGAAGGCAAATATTTCAGTGTATCAAACACAGACCACATGCACATTTTCTAAAATGTTAAAAAAAAGGAAAAATTTCTTTTTAAGATGAAAAATACAATTTGTTTAATGTTCTAATAGTTACACAGATAGGAAGTGGTTTCTTTCCTAGACCTATCAGTCCCTGAAAGTCTTTCTACTAATACTTTCTTTACTACCATGAAATTTGGAACAATCTTAGACTTTCTCTTGGTTTTACTAAAAAAATGCAGAAGTTGATAAATGTTCAAGTCCTCACTTCATTTTGAGTCTACTTAGTGATAATTAAAAAGAATCATGACAAATGAAGGATTAGTTCTTGTGCCAGACTTGGGATTATTTTCTTTAAAAGAAATTGCTTAGAAAGGTTCCTGGTTTAATAAATATATATATATACTGAAGTACCTTAGTTGATATGATACTGATTACAGTGTAAGTATTTCTTTAAGATGCATATATCTTTCACTTAAGAATTCTGGATTTACAAAATTGACCAAGAACCATTCTAAGTGTTTTGTTTCAAACTCTGGAAAATTGATAGGGGGAAATCCATGTCATAGGATCTGCATGGTCAAACACTGCAGATCTTGTTATAGCACTGAAAGTTTTGCCTTTTCCTTTTAAGGTGGAAGGAGAAAGGAGATTGAGGAGATTCTTGTATGAAGCTTGTTCTTAAAAATCTTAATGTTATTTTTTTGTCAGTGTAATTGTTGAGACTGTTTTAGTAGGCTTCTTAGATTTCAAAATAATCTCAAATCCCTATAGTTAAAAATAAATTTCTTATTGATATTCTTGGTGGATTTGAAATTAACAATTGAACAGATTTGTACTTTTCTTTTTGCTTTCTTTTAGTGTCTTGCAACAGATCCCCTAAAAGTGAGTTTGTATTATGAAAGATGAGGGTTTTGGTAAAAAGGGCCTTAAACATAAAAAAACCCCATGAAATTGCCTGTTTTTCTTATATCAGCTGTTTGTAAAGATAATAAATAGGATATATTAAATAAATGCTGGGTTAAGCTTCTGTAGAATTGGTAGGAGTCTTGCTTTTCTTATCAAATAGCTGGTTTGTGTGGTAAAGTGTTGCCTGTGGCTTTGTGCAGTAAATTTTTTTTAATTTATATGGAAATAAAGAAAAATTGATGCTATGTGTGTAAGTCCTCCTTGATTATGCTGCCGTCCTCAGGATGCTCAGCAAGCATACTGTGTGTGAGCCACAGCTCTTAAGCTGATACACACAGGGAGCCTCAGGGGCATAATCAGAACAAGAATTAAAAGTTTGCAGCACATAAAACAGCCCGTGTTTTGGTTGTAGTATATTTTTGGTTGCATGTATTTTTCTTAAAGTACTGACTACTGCAGTAATTGAATTTTGGTTCTTATTTTTAAAAAACCTGATAAACTTTATGATTTAAAGAAAAACCAGAAGTCAGAGTAGTCTGTGAATACAAATAAAAGTAATAGTAGTTTGTTTTCATGTCTTTATTTTTTCACCTGTCATATCACTGCTATGAATCGCAGATCTGAATACTTAGATCTTTTGAACACTTATGTCTGTGTCTCTTGGCTTTATGATTTTTATTTATGTGATGGAAAAATGTTAGAAATTGCTTAAAAAAAACCCTCTACATCCTCACAGGCGTCTTTCCAGTGAGACTTTCAAAAATTCTAATCTAGTATACAGCATTTTGTTCATCCTCTGGATGTCAGCACTGTTGTACAAGAGTGGCTGAGCCTGTTTTGTAAACTCTGTAAATAAAAATCTTGAATTCTCTGTAAATAAAAATATCCTAGCATTTTTGAGGGTGGTGAGAGTCCATGTTTCTAATCCAGATGCTGCTTTATTTTTGGTGATAAGAAAGGTGGATAAAAAAAGGAAGTTTTAAATGCTATTTTTCCTCAAATAAGAAACAACAGTGTAATTTGGAAGAAATTTAGTGGGATTTGGTGCAGCAGGGAAATTCTGACAAATGTATATTAATTTAACTCCTAAGTGCTACCTCCAGAACATGTTAATTATGTCTATAATACTTTCGTCCTTATTATTTGATTGCATTAGAAGACATACTTGCTAAAGGTAAACATAATTTTTTATTTGTGACTAGAAATAGTTGTAGCTTTTCATAAATTAATGTCTTGAGACTCCAGTGATTTATGTTACTTGGGAGTGCTGTGGTTAAGAAATAAAGCAGCCATGGAGAAAAATCTGTTTCCATTCTTTTGGAGGACTGACTTGGATGTGATTGAAGGAATTGCCTTAGAAACAGAGATGAGTGATTTATGTAGACTGTTTGTTTGCCATTGCAAATTAAGTTGACTGATCTTATATATTTAGTAGATGATTTCAGTTCTCAAGAGCTTACTTTTGATTAGTCTCTTGATTTCTTTTTCTTTAAATTTTGAAAATAGCAACTGAATTGTTAATCTAAGAGCTGTATCTTAAAGTCAGTAGTCTGTTACCTGCAGAAAAACCTCCATCTCCATTGGCTTTAACTGCAGGATATTCTCCTTTGGCTGTGCACGCTTTATCCCCACTTTCCCTTCTCTCATGTTTCGGGCTCAGTGGGCAAGTCACTGGACTGTGTATAATATCAGCTTTGGGCAGTGAGTTAACACTGCCCTGGTGTTCCCACCATAGCAAGGGGGTGACCTGCTTTACGAAATGCTGTGAGAACTCTTCATAAAATCTGATAGAGAACAATGGTTTTGGTTGAGGGGGGGAGGTTGTTGTTACTTTGTGGTTTTGTTTAGTAATAGCAGTATGATGACCATCTGGGATTATTATTTTTATGTTTGAAGAAAATAAGTTTAATTAGGCTGTTATCTTTATTTTTTTAAAAAAGGCAAAAATAAAATAAACAGTGTGTGTTATTGTTACAGTGATAAATGTGTCAGCAGTTAAAATTTCCACTTATGGCTTTTAGCCAAATGTCTCCCAGTAAAAGTAGAATGATGTATGTAATTTCACAGGTTGCAGTTCGACAAGGAAGCAGTGGGGAAAAAATGACTGTGGGTAAACCCACCATACTGCCCCTGTCCTAATTTGTCCCCTGGTTGTTCTGATGAGTCTTCTCCCTGCCTGTGTGTTGCATCTAAACAGAAGAGTGAAATATTTTTTTCTCAATGGAATTGTTTTCATGGAATTTTTGTCGAATATATATTCATGGGAGAGGTAAAGGGGATGAACTCCAAGGGAAGAATAAATCTAGAGTTAGTGCTAAAAGTGTTTCTAGCTGTGCTGTTTTGGTGCTTGAACTAATTTACTGCTCTTGTCTTTTGGAAGCAATTGATTTGTTCAAATGATGATAAAGGATAGGAAATTATTTAAGAAAGTAGTTATGTTTAAAATAGTGTAAAAATATAAGAACTCTTTCGGGCTGTATATGACTGTGAACTTAAGGTACATCGTAAAGAAATTGATTTCAGAGATATCTGAAATTCAAATACTAAAATTGTTTAAGATTTTGTTGAAGAGTTGTCTGTTCCCATGCTGTCAAGGCTTCTTAAGGTGATACCCAACTGTATAAACTCTTTATAGGAGATGAAATAGGATGAGAGCTATGAAGGGAATAAGCAGTGGGACTTAGTTACCAGAAAAGTGTCATTTATATTTTTTTTTGTGATTAACGCTATCTCATGGAGAAATGGCACACAAGAGGGTGTGTACGTGTCATGCACACCAGACCATATGTCATCTCATGTCTGACTGCAGTGGTTGTGATCACCCAGGAGAGCAGGGGTTATAGGTGAGGAAGGAGGCTGATGGCGTTTGTTCTTTGAGGCATGTTATGCCAGAGTTTGATTTTACTTTCATTCTGTCAGATTCCTGATTTGATGACTTTCAGGCTGGCTGAGGTGTGGTGCTGTTTGCTCCAAACTGGGAAGATTTCTGTTTTTTTGAATTACACCTCAAGTGTATCTTGATTCTCAGTTGGTTAGAGCATGGTGCTAATAACACCAAGATCATGGGTTCGATCCCCATATGGGCTGTTCACTTAAGAACTGGACTTGATGATCCTTGTGGATCCCCTCCAACTCAGAATAATCTGTAAGATTCACAATGCCTAGAGACCCAAAAACTGTAACCAGTATCCTTCAGAAGCTCTGGAGTATTGGACTGAAGTACAGAATAAGCAATGATTAGAATTATGTGTATCTTTTCTCCTGGTGGTCTGTAACAACTTTTATGGGCTTCAAAATTTAAATACATTATAATTCTTATAGCTTGGTTTTATAGTTTTTAGATTTAAATACATTTTCTACCCACATATAAAAGCACTGCTCAGTTTTTGCCATTGAAATGGCTATTTCGTATTCCCTTTACATTGCAGAGCCAACTCTGTGCTCCAGGTATGATGAGAGACTTGTTTAGGAAATTGGTGTGTATTTGACGTTAATTAAAGATGGCATTCAGCACTCCAACAAGAATATTTTTACATGGCTGAAAGCCATACTTACACAGTCGCAACCAAGATGCATCTGTGGGATTCTCTAAGACTCAGTCGCCATTTCTCCTCTATAATCATGGATCTCGTGAATTACAAGGTGGGGGTCTTTGGAATGGCTGAAGATTAGCATCCCCTGCTGTTTTGTAATTATCAGAATCTGGACAGTCATTTATTTGAATGAAATAATGCATACAGTTTGTGCCTCCAAAGAAAAGCATACATAATGTGATTGTAAGGAGAGGTTTTCAATCTCTCAGTGGGATGTCGTGGGGTATGTTTATAAACTTCAACCTAGCAGTTTCTCTGCAGTGGAATTCCACTGGTATTGAGATAATAATTTGCACAGTCAAATTGCTTTCCTTACAAAAACCCAGGGAATTATGAGGCCTAATCCTTTATTAATGTCAACCCATAGGCAGCAAGAAAGCGTAAGATTGCCATTCGAAAAGCCCAGGGGAAAAATCTCGAGGCCATCCGAGAACTGAATGAGTATCTGGAACAGTGAGTGTCTTACAAGAATACGGATTGTGTTTTGCTATTCTGATAAATCTTTTTAATTAAAATGGAATTTGCATTTAATTTACGCTTTTGCTTCCATGCTGATCATTTACAGAATCCCTTGCACATTCTTTCTTTTTTTTCCTTTTTTCCTCTCTTGTCTTCCCTATACAGATTTGTTGGAGACCAAGAAGCTTGGCATGAACTCGCAGAGCTTTACATCAATGAACATGAGTAAGTTGTTTGCTAAGTCCACATGAAAACTGTTAATTTGAAATCCACTCTGTAAGTCAAAAACCTTAGTGATTTTTTTTGAAGGACTAGTGTTACAAAGTATGGTGTGTCATTTCCAATATAACAGACATCAACAGGAAATAATTACCAACCTTATTTGACTACCAAAAGTTAAGAAGGCATTTGATTTTAAAACAGAAATAATTTACTTAATTACCTGTATGTTTCAGTAAATTTTAAAATCTGATATTTTAAAAGAAGTGGTTTGAGTGTAGCAGGGAATGGCATTTACTTTCGTTCATTTTTCATTCAAGTGATGTATTTTACTGTTTTGAGATGTTAAATTCTTTACTTCTAAAATCAGTTGATCACAGCAACTGATATTCTGATTTTCTTTTAGCCTACCTCTCCAAGAACTTTTAGTAACCTTTAAAAAAAAAAGACAAAGCAAAACGTGGATCCAGAGTTAGAGGCATCTGGTCGCCTGGGTACAAAACCCAATGCAATCAAGAATGCTGAATGTTGTAGTAACTTGCTTATTGGATATTTAATGTTTTTGTTAGCTTTTTTTATTGCTGTAGTGACAGGAGGAAATCCCAGTGTGAGAGGATTAGCTCAAAGCCTTAGTGCAAGTTTTCTAATATCACAGTATTAATTCTAACCTCCACCCAAAGGCGTATCTTCTTTTCCCCCTCTCTTTCTTTAGTTCTTCAGCCCAGCCTGAATTATATCACATTGTTTCCTTCCTTCCTTTCCAGAGGGTAGTAAAAGAATCAAATTGTCAAGGAAGAAATAGCCATTCTCATTGTGATGAAAAAATTGCTCCCCTATCACCTCTCCTTCCACCCCATTCTCAAAGAAAATAATTACTAAACTCTTCTAAATGCTGACTTAAGGAATATTCTAGAATTTGGATATCCAGATTTCCATTTGTTTGAGTAAATTTACCAGCCACTTTTCCAAGAAAACAGCTATTAAAAAAAAAATTGGCTAGGAAATATTTAAGCTTGTCAAATCTGTCGGTACGCAAGTGAATGATAGAGTGGTGGAAACATGCATATTCCATTATTGGGTTTGGGGTTTTTTGCTATAATCTTTATTACAAAATTGTGCAATAAAACCTGAGGAAAAAATTGCTTTTGCTTGTATTACTCTTGGTCTGTAAAGCCAATAAAAAATAATATGTAAAATTCTCTTCAGTTCATTGAAAGAATTCACTGTGCTCTCTGTACCTCTATGAGCATCACTATTACTATTTTGATGATTAAATGGGGAACAATTGGGCTCTTGGCTAAAAAGCAACTAAAAGTTAATTTTTTAAAAAGAAGACAATTCATCACCTTATTTGTTTTATCAGAGTCACAAATTTAGTCTGGCTTGTGAAATCACCATGCTCTTATTGTTGTTCATAAGCACACTTAGATGTACAAGATCTATACACACTCAGTTCTCCACTGTTCTGCAACGAGGACTGTGGCTTATGCTTTTGGAAAAAGAGGTGGCTGTCATTCTATCTCCAAATTAAAATAGATACATGACTATCATAACATGCATGGGAGAAAACCACAGTATATTCACTCTAAGATACAAGATTTTACAGATTGTGTGGTTTAATATTGTCTTGTAATTACTAAATTGCTTTTACGGCGATATTAAATATCTACCCCCACTTCCATCATAGAAATTGCATCTCTGAACACTGGAATCCTATCATGTAAACTGCAATAGTGCTATCACATATCTGTAGACGATGCATATTCTGCAGAAAATTCTATTATTTGAAAATTATGAAGCTAAGATTCTTGTAAATAAACTTACATTTTGAGCTTGGGTTCTTAATTCTTTCTGAAAGCTTTCACTAAGAAACCCAAGGGCTAGCCTTTTCAAATGGTAAGTGCTTACCGGTTTGGACTGGTCTGATGCTGTCTTCATACATGAGTTTGAACTGTTTGATTTTTAGAACTGTTCTTGGTATGGTTTTTTTGATCTCACTTTTGTGTCTGACTGTTGGCAGGTAAAATTAACTGACAGTGTAAATGCTCTGGTCTGTAGTTGGTTTGTGAATCCTCTGAATTTATTTGTAGGGAAAAAGTGAATTAATTTGTAGTCTCAGTTAAGTGTCTTATAGTACCTAATGCCTGTTTCTACTCATCACTCATGTTGATAAGAAATGGCACTTATTAATAAGAGATTAGGGTGTTAAATGCTTTCCATGAGCTGTTCCATATATACCTAGACTATTTCTGTAATGTAAAAAGAGTAACTTGGTTCCAAACATAATTTAAAAATGAAGCATTTTTATTAATCGTGAATCACGTGATTTTATGGGGGGAAAACTAAGACTTTTATTGTGCTGTAAAAAAACTGAAGCAAAGAGCTGCATACTCTTGTTTCATTTTGTCACTGTTTTTTGTATTCCTCAGCTACGCAAAGGCAGCCTTCTGCTTAGAGGAGCTTATGATGACTAATCCACACAACCATTTATATTGTCAGCAATATGCTGAAGTAGGTATTTTCAGAAAAAATCCATTATGTTTGACTACATTTTCTGTTTTTATGTTACAGAAGTGGTGAAAATGGTTTCTTTAATTTTTTTCCTAGGAGATTTAAAAGAGTACACAGAGAATGCTGACATCTCATAGAACTTAACATGTTAAGAAAACTGTGTTTTCTTACTCACTGTGACTAAGCTAAGTGTAAGAGTTAGGGTAGGAATTATTGTAGATAAAAACTCATTTTAAATGAACTTTTCTTGTTGAAATGTTTATGCACTTTTCAAATTAAGTGCATGAGAAGTTAAACTTCTACAACAGTGCTGCCTAGGAGGTTATGATGTATTGCCTGTTACTGGGGAGTCAGATCTTGGAATCCACATAAGAAATTTTGTCTGAAGGAGCACTGATGGAAGAGAGGTGAAAACCGTAGGTAAACTTAGAAATTTTAGCTTAAAGTTTCAGCTATTTGCAGTCTTTTTTTATTTTTCAAAATTATTTTTTTCCTGAATTGTAGCATTAACTCTTTAGAATGGGTTTACTTTGTTTTATTAATGTGGATAAAATTGGGTTAACATTAAAACTTGAAAGTCTAAATAGCTTTCAGGTAGAAAGACTGTGAAGCATGTCTTCTAGTATTTATCCCTCTTTTTGTTTGTCTACTAACTGGCAAAATGAATAGAAAATCAATGGAGTAATCCTCTAAACTTTGTGTGCTATTTTGCAGTTGAATACATAATGAAAGGCATTGTGTTGTTTTGTGTACTGGTGGTGTGCATGCTGAGAGAACAAAGAGTCAGCATGGATTTCTAGTAGTCAAAATTTAGCTTTAAAGTTTGTGCTACTTTTAATAAGAGACTGTCCCAAGGTTTTAAGTCTTTATAGGTGTAAAATAACCACTTTTGATTCTTGTAGCAATAAATTAATGCTGGCTTTTTTTCCTCCTATAGTTAAATGCTTTAAAATTCCCATAATGAGAAAATCTTGGATTTCTCCCGAGCCAGTATTTGGCCTTTGGTAGGACTCCCTGATTTGAAATATAATGTGAAACAAATCTGAAGTGAATTTTCATAGTATCTTTTCTTCAGAACAAATGCCTGCGGTATGGATGACATGCAGGTTTCAGGAGCTTATAATTTTTACAGGTTAAATACACTCAAGGGGGTCTTGAAAATCTTGAGCTATCAAGAAAGTATTTTGCACAAGCACTGAAGCTTAACAACAGAAATATGAGAGCTCTATTTGGACTTTATATGGTAAGCATGATTATATATTTTTCCATGTTCTCATTTTGAAAATGTTTATGCACATATATTATCCTTTACCATTTGTTGTTTTGGTTTTTCTCCCCTCTTAACTTACTAGCTCACATGATTAACACTATTGTAATATTGGGTATGGACAATTTTGTGCCAGTAAGTACTCGTTACTTGAAGTGCTCTTAACCTTTGAGTCTTTCCTGTGTGTTCCAAAGAATTATAATTATTGGCACATAAAAGTAACTTCTTGAAAAAGGATTTAAAGTCATACTCCTCTCTACAGGATGATGAACTGCTGAAGAGTACCAGGACAGTAGCAGTGATTCCTTGCATAGTGGATTTATTTATATAAGTGAAAAAGTCTCTGAGATGAGCTTGGTTCTTACGTAATATTTTTTACTCTGTCAGGTGAAGGTGGACATAGTTTATGTGGAGTTTTGTCTGCTTTTAAAATGTGTATTCTGATGCCACAGGGAAGAATGTAATGTTTCATTTTTAATGGCAATTTGGACACACAAGTGATATATTTTATATTGTCTCTGGTAACGAATGGGGAAAACTAATTCATAACTCTAACTGTAGGGAAAAGCAAACTGGATTAACTGATCCATGTCCAGATTTGGTTCTTAAGTCAATATGCAACTGACCTGAAGTTTGTTGTAGCTTTAATTAGAACAAACAATTGTTTAAAAAGTTTAGCTAGTTCTTATTTGTATGCTATTTGCCAGTAACTTTTTATTTTTTTGCCTTTTTCCACTGTCACTGTATCTGGGGCTTAGACTGCAAAGATGCTGAATGTTCTCAGTTGGTTCTATGCACATAAGTGTTAAAATTACACTGGTTTTTGTTCTTGTTCTTATTGTATTCCTAGTCTGCCAGTCATATTGCTTCCAATCCAAAAGCAAGTGCAAAAATGAAAAAAGATAATATGAAATATGCCAGCTGGGCAGCAAATCAAATAAACAGAGCATACCAGGTTAGTACATCGTTGCTTTATGATACTCTTAACATGGTCTTCTCTTCTTTTCTGCACTTTTTTCTGCTGTTCAAGAGGTTAGATATGACATGTAAATCAGCATAAATTGCTTGGATTTGTTGCATTTTGCTTCTGTTTGATTTCCTGGAAGCTGTAATTAATACAAGGTTGATATTTTACATTTATTAATTAGTACTTTTTACTGAATAGATTTTTTTTCTACTAACATTAACTGAACGTACACCACTGTAATGTTGACCTCCAAGACTTGGTTCTACAGCTATTTTAGTAGAACCTTGTATGTCTTAATTCTTAGAGTAACCTGGTTATCCACTTCTATTTTAGTAAAAAATAAATTAAAATTCCAGAATTTTATTTTCCTTGGGTTTACTCTGACCTTTCAAAGTCATATTTAATAGGGTTTCTAATAATTACCTTAGCAATTGTGACTGAATTTGGTTTTGCAGTTTTGTAGAAAATGCCCATTGAATTGTGAAAATGTAGACTTTGTAGGCCACAATCGAAGCTTGCTGAAGTCATTAGAAGTATTTTCAACTATGTGAAAAATTATGCTTAAATTTTTTATATTTGCTGTTGTATCATAAGCCTTTATTTCTTTCTATAACCATGAATGAAAATGCACTTTAGCTCATAGGTTCTGCTGTACGTGCATCCCAAGTACAGTATGTCTGTGTGACTCCATTACAGCTACTCTTAATGGTCTGCCAATCAAAGTTTATATATAAGCAATCCTGAACATCAATATCATACTGTCCAGTTCTCTCCAGAATTTTTTTTGAGCAAAAATGTTGATATTAAATGCAAAGACATTATATGAATGTAACACTCCTGTCTCTCTGCAATATCTCAGTATCAGAACCCAATATTAAATTTTTCTCTTGTTGCTACTGTTTCCTGGTTAATACTACCAAATAGCCTTTTTACCAGCTCCGTTTATTATAGAATTAAATTATATTTTCCTTGTAAGGCCAGTACAGTTTCCTTATTACACACTGTATGTCAATTCCTTGCCAAGAGTGCAGCTTCTAGTGTCTAATGTGTTTTTGATGTATTCCAGTTTAGAGGTATTTTCCATTTCTCCATATTGGCCCTGTAGCCTCTGTACTTTACAGTGAAGGATATTGTATCCCTGAGTATATAATTAAGCATTTTATACTTGTGTGCCTAAAGTTTATTTCTCTCTTTTGCTCTTTAAATGACTCTGCTTTTCATTAATAAACCATTTACCTGCTCATAATGGTAAGGTGTGTATGAATTAAGTACTTTGTCAGATGTCCCATAAATAACCAGGGCTTCTTTTGACTTAAGTGTGTCTGACATTCCTGTAAACACAATGCTGATGGTCAGATCAAGTATTGCAGGATTAAAAAGTAATCACAGAAAACTTCCCAACCAAAACAACTGAACACATACAAAAAAACCCTTGAAGAATGGAATACACTGTAGATTCACCACTGATAGAACAAAACAGGTGGATTTTTAGTAAAAACTACTATTCCATGCTTTACATCATAATAAAATGAACTGCTTAGATTAGAGTGGATTTGCACATGTTCTAAGTAAATATTGCGACTGAAGTTCAAAGCACCAGTGGAGACCTGTTAGCACTTTTGGGAAACTGACCCCTTTCAGCTGTGTCAGGGTGGAAACATAAAACCAATGTTGGCTGTGGAATGGCCTAGAAGACCTAGAAATAGGCATCTTCTGGTTCTAAATATAATGGATGTTTAATTATGACAGTTTGTATTTAATTGACTCACAGACAGATAAACGTGCCTGGTTTTTTTATTTCTTTTGTTTTTGTCTCCACATGGCTGTCTGTTAACATCACAATGTCTCTAATAAAACATGAATTTTATTGGGAGTGGTGGTGGTGGTCTGGGGGTAGTTTCTGGGTGTGTGGGGTTTTGTTGGGCTGTTTTGGTTTTGTTCTTTTTGTATGATTTCATTTTTTTCCCCAGTTTGTTTGTTTTTTACTGTTTCTATGGAGTTCTTTTGGATCCTACATTAATCATTTTTGGTTGATGCTTTCCAGAACAGACCACATTAACACAACTAACAGAGATGGATGGATGGATGGATGGATGGATGGATAGATACATACATACATACATACATGCATGCATAGATATGTAAAACACATGTCATAACTTCTTTGTGACTGTGCTTTTGCGATATGTTGCATACTTCATCTACTCTTTTTATCTGTTTGGGACATAAAGTGAAGAACACTGTGTGTGATTTGAGTCATAGCAGAAATATAGCTATTGAGAAAATGTAAGTGCTCAGGCTAGGATCTGGCAAGTTCATGGGGTGAACACCCCCTTCCTCCTCACAGAAGTACCATGAGAAGCTGTGGTGACTCCAGCTGGGCATGACAGCCCCAGCGCAACCCTCCTGACCTTATTACATGGCTGTGGAAGTTTTTGGCTGCTCCAGTCTGTATGTCAGGCTTACAACATCCAGCGGCTACAGCAAATAGTGTTTGGTGATGTAGTAGGTGTCAGTTTCCCCTGTGAGTCAGTGTTGATTTGTTGCTCCCTCAGCCGAGTGGTTGGAAAATGTCATCATTTGGACCTGAGGATGAAACCTTGGTCACTTGTGCCAGGGGAAGCCCTTACAGTATTCCTCCCTTAATGGAGGGTATGTCTAGCCAGGTTTTAAGATAGGTGTTTGTATTATCTGTATAAATCCTCCCAACATTCCATGCATTATCCACCTGTAAAGTTCAATAAGAGCCTTAAGAACTTGTTGGATTTGGCATTGACTTGTTTTATTGGTTGGACCTTCACATACTGCTAAATGAAATTTTTCTGGGGGTGATGTTCTAGAGAATAAGATGCATTGAGAATCCTGATCTGGATGCCTAGACAAATTACATGAATTTGTGAATTTAAATTATGAGGTTATTAATTCAAAAGTTACTTTCAATCACTTGTTTTGCAGTGAGATTTTTCCCTGTTTCCAGTTTGTATTTGAACTTGAATTACCAGCAGTTTTCTCAGTAATTTTGGAAAACTGCCTTTATTTTTTCAAAGTACTGGCTATAGCTGCTGCCTTTTTTTATTATTGTTATTTTATTTTATATGCAACTTACTTGAAATATTTCTACTGGTCTCTTTCTTTCAATTTATTCTGTCATTCAGGCAGTTTGCTTTGGCACTTGATTTTTGCTTTTCCTGTGCATTCCTGAATGAAATCAGAAGAGCTTTTTAGTTTATTGTCATTTAAAAAAATCAGTGTTTGAGTATAAAAAAGAAATCTTATTTCACCAGTGTTGGTTAGAGTGTGCAGCAGTGTCTTTACATGAAAACATGATGATAAAGAAGAGTTAAATAATTTTCTGAAAAGCGCAGATATTTGACACTCCATCTGGTTAACATACTTATTTTGATCTTAAATATGTAACCATGCATGCTGATTAGTACTTCTCATCTGTGTCTAATCTAGGAGAAATGTAAACTTCTGCAGGAAGACAGAAAGGTTTTGTAGCTAGAACTGCTGTATGGAGCTGGAATTCCTGGCTGCCAACACAGCCTCTGAAAAAAAGTCATTATTCTCCAGGCCTCTTAAATTTGACTGGGTGAAAAAAAGAAACAACAAATAAAATTTAATCTTAATCTTTTATTTCAGAAGTTAGTGAAGTACTCATTTTCAAATGATTATTATTATTATCATCATCATCGTTGTTCTTATTGTTGTTACTGCTATTATTATTATCATCATCATCATCTTAGTTTTGGCATACCACTGGGAAACTGGATCATTCTATGTGTGCAGACCCTGCAAAGAACATTTGTCTGTTCTGACTGAGGACCTGAGTCACAGTTACTTTAACACAGAAACAAAATACGGCTACCTGGTGCTCTTCAATTAGGTAATTGGTTTAGCATGTCCTCTGGCAGAAGTGTTTCAGCAGAGGCAGGCAAGTTTGATTAATGCTCACAAGAATCTTCAATGTGATTCCTGTTCATAGTAATTTTCCAGATACATGCTTCTTGGGTACATTGCTAAATTCTTCTGTGTTAGCAATCTACATGTTATTTATGGCTGGAGAGGGGTGAGTTTTTTACTAACCATTTGGGACACAGAAAATTGAATCATGATTTTTAAGAAATTGATTCCAGCTCAATCAGTCAAATTGCTGTATAATGGCAAAATAGACAAAATAATTGTTTGTCAGGGCAAATTTGAAGTGATTACGTTTCCAAATGTACTTCTGTTTGTTATGACGCAGAGTTTGGGTTATTTGTTCAGCTTAGACTATATGTCAGTACCATGAAGGCAACCGCTCTTGAAATTAGAAAGTAGCATTTTTTAAAAACTAATGCCTTATGTCAGTTTTGCTTTCAGCATCCATTAAGAGAATAAGTAATTTTTTTCTTATTTTGAAGTTTTTCTCTGCTTGCTTTCTGTGTGTCTTGCCAAATGTGCGTTTCGACTACAGTATATTTAGGCTTCTGAGCTTTTTATTGAATTTCTGAATGCTTTGAATTTGAAATAATTTTTCAGTTGAAGGTTTTGCATTCTGTTTTTTCACTTACTTGTTTTTGTGAAAGGATTTGGAATCCTCAGGTATCTGTTTACTTTCATAAAAAGAGGATAGGGTATTCAGTCAGATCTAAGCAGAAGTTGCTTTTCTGACTTCAGTGTGTGTTAAGAAATCTTGGATTTTCCTCCGAAGTTGACTGTTGCAGATCACTATGGAAACCACACAGTCTGAAGAGTGGGTTTATGCATCCTGCTAGAATCAAAACATGGCACATCAATCACCTGGAAATACAAAATATGAAAATATGGTGTTTTCAGTGCATCTCTTAACTATAAAGTGTTGTCACAGTAACAAAATTTCTTTCTCCTAACTATTTAATTTGAAATAGCTTATCATTTGCTGTGCCAAAACTATTTTTTAAAAAACTCAGTTTTGATTGGGAATCTCAGTGCTAGATTGTAGCCCGGGGGTCAAAAGTAGGTTAACAGGTCCTGCAGCTTGTTGCTGGTGTGATATTACCTGGGTTTGATCACTTAATCTTTCTTAACAGGTCATGAAGAGTTTGCTAAATTAAGTTAATTACAAGAGAGAAGGGACACATTATAAATCAAGGACTAACTATGCAAGACACCAGTGGTATTTGAAATAAAAAACATCAAATTGAAAATTTATTGAGTGTTTAGATGTTACCGTTTAAGTAGAGAATAGGCTGTTTTATTATAAGCAAGTTATAGTTACTGCTTCTGTAATTTCTTCGCCACCCTCTCAATCTCAAATGCATAACTTTTTAGTGCAGGTGTATTAAAAACAGTCAAGAGTTTCATTTTACTGAAGACCAACCTTGTCAATAAATCCACTGTGTTAGATATGCCTGATAAATGATGGAAATTGTCAGTATTTTTAGAAAAACCCTTTTGAGGTCAATATGGGGTGGTCATCATCTCCTATCCTTCTACCCCTTCTCTTCCCAAACTTGGCTGCATATGCCTTAGGGACTCTAAAGCCAGTAGGAGTATTTATTAAGCTGCATCTTTCTTTCTTATCAAGACAGACTTTATTTCAAATGTTCTCTGAAATTGCTGTTGTAATAGTAGCCTACAATTGACTACAAGGTCATCATTTACAGTTACTTTGAACCATAAAATATAATTACATGTTGTCTGGATTATGTTTGTAGTAGATTTTGGTAAGTAGAACTTTCTCTGACTGGCTATGACAAAAATAGAAAAAAACTAGCTTTACTAACTAGTCTTATTCTTGTTACTGTTTAAATTATGAATATAACCTAATTTGGATTGCATAAAAAATAAGTCTGAAATAAAATTTATGTTAAAGTTTACAGAGCAAACAAAACAACAGGAAAATCTCTGTTCAGATAAGTGTTAAATTTCAAAGTGGAGTATTAGTGCAGAATATTCAAATTCAGAGCAAATTAGTGAAATTAAGGAGTTCTATTATTAAGTTATTTTTCATTGCTTCATAAAAGACGGGTGATACAGCTTGTATTCTGGTAAAAATTTTAAGTTTTAGTGCTGTCCTTTTAAGTTTGTAGTAAATAGAATTAATTTTTTATATGTGATGTTTACAACTGTTATTTTCACAGGATCTGTGCACAGAATTTCTGATATATGACAAATAATCTTTCTTTCTTGTTTAGTTTGCAGGTCGCAGTAAGAAAGAAACTAAATACTCTTTGAAGGCAGTGGAAGACATGTTGGAGACCCTGCAAATCACTCAGTCTTAGTTTGGCATGGAGATCCAATATGAAATTTTCCAATACCGTGCTCAACCTGTGGGTTATATTACTCTAGTGCTGTTAAAAGTTAATTTTGTATTGATTAACATGCTATATAAAACAATGTTTTATGAAAAGTAAAACGCCTATTTATTGCTGCTATAAGAAACGTGATGAATACCCACTGAAATTAATAACTTATCCACCTAGACAACATAACAAAATTACATGCTGCACTTCATTTTGTTCAGATTTTTGTATCTACAGTACCTGCTTCTAAGCCATAATTTGTAGAAATAAACTTGTTAAATGATTAAAAAAATAGTGATTTATTGGACTTGCAAATGGAAATTATGAATTTATATATGTAGATTAATAACATATGTTAAACATTTTTGTCTTATTTGCATAATTAAGAGTAAAAGCATGCTACATATGTACATTTTCTGGAAAATGTTTACCATACAGCAAGGAGTGATTATGAATATACTTTATTAGAGGAAAAAAAAAGTTGAAGATAATGGGTTTGCTTAATGAGTTGACATCCAGTACTGTAGAAATGGAGAAAACTTACTTGTGTACTTGGCTTCAGGGGTGCTCTTGTACTGGCTTATGGCCAAAGACATTCTTCTCTGTGGCTTTGTGGGCAAATGCTTCCATGTCCACGTAATTCTCCAATCAGTATACGCATATGCACTTTTTTTATTCTTTCTCTGCGTCCCTTGTTGCACATATGTTCCACATCATGACTTTGAAAGCCACCTGAATGCAAAGCTGCATATGCTGGTCTGTACTGATTCTGTGCCTACGGTCTGGGTACCCCTTCACTGCGGTGTAACTGGTACATGATCTTCACTGTAACCAGGGAGTACTGCTGTGTAAGGATGAGATGGGACTGCTTGTTCAACTGCCTTGTACTGACTGGAAGATAATGTTTGTTGCACCATCAGCATGAAGCATCTAGCACACTGTAAATCTATACTGTATTTGTCTTTAGGCACTTGTTTATTTACACAAAGTTACTACAACTTACTTAGTCAAACACCCTAATTCATGCATTTTGCAGTTCTGATATTTCTGGATGTTGTTCAGATGTGTACTGTGGCAATTCAGTTGCACAGCTATCATCTCATTTATTACAGCTTCAGTAAGGTTGCATAACAGCAGCAAGAGACCCTTGGCAAATTCTAATAAAAATATTGCTTTATGTTGTTTTCATGACTGTCACCATCCTGACTTAACTTTTAGATTCAATACTGCCTAATCTATATAGATAGGTAGGTTAAAGGCTGTATACCAAAATGTCCTTTTTATGATCCTGGACTTGATGTAGTGAAACAAAGCTGAGCTCCTTCTTGAAAACAAAGGAAAACAAACTTCAAAAGGGTTTTTTTGTCAGTTCAAAGCTTGAAAATGTGTGTAACTCAGCTGGTTGTTGCATGAGACTGGGCCTTTAGGAAACATGTAAGGTCTCACTCCTGTTGTCTATAACATAGGTTGGAGTGTAATAGTGTGACAGGACAGGTGCTATGCCTTGAAAATTAACTGTATGTGGAATCTTAACTTATTTCAGTACTGCTGAAATACAAAACTGCAAATACTGCATAGTACTATATCCAATTCTAACTTGGGGGAATAGTGCAGATCCTTCTATAATAATAATTCACAAACTGGCCTCAGAACTGTATTTGTGGCCAGATTGTATATGTTTTGGGTGGAATACCAGGAAAGCATCATAGGTGAGCCTGTGTATTTCTGCTCAGACTTGTAGTCTTTGACTGTAGGAGTGTGCCATCTAGAGTTTTAGACCCTCGTTGGTGGTTTTTTTCTCTTTTACCTACATCTCGTATAACTTGGTTGCATTATAAGATTAAAAATGGTGTGAAGCTGTGCTGAAGACTAAAATTACTTAGCAGTGCATAACATTTTACCTCTAAGGTATTAAAAAACAGCAGTGCAGTATTTTTGTGCAGCATTTTTGTGCAGTAGGCATCTGTGCTGCTGGAATGTGTTGTGTATGCTTTATTCAGAGGCACCTTTTAACATAACGGTGTCAGACTTGGTTATATAATATATCCGTTTCTCTGTAAGAAAATTTGTTCTGTTTCTTGTTTTCAGTGATTTGATGAAAGATTTCATGTCATTTGGCTGCTTAGAACCTTTTCATTTCACTACTGCTTATCATCTTTTTGAAATTACTATTTAGCACTCTGATTTATGCTTGTAGTTTTACATAATTTCCACGTAGTAGAGCTTACAAGTTGACCTTGCAAATATTTCTGACGAATTCATGTTTACTTCAAAGGTAAAATAAATTACTCCTATGAAAATGCGTGGGCAATCTCCAATAGAACTGTTGAATTGAAGCACTGGAAATTGAGGGTCTTTTCTATAACCAAATTAAAAAAAAAAAAAAAAAGACAAAAATCCTCTGTCTGCACAGGAAGTAACTGTATGAAATGCCCTGCACGCTCAGCAACCAAGGAGGTTGCTGAGAAGGGAAGTTGTGACATAATACGATCTTTGTAAAAGTAATTTTCCAGTTCTAATAAATGATTTTGTAATGTCACTGATGCTGTGTTGCATTAAAAAACAGGTTTTCAAAGAATGGGTTATTTAATTAACAAATGAACTTGATTATGTTTTGTATTGTGCCCTGACAGTGACAAATGCTACACAAAAATATTATTATCAAGCATAATTCCAAATTATGTCTCATTATTCCAAAATAAAAGCCTATGTTTTCATATTGTTTCAGTTGACAGCAAAAACTTGGGACCTTTGTAATGCCAGTCTGTGTAACAAGGACCTGTCTCTTTATTTTTGTCAGCCATACTTTGATAATGGCTTGATAGCGAGAGCTTAGTGTTACCAGTGAAGTAAAGGTCATTGAAGACCCACCAAAACCGCAGATTCTGCCTTTGTGATACAAGTGACTAGTGACTTCTTAAAAACATTTTGTCCAAGTGTTATACAATTCATATTATGTAGCTGCAAAAAGCACATCTTGTTTAGAATATATCCCTAAATCTCTTCGGTTCAGTGCCCAGAATATCTTGCAGTTGCTATTGGAAACTCTGTTATTAGTCAACGGAGGACTTCCTCTTGGCAGTGCTGTATTTGTAATGGCATCCATGTTTGCTAGTCACTGCATTTACAGTGGAACTTGTATTTCAGCCAGCTTTAGAAGGGAGGGGAAAAGGAAAGCAAATTAAACCTGACTTACTGGCATGAATTTGTTAGCTTCTTGTTACTTGCACTCTCATCTTCCAAGAACACCAACTGTAGCTGCAGTCAGATTTGCAATAATAATTCTTCTTGTAACTCAAGAGCTTCTATGTATTCAGCTCTAAAACCAACACTCCATTAAAATCTAAACCATACAGATTGCAGTGTAATCGTGCTGTGCAATGTGCACGTAGCCGTGTATGCAGGAAAGGACTGTTCTCACCCTCCCTCAAGTTGGTGTCAGAGTGGAGGAGCATTAGAACAGTTCTGGAGTATGGTTTTGTCTAGAAAATTAATACTCCTTAATATGTCTCAAAATATTGGTTAGTACGTCCGTTGTTCGGTGCATGAATAGAGTTTTAGGACTAACTATTGCTTAACTACAGATACTTAAGTCTACATGGAGAATAAAGTACTTGAAATAAGTCTTCTCTGGAATACCTCTGGACCATGAGAGGTCTGTATCCTCTTGATAGGCACCAATTGGAAGTTAGATTCAGCCACATCTACTTTTTAGAAATAAATGGCTTAGTAATCTATCTGCCTCTTAAACAGCAAACCAAAAATAAAACCCAGAAACCAAAAAAACAACCCCCCCTCTCCCACCAAAGTCACCTCTGGTAAAGTTATTTTTCAGGTGCTGGATGTGAAATGGGAAAACTTTTGTCATTGCATTTCATAGATGAATTTATTGTGCTCTGTGATAAGAAAATCCCCTGTACAAAGTTGTGCAATGCTTTCAGTGCTTGTCAGGAAGGAAGAAAGGCTGGAGAGCAGCACGCAGGCTGCACATTGGCTGCAGGTTTTTCCTCCTACTAAAGGCTGTCCTGTCCTCTGTTTCGCTTTTCTCCTCTTGGTCTCTTCACAGCATGGAGAAGATCTGTGCTGACGTGATACTGCATCATTTTCACTGTGGGTTTAGGTGCGGAGGTGAGGGTGCAGATTTGTGAGGGATCAATTTGCTGGATCGATCCTGGCTCTGAAGGTTTTGCATGTTACTGGCTTCAGTGCACACCTGAAGGTCAGCATGTAAGCCTTTGCCTCAGACTGAAAAGATCTCAGATTTGTCCTGTTAAATAAGCTGAGTCTGCTCAGCTCCTTCGTGGAGGCTTGACAAAGAATGTAGGAGGTTGGATGTGATCCGTACTGAATGACCTGCAATTGTATGGAAAGACCTGTTAGTCATGGTGATGTCGTGACTGCAGTTTAGGTCCCACAGTCACTGGGCCTTTCTGTGTGAGTGTGTGAAACAGCATAGAGTGAGTAACTCTGGGAAAATGCTTCCAGATGGGGGCCCATTATCCGAGGTCAAAAGTATGGCTGGAGGGAGGAAGAATCACCTTTTCAGCCTCAGTCAGCAGAGGTCCGGTAGCTCTCTGCTCTGTAGGTGATGAAATACACTGCACTTTTGCATTGCCTAAATAATGAGAAGTGTAAGGTTGTGTTTAAAAAAAAAAATTGAAATTGTAGTGCAAAAATGGTTTTTTCCTCATCCCTGTGTATTTTAACTGCTTTCATTGAGACCTTGTTGATGCTAGGGTTCCTCATATCATTTGGGTGGCACATAGGCATCTACCTCAAGGCTGCCAGTGGAGAAAGACACATTTAGAGGGACTGCTCACTTGGGAAAAGTTCCTGATGGGGTTCCATCATGGCAGGTCACGACCTGTTTGCATTGGCAATAGAAGCACGGCTTTTCCCGCAGACGGAGTTTGCTTAAATAAGGTTCCTCTTAGGATTGAGGCTAATTTTCCCCAAAGAATGAAGGATCTTTTCCCAGATTTATACAGTTTTTCTGTAGCAAGCTTTTAGGTTTTGGACATGATGTTTTGAAGTGAAACTTTAAACTAGGCAGATGTAATCCTCCCGGGAACAGACTGCAAAAATCAACACTGAAGCAGTTTCAAAAAAGTGAGCAGCAAGTAAAATTAACCATTGCCTCTGTTTATTTAGGTAATTGAGCTTGACACAGTGGTGTGTCTGACAAGTTGCTTTGTGTTTTTTATTCCATTAAATACAGATACGATACTCAAAGCTGTCACTGCCCGTCTGAGAGTATTTGTTTCAGTTTAGACTTTTAAAAAACAGTGTAAATGTGGATAGATCACGAGGTGGGTAGTGGTATAAGAAAACTACCCAGTAGAACTGTAGCTCTTTCCCTGGACAGCTGCTGCAGTTTGTTCTGCTTAAGTTAGAATCAAGAACGAAAACCATGAAAAATTATTAATAGGTCTTCTAAAAGTCAATAGCTGCTGTGTCTGTTTTATTCTGAAATCAATGTTATTGCTTTACTTTTTTTTAATTGAAGGATTATTCAATGGGCTGCTTGGCCATTATTAGCAGGCTTTGTTGTAAGCTGGAAATATCTTGGAAAGATTCAAAGGGAGGATGAAAACTCTGAGAAATCTATAAATACCTTGCTGACTGTAATTGAGATAAATTGTATATAAAATGAACACAGAATTTCTGTTTTAAGCATATCAATAACATTTAGTGACTTGTAACAATATTGTAATTGTAGTCATGCCAAGCTTTTTGATCAAAACTTCCCAGAAATGTGATGTCTGTATGGAGCCAAAAGCTCTAATAAGCTTTTAAGTAAACTTTGATTTAGTTAAGTGTAGGCACCGCCCAGACTTAGGAGCCTTTGCTAATACAGAAAATTTACTCCTCTTGGGAAGGTCCAATATTCAGGTAATTCTGAGCCTGATTAGCCATATAAAAGAAACAGCTACACCTATTATCAGAGTCGTTTCAAGGAACATCAAGGCTTTTCCACATACAAACCATTTTCTCAGTAAAGCAGAGCTGTAGATGGGGTCATCTGGGAGCAACTGTGAGAGCAAATCAATATGTGATACCATCACTTTGGGAGGGAATTGGATGGAGAAGCATAGCAAGAAATTTATGTCTGTCTTCTTTCCTTAGATCCTTCTTTTTAATGTGAAGTTTGCTGAAGAAAAAGCTGTCTGTGAAGGAAGTTCAGTGTTTCAGCTGTCTAACTACGTAACAGAATGTGAATTTTGTCAGGTCTGACCCTGACAAGCTGTTGGGTGGCTGAGGTCAGTGCAAGGAGCAGCATCTTACACTGCTTCCAGGTTGAGACCCCCATGGCCTTTTGTGCCAAGGTGGTAGGGCCTGGTACCCCACTCTAACATTAGTATGCAGGACAAGAGCAGCCTTTCTCATGTCTTTTCGATGCCCAACTATAGTGTTCAATTTTCTGAATGCCTGTATAACACTAACAGTGCTTTTTAAATAAATTCCAGTGATTTCCCAATTCAGAGAGGATCGATGATCCCGTTTATTCCTTCCAGCTCTAGGCAGCATACATGCAAATATTTTGTTCAAAATGAGCTCCTGGGCCCTATTCCTGGATTGCTATTTAGGCAACAAAATAAGGGATGGAATTCTCCAAGTCATCAGCTCCCAGTTGGCCTTGCTGGCACTTTTGATTCCAAATTTTTTTGAAAATCAGACCACATATTTAAGTGCTTAAGTGCTTAGACATGGATTTGATTCTTAAATTTAGGCACCATTTTTTTTTCCTTTTATTTTGTGTCCTTTATTTGCCAGACTCCCAAGTGGAAGCAGAACAGATAATTGTCTGAATTGCCCTGGCTCTGTGTTTGTTAGCAGCTGAAGAGTGACTTTTAATATATGGCCATCTGTGCCTAAAGTCATAGGAAGAAAGCAATGGAAGTGACTGCTGACTAATGCAGTAAGATCAACATTTTAAACAAAATCAATGCAAGAAAGGCTGCAGAGACTGGAAATAATGAGTTAGTGAGGGTAAAGATCTACTTGAATTAGAGAAGGTGTAATGAAGCCTGTGCTCTGCTGGGCCCTGGAGGAGCCATATGGTCTCTTTTTGTCATGCCTTGTCCATTCCCACAGTCTCTTGGCTGTTGCCTCCCACCAGTTGCATCTTTTGTGGTGGTTCTTTGGGGCAGGGTTCCTGTCCGTGTGCTGTCGCCAACCATGACACATATGAGGATAGAGAGATGACATCTGGGTATTGGTTTTTCTGTTGTTTTGTCCTGTTTCCTTTTCAGTGGTGGGTGAGACCTGAGGGTGTGTTCTTTGGCAGTGAATGAGAGATACCAGAAAACTTCCATATACTGGCTGTGTTCACTCACTCCTGATCACTTCAGGTAAATGAGCCAGAGGAACCAAAAGCATCAGAAGGATGTTTGTCTACTTTGGGTCCCCAGGGATCTGAAGGAATCTGGGGGACCAACACTGCAGTGCCACCATGGGGGTAGGAAGGAGGGGACCACAAACACTCTGAGTGAAGAAGACTATTCAAATGGGAAGTGATATTACTGAGCACTGGCTAGAATGCAAGAATTTTGTTTTACAATAAAATTGAGGTTTGACTGCTGCTTTTGTACCACAATAGGAGAAACAAAAACCTTTTCACTGCTGATTTAGCCATACCCACAAGGTTTACTCCACACTGGAACCAGTAGCCTAATGACTGAGTCATTTCCCTGGGTAATAGGAGGTGGGGATTTATGTTGTCTACCAGATTAAGAAAGAGACTTTAAACTTGAGTTTTTTGTATTTCCCAGCAAGTGACCTAACCATCATGCTGCAGAGTCAAGGCTCTGGCCCACAGACTATTGGAAAAATAGCACTCAATAGGAGAAAGCTTCTCTTGGCAGCTTAAGAGGACAAGAAACTGTGCTTGGACACTTTGCCTTTCTTTCATGGTGGACTTCAGGTATCAGCAAACTACTGAAGTGTTAATTGAGCTCAAATAAAGTGAACTATCTTTCAGACATCCAAACGCATCTTCAGTTCTTAAAGACCAATTAACTTGGCACGTTGCTTGGCTCAGAGGTCAAATGATGTAACTGCTGCTGGTAGCGATGGTGCATGCCATTTCAGCAAAGACAAAACATAACTTCATTTTTCTTACTTCCTTAGGATTGGTGGGGTTTGGTTTTTTATATGATTTTAGCAGGGTTGAGTAGATAAGTTTCTTTATTATGCTGATCTTTCTGTAAAAGACACCTGTAAATGCGGTTCTTTGTTTTATTAGTAACATGTCTTATCTCCAGAGTCATTCAGTCTGTGGGGTTATTCCTTTCTTCCTGTCTCCCTAAATAGTTTAAAATATCTGTTGAAATCTGTATGCAGAAAATATGTAAGTTTGCTGGAAATTATCTTTGATTAGTTATTTTCCCCTTATGCAATTGAAGGGGAGTTGCTCAATCTGTTATAATAACAAAAATCTCACTAAAATGTGGGCAATGGTATAGTTCTGTGAAGCATGAAACAGCCTCCCATCCCTGAGTTTTGTTACTGACTTGCCTCTGCAATATGATGCAATCCAGTAATTTAGGATTTTTCTGCTTCAGATTTCTCAAATGTAAAACACAATCAATGGAATCTCTTGAGCCCAAAAACTCACTGCTCATAGGTGTTGCTGTGAAATTAATACAGTCGTTATCAGTTTTATTCTGCTTAACTTCATAAATATTATATTACTAGTTGGCTCATCAACCAGCTAAATCTGTCTGGAGAAAGAAGTAATTTCTGTGTCTAGTAATTTCTCACAGGTAACAAGAAATTTATGTCATGTGGGTCATTCCAGTTAGTGCTTCGAGTGACAGGAAAGTGTAGGGTAAATTTGGCAGAATTCATGTACATTTTATACTGGCTCCAGATGTTTTAAGCATTCTACACATTCATTTTTAAAAATGGTCTTTTAATAGTTGAGGTGGTTATTAATTTTTCTACTCACACTGAACTTTAATATTAATAGTTGATGGATATAAATTAGTATGTCTTGTTAATCTAAAACTTTTATTAATTATCCATAGTTTATTTTTTATACACGTCAAGAGCTTTTATCCTGTAGTCTTCACTGAGTTTATAAAAGATAATCTGCCATTTAGATTAACAGGAGAAATATATTTGAAATATGTTGTATGCAGAATTTTTATATGATCAGCTGCAAAATGATAGATCACAGAGTACAGGAATTTGGAATGAAGTATAAAAAGGGCTTGCAGGCGAAAATGAGAAGTGGTTTGAATGTTAGAGGGGTCACAGCTAATCCCGAGATTAATTATTCTGTATACTGAGATTTGGGTTCAGGTCTGATTTAACTCAGCAGGAGAATTTATTTTGATCTGAACATGTGAGCTTGGTGTTGTGAGTTTTAGGTCAAATATTATATTCCATTAAAATACTAATTTATATTTTGTAAATCATACTTAGAGCATTTTCATTTATAATCATAGTTGTCTCTTTATTGAAAGTGCTTCATTGCCAAGTACCTTGCAATGAATGGGACACGTAACAAGTCGTGTTTAAAAGTGCATGATAAAATAAGAAACTGATCTAAAATTTTGTCATATTTTTAAACTATTTTTCCATCACAAGTCTGGAAAGTAAGTGACTGATTTTTTAAAAAAATGTCATTAGGCAGCTCTGGTACAATTTATGTTAAGAGGTTTTGGCCTGTTTATGTGTGCTGGAATTTGCCAAAATTAGTAATGCGATATTCCATCTTTAGTAAGCCTATAGAGCAATAAATAATGACACATGACTGTATATGAGTGTTGTTAGTTAATTTTTTTTTGTGGTGTTCATGAAATGCAACAATCTTCCAACCCAGATTCTGCAGCATTAGGCAGCAAGTTGTACTCTGAACTAAACCAGATGCTGATCAGCTCTGTTCCTATTATCGACTTGGGGCAGAGATGGTAACCAGACCTTATTTGCAATGTTAACATTTGGAACAGATTAACAACAGTTAGGCTGAAATGAGAAACCTCCACTTTACTGAAAAGGTTCAAAACATGTAATGCCGTAAAAATCAGGACGTCTGTAGTATGTTAGGTAGGAATAAATAAGTTAACTGTAAGCCACACTTTCCCTTTTGCAGGATGTGTTCTTTCCAGTTTATGAGTGACTCTTTGAAAGGACATGTTTATGAGGTATAGTCAGGTTTAAGTCCTGATAAACCATCTACCTGATGAGGTATAGTATATCCAAACTTGCTGTGATTGTTTGTTGTGAGAGCCCTCCCCAGAGCCAGGCTGTATAGAACACTGTTGTCTGGGGGACATATCCCACATGCACCCGTGAGGTTCAGAGACCCAGGATACCTTTGACTGCCAGCCTTCTGCTACATTCAAAAACAAACCTGGTGGGTGACATGCCCCAGAGGGGCCTGGCAGAGTATGTGGGACACATGGTGGCCCACTCATTGCACACGAGGCTAGAGAAGTTTCTCTGGGTCTGCTCATGGTATCTCAGAGGACTGAGTGGGAACTGAAGTTGTTCAACAGGAGTATAGCAAAATGCTTTTTAGGCTGAAATTGGGCTAAACCTCATCACCTCTTTGTGAGTGTTGTATATTTATTGCTGCAACCATAAACTTCTACAATGTGTTATTTCTGGTATTGTATTACCTTCCTCCTCCTGTCCTGTGCTTTTTTATTGGGAATATTGCTTTAGCAAGAATTGAATAGCAAGCTTCGATTCTAAGGAGAGTCTTTCTGCAAAAGTCAGTCAGAGATGCTGGGTTCTCATTGTGTCACCTGCTGCATGGTTTCTCCATGTGCCTAGTTTGAAAACACAGCATTCAGGTTTGCAGAGTAAAAGCTTTTTGCAAACTCATATGCGAGGCTTTTATTTAAAGATCATTATTAAACACTGTCAATACAGATGTTGAGAGAGATGAAGCATTGACATTAGCTACCCTAGTAATCTGGTCAGATTGTCATACAGCAACCAGGTCAGCAGGAGGTGCTTCACTCAAGGCTGGGGGGGGGCTGTATTGGTGGTGCTGAGCACTCACCTTGGTAAGCTAAATGGGAAATTAAACCTAATCTGCTTTAATTACATTAGGTAAACTATTGCATGGCTTTCAGTTCAGTTTATGTTGACTTGAAGCAGGTTTTGGCTAAGCTCATAGTGTGGCTGGAGGTATGTTCTGGAGCAGTAGCTGTGGTTCAGCTGTGACTTGTTATGCGTAAGTGCAACTTTCTGCGTGTAAAGGTACAATCCTTCCTGTAGGGAGTAGCAACAGCCATTTCTGTCTTTTGGGAAGGAGCAAATTTGTAGTGGTAGGGCCCCTGCCCTCTACTGCTCTGGCCTGGTGACCAGCCAGGAGGGACGTGTTTGGCCATCTCCTTTGCGGGACAGCGAGAGGAGCCAAGGTGTGCTCAGACAGAGCCATGGCAGCACTGCAAGGAAGAAGCTAGAAAAACACTAAGACACAGAAATATTTACTCCATGCAAGCTGGTTAGAGATATGATCTAAAACAGGTCTTACCTTGGACAGCAAATGAAGGGCTCCTGGAAGCACGGGATGACTGCCTGTCTGTAGCGCTGTCTCCATGTGCAGTGGGTACGTGTGGTGCACGCTTTGACCGACGCTGCTGTGAGCCCAGGGCTTTGCTCTGGAGGTTCAGTCACAAAAAAAGTAAATGTTGCCTCGTAGCTTGTGTCCACCCAGCATAGATGTGAGGCAAGTTCAGGTGAGTGAGTGGGTGCAGGCTTTCCTTGGTCCTTCACTGTAGAGGTATGCTGGTTTTCCGTCCAGTAGCCCACAGCTGCATGGGTTAGCTGCTGAGTGAATCCACTGATTGGTCGCCCCAGGATGTGGGTTTATGTAATTATTTTTACTCCTTCCAAAATTTGTTGTAGAAAGTGTGTTTGCCTTTTTCTTGACCTTGTAGGTATTTGGGCCTTATGAAAATTGATCAAGCTGTTACTGAATTACAGGTCAGTGTGAAGCCACCCTTGGCCCTGGTGTTACTTAGAAGCTTGTCTGGATTTCACTTTGTAGCTGGACCTCTTCTATGCTCCCTGTATTTCAAATTAGAAAGAATATTTTCAGATGCAGAAGAAAAGCTGTGAGTACTTTGCAAGTAATAGTGTTTTCCATGTAAAAGTGGAAAAGAAGTGAAATAATAAGCTGTTATTATTTTAAAGCATGACCTTCTTTTAGATGGTATATGTGGGATTAATTTTCCCCCTCAGACTAGTTGCCATCACCAAGGAAGCTTGGAGGGAAGCAGTTGATGGCACTGGCACCACAGAAACAGGCAGATGGGGAACTCTGAGGCATGGTGGATGTTTCTATCTCTGCTGAGAGACTTGGATCTGAGGCTGAGTTTAGAGTGTCCAGCATAGGTGCACAGTGCAAGATGGTGAAATAAAAGTATAATGCCTGCAAAACATGTGGCTCAGCATGTCAGTACGCACTGCTGCGTGGCTGTGGTGTTAATATTTCCCACGCCAAAATGGCTGCAAACCATTTTATAAAATGGGAGCATTGCTTCAAGCGATTGAGGCATAGTTTTGAGAAGAAAACTTGAAGTGACACTGTTACACAGGAAACTCTTGTGTGCCCAGTCTTTCATGCTTTCAGTCCTACACCTCTCTGTATTTCTTCTCTCAGGCAGACAGTGGTTCTAAGGCAGTGCTGCCCAGTTGTCATTTCAGCATCTGCCAGACCTGTTACCAGGCTTCATCTCTTGATAGCCAAATTTTGCTCATCCTTTTACCCTAGTTGCTTGAAATGTTTTGCTGGGCAGAGGCGTATTTCCATTGGCAATCTTCTGCTCTGAAGACAAAATTACACTATTTCTTACTCTTGCATTTTAACTTCTCTCTGCTTTACCTTTGCAATGAACATTCCTATTGTAAAGAATTCCTTAGCCCTTTAAGCCCTCTTAAAATATAAACCATTGCTTTTAAAAGTCCATTTTGCCTATTGTAAGAAATCTGTCATATTGGAATTAGTGACTGAATTTTAAATATGGAGCTGATACCCTGTAAATCTCAGTTGCAGTTTGCATCAAATTCAGATTTAAAACGAGAAAAATGTAATTGCAGGATAAAAATTGGCGGTACTCACAGGCTAGGAATTATGTTTCAGACTTTGGAAGGAAAATGGTTTCGCTTATTTTTTTTCACTTTCAGGAAGACTATTATTTTCTGACTTAATGGTTTAAGATGCTGTTAAATGAAAAAAAATATTTCTGGAGTAAGTGAATTTTGCAGGTGCTTTGTCCTGGGGTGTCTCTTGGAGTTTTAGGGTATGAGTCTTTGTGAAAACAACAGGTCACAAACCTTCATCAGGTGGCTTCCAGCCAGCCAGGAGTGACAGCTGAGGTTGCTGGTGTGCAGCTGCCCTTATGGGCTGTGACCGGTCTGCCTAGCCCAGAATTTTGCCATGATGGGTGGGAGGCTGCAGCAGGGGATAGCATGCACTTATTCCTTTGGAAAAAAATGTGTTGTATTACATACAAAGGAGAAGAAAAAGGATTCAGGTCTTACAGTCTCAAGGACTAATAATGGCTTGGCATGCTGCAGATATGTAAGCCAGTCTTAACCGAAGTATTGGCTGGACTTAGTTACCAGAGCTGGAACTTAGCTGGGCACCCAAACTAGTAGAAGAGGCTTGCTCTTGGCAGGAGCTCCCCATGGGCATCACCATCTCATACATTTTTTATTTATTTATATATAACAGTATATTATTCTTTCAGGCATGTATTTGCGTCAGCTATGAGCTTAATTATAAAAAAAAGTATCTTGTTTGTGGTGATTCTAGCTGGGAGGAAGCTTTCCTCTTTTTCTTTCCCTACAAATGAAGAAGCAGAGCACTCAGTGTGAGCCACATTGCCCTACCTCCCTGTCCTGGACAGCCTAACCCCAGGCTGTGTTCACACTTTGAGTCACAGCAACAAAATGACTGAAGCGCTGAAATTTGATGTAGTGAAAGCTTCTTCATCAGAGACCAGCAGTGCTCTTACTGTCACTCCAAAGGAGACGGGGTCCCTGTCCTGGTACAGGCAAGGCAAATTTGATCAGCAGGCATTTCAACTGCTTCTATTACAAAACAAGCCCGACGTACTACTTGGTTGTGGCGTCTTAGGTTTCAGCACTGAAGGTGCTGCAAGTTGGAAGTTATCTTGAAAAGCTGAAGTGTAGGCTATGCATATGTCTTGCAGTTGCTCCCAGGAACAACCATCCTTGAAGAATGGTAAAATTGACTGTACAGACAACTGAAATGACCCAAATATATAAGTTATTTTAAAGACAGCCTATGATTTTAGTGATATGATTGCTTTTCTTCCTTCTACTTGTTTCACTAAAGATCAATTACATGTTTTTCTGCCCAAATCTTTTTTTTCCCCAACAAAAATGTGCATATCAAATGATAGAAAAATGTTCATGTGTTTTTGTTAAAATCAAGAAATGCCATTTAGTTGTTTCTTTAAAAAGAAATCCTCACTTGTGCTCAAACACATTAATTCTTTAATTCCTTGGATGCATCTCTTTTCTTTATTCTACCTCTTTTTAAATGGAGAAGCCTTTTTAGGGAATTTTCCCCATGCCAAGTAAGATGCTCTTTCCTGCCTACACAGTATCATTGCAGGAACACTCAAGGCACTGGATCACTGAGGTGCTTTGTGAAGCACTTCATACCATGCTAACAGTTTCTGAAATCATCTACATATTGTCTGTGTTGGTAACATCCTGGGGCTGGACCAAGGTCTTAGAAGTGTTTGTTTTATTTTCAGCTTGTTAAACATGAAGGAGAGGTAGAAGAAATGTTAGTCAAAGATGAGGATTTTACAAGTATTTCTCATTCACTTGATGTAAAATAAATTCTTTACAGAGTAACTGGAATGTCTTTGCACATGTTCCAGGATGGTTGTACCCAGCTTTGAGATGAGAACAGTGCCTTTCCAAGTAACATACAGTTAACTCACTGCCAACTTTACGTATAGCCTTTAGTCAGAGACATATGTCATTTCTATTTTACAGCTGTCCAGACACACTTTAAAAAAACCTAAGCCATATACACCAGATGTTACTTAGTCTGGTGTGGTCTACCTTGGACCCATTCCAAACCTGCCTGCATATAATTTTCAAGTCCCAACAGCCCTGCAGTGCTGGAAGATAAAAAACTGACCATAACTGTACCCTTTCATATTACTTAGAGCTCAGTTTAATTATCTGAAACACTACCAGATATACAGTTCAATCAGAAGAATTCCACCTTAATGTTAACTACCACCACATCCATTTTTTTTTTCTCATTTGAGGCAGGATTTGGGTTACTAGCTCTGAATTATGCAAAGTTCAAATCAGTGAATAATACAATTACCTAGAGAGAGTTTAAGAAAAAAACACCATGAATAATGGAGTGTGTTTATATGGCCTTATTGGGAAGGGCAGTCCATGAATTTATATAATTTTCTTTTATATACAGATGGGTTGGGTTATGTATGTGTGACTTGGACTTGATAGTTTAAAGTTTCATGCCTTTAATTTTAAATATGGTCACCTCCAGCAAAAATCTGATTTACAGATCTGCTAAGTAACCAGCAGTGCCAATGGTAACCTCTCAAGAAAGTTTCTCAAGTTTTTTGAGTCAGCACGGTTTAAGCATTTGCTTGTGATCTAGTGGATACTTCAGTGCTTCCCTGAAGAAGATGTCAGTATCCCAAAGGCAGGTTTAAATCAAGGCCTTCAGTTCCTGTAAAGTTTCTTTCAGAGCCCTGGTTCTGACTGTCGGCTGGCTCTGAAGAGGCATTTAGGTTTCTAGCTCTCCTTTGTGGGTTTTGTGTGCTTGGTAGGCCTCAGCCCTTGCCCAGGAAGCAAGAGGATAAGAAACATTCTGAAGTCATGTGGAGAGCCCCACTTTCTTTAGGTGGTATTTTCAATGTATCCATTATTATCTCATATTACAACTGTATTTTAATATGAAAAAAAATATTAGAAAAGCAGTTTGATAGGTTGGTTATTTTGTAGTCATTGCTGATTTTCTTAGTATTTCCCTCCATTGGTATATGAGTTTTCTGCATAAATTGACTGTGGTAAATTTGTCTCATTTGTCTTTGCTGAATTGTTTTATTTGCATTACAAAATTGTTCCTTTAGTTTTGGAGCACAAAAGAGTTCAGAGAAACAACAAACCAAGGAAAATAGTAGTGAGAACTTGTAAAAAGTGGTAACTGATGTTCAAAATGTGTAATTGATGGAAGCAGAGGCCACTTGATTATGGATTCATTTTATCAGCACGCAGAAGGAAATTTAAGACCCATGGGACGAATCAGAATGAACAAACACATTTGATTTTGATATTCAGTATTAAGCACATCCCTTTTATGAGCAATCTATGGCTGTTATTTCCCTGAATGATGCAGTACATTTCTAGTAGTGGTACTGCAGGGCAAACCTAAATCAGATAAAAGTGTTTAATGGAGGAAATAGATATTTCTGTCTCACTCTGTGAATAGCTGCTTTCCTTTAAGATTTTTAAATAGAAATAACAACAGTAGTAATAAATATTTCCAGCTAATGTATTATCTTTTACAGATCTCTTTTAACTTATGTTAATAAAACCCCTTGCTTCACACGTTTCTCCTTTTTGATTCTGATTATTTTATGTTTCAGCTTTCTTTTCAACTTTCAATTTTGTGATCTCCTTCATGAGTCAGAACTAGAGAGTACTGAAGATTTTTGCCCCTTTTTGCCTTGCACTTTAAGAATACATTCATTTACCAAACTGCCCTCACATTTGTGGCTATGGCTCCCTGCTCCACTTTCTCAGTGCTCCATTTGAGCTCCTTCTAAAACTGAAAGCTTTGGGGAAAATAAATCTAAGATGTCAGTGACTTAAAGCCCAGTGCTGTAAGTTTAAGATGTTTGCCTAATATCACATCACCAAAATGGAACAGATAAAGATGAAGTGTAAAGTATATGTAACGTGGCTTGCAGTTAAGTGCAGTAATTGGAGAATGCAGGCAGCAGATCTGGGAAGGTGATAAGGTAAGCAAAAGCTTCTTGGGAAAGGTAAACTGTCTGAAGAGCTGACAGTGATATGCACTGACTGGAAGGAACCCAAAATTGTTTTAGCCTTTAAGCATCCAACAGACATTGGAGTAATTGAGTAATCATACACTCTGGGTCCAGTATTCCTGTCACTGATACCCCATGAGTCTCAGTTATTGGTGTAATTTAAATCTGATAGCCACATAATGGACCAAATTCTCTTCTCTACTTTTCAATAAGTCATCCTATTGGATTCAATATGAAGAATGTTTGCTTAAGTGCAGTGAGCAGGATTTGTGTCATGAGGCTTATTTTGCTTCTCAAAAGTGGTATTCCCTGCTGTATGTACTGTAGAGCACCATAGATGACAGAATACTTATTTTAAAGGAAAATACCCTGAAGCACCATAGATTAGTTTAAATTCTCAAAAAGGTGTAAACTTTTCTGTTTCTTCCAGGGTTTGGGCACCTTTCTGTAATGTTTACACCAAAAATTGTCCCCAGGTCTCTCTTTGGTGCCAGCATTTTGAAAGCGTGTCAGATTCTGCACCATAAAAGATGATGTCTGCCCCTATGTATTTCTTGGAATGACAGCTTCTACCTTTCAGGGTCATGTGGGTCAGAAATTTTCATTAAAAAATATTTGAGTACATGCCACATACCTTGTCTGTTTATTCAATCTTAATATTCAACAAAACATTTCAATATTGCTAAGCAGCCAGATCGGAAAAAGCTCATTGGAGCATGGGAACATCTTTTTGTGCTGGTTTTGTATATAGCACCTCATACACTGAGGCTCAGGGTGCATAAGCTGTACTGTGCTGTAGATTATATGTACTAATCATCAGGAGAGCTTTAAGGTGGGACTTTTTCAATGAGCACGCAGCTTTGTGGAACAATCTGGCCCTAATTTGCCTGGTAAAATGGATGATGGGCTTGCACGTATCTCCCAAGTACTAAGGTGATTGATTAATATGTATGAAGTGTTATAGGACACGTTAAAAGAATCTGGTCAGCCCCACAGCCTGCAGTGTGTGGAAAGCCTGGCCCACAGCTTAATGCAGAAACTTGGCCCTTGCAGAATTTTTCCAACTAGTAGCAAAGATGCCATAGGGGAGGCTTTTCTTGAGATTATGTGAGTTAAGCTTGGAATTTGGTCATACCATTTCTTTTGCAAAGTCATCTCTCAACATGTTTCTTTCCATGCTCTTCACTCTTCCCATCAACAGGGAAGCTTTCAGGTTGGCTCTAGCAAAGTAGCACTAGTCTGGTAAACTACATTACTCTGAACAACTTCTAGTAAACTAAACAAGACACAGCACTGCTGTGCAGTCATATTGTGTGGCTGGTAGCACACTTTCTAGCATGATTTGGGCTGTGACAACCATCATTTCTCCATGGAAGGATGCCCATGGAATGGGTGTCCCTAGTCTGGGGAAGAGGATAGCTGAGGAGCTGTTCCAAAAGCAAGCATAGATGAGAGCACCCTCTTGGAGGAGAGAGGGACAGGCTACAGCTGCATTGACATGAGCTGTGCTGTGCAAAGCCAGAAAACACTCCAGCACATTTTATGTAATAAAATAGCAACAGATAAGTGTGCATCTGGGGACAAAAAATTGTTCTCTCATGGTAACCCAGTTCTGTTCACTGAGACTCTATGTAGCTGAGATATCTTGCCCCCTTTCTACCAGGAAGCAGCCTTCCAGGCTCTGAGACTCCCATGCATCATCAGTTCTGCAGACAGCAGTGGGCTGTCACCCCACCTAACCAGCAAATCACCTCCCCACATCCTTCAAAGTTTTCATACCTGGAAAGAGGAGTGAGTTTTCAGAGGGAAAAAAGGGTTGAAGGCTGCCCATCCTCTCTAAGACACGACCCTTCCCATCTGACTGTATTGCTAAAGCTTGCCCTGTAGTTTTCATCGTCTCAAGTCTTGATTTCTCTGCACACTTTTTCTAGGTATGATAAATGCAACCTCGCCCTTTGCTTCCATTGAGCATATTGCTGCATGGGTCATCCTTTAGCCTCGTTGCTTTGACTGTGACATTTCTCATTGTAATCCTTCCCTGATCGCTCTTTATCACTTCAAAAATAAGCTCCTTTCTCTCAGTTCTTAGAACCTTTCAAAACTTAATCTTCATCCTGACCACTGTTCAGCATAAAGGATGAACTCCAGCTTCCATAACCCACATGGTAGGTTTTTAGGCAGACTGCCAAGCTTTCTCCCTTGCTGTTCCGTGGCATGGACAGGGCTCTACCCACATCCCCATTCCTTAAAGCCATATGCAGATCTTCATTTTACCTGCTGCCTGTGGATAACTAGTGTCACTGACTATGGATACCTCATGTTTATACTGTCTGGCCAATCTATATCTAGCCATTGCCTTTTGTTTTAAATTCGATTGAAAAGATGAAGTTTGCAAATGTGTTTTAGCTTGTCAGACCTATGAATTCTAATAGGACATATGAAGCTCAGGTTTTTTTCCAAACTTGGATATAAATGCTTCTGGAGGAAGGCTGGCATATTATTTAAATGAGACAAGTCTTGTAATAAACTCTTAGGTGTTATTTTAGAACAGAGTATTTTTTTTAAATAATAGTACTTGGAAAAATACCTGACTCTACTTCATTCTGCAGGAAATATACCCTATCTTCTGCTGCCTCATGGTGTTTGCCTGTTTTCATATGTACTGTTATACTTTTGTTGATCTGGAATAGTAGCACCTGGCTATCATTTCTGATTTCAAAGTAGGTGTTGATTCCAGCAATTTTCCAAGATGGCATTTTTAAAGTTGAAATCAAAACAGAATCTGGTTCAAGGATATGACTGAGAGGAAATGGTATATATTTTTCCCCGTTTATTTCTAAATGCTGATAGGAAAAAAAACCTCAAACCAGTCTCCTCAAAAAATTTCTTTTAGAAAAAGTTATTCTAAAAAAACAACCCAAGGTGATTCTTGTGGCAAACGGTTTTCTTGTTGCTTGCTTTTTTCTTATACAAACCCACAACTAATTTCTTTGATGCAAATAATGAACTACACAAATCATATAACATATGATTTTATGCTAAAAATGGAACCAGTTGCCTTAGAGATTTGCAAATGTTGGAATAATATATGAGATCTTCTTTCCCAATGCCCCATAAAGGTTAGACTTTTCCACTGAGAGATGTCAGCTAAGGTGATTATGCTGTGAGCAGACTAAGCCTTGGGATTTCACAGCAGATCTCAAATGTATTTAGTAAGACTAATTAGCTCATTTTAAACAGCACTTTGGTATTTTGTTTAAAGAAGAGCACATTTATATTTTTTATAGTATTTCTATAGGACCAGTTCAAGGTAATTAAATGGAAAAACAATGTAATAAATTCTTGGAAACAATCCCCTATAAATATTGGTTTATCATTTGGCATTCTCCTCTCATTTCCACCGGATACCAGTGGGATTTGTATATCCGCTTCCTTTATGTTTCTAATTAAGAAACCACGTCAGATTTGTGGAAAACCTACACAATCTGTCACTTTGACTGCTGAGGAATGGACATGCTTCCCTGACCCCTATCCCCATCAATCTGAATAGATCCAATTTCATTGATTTATATCGAATAGAATTTCATTGGTGGCTACTGCATAAATCTACAATGACTTTCACATTTTATTTCACCTAAACAACGATTGGGTGGAATGTGTCTGTTTAAAAGTGACCTTGCTCCAGTTTTTGAACTTTGGCTTATAACAGGGGGAAAAAAGGTTTTAGTCGGTTTTACTCCCAAAACTCGTAAAAGTCATCATTGAGTTTTCCAAGGTATTTGGTTCATTTAAAGTTTTTCACCCAAAGTCTGACATTCTGTCACACTTAAAATACAATTTATTCAGAAAGTGGCTTTAATAAATGTAAGAAGACTAATTAGGGTAAGGTTATTGCTATTTTTTAAAATAATGTTTCATTTCTTTGTAAAAATGTGCCTTGTCTCAGCACCATACAGCTAACAAACCCAAGCTGAAGTACATAATATTGAAGACCTTTGGTTTGCTTCCTTGTAAATGTTGAGGTGAGAGTTTTCTCTTTTTGGTCTGGACTCGCAAGAGGCTCAGGGCCCAGTGGCAGGAGGGTTATGGGGCTATAACAGTGCTTCTGCCTCACCTCAGGGAGCACATTTACCATCCACAGCATGCATTAGGCTTCATCATCCAGTTTCAGGACCAAAACCCATGGTGTTTTATTCTAGCTCAGCCTCCAGTTGCAGAAGGAGTTGGAGTGTCTGTGCAGATAACCTGCTGAACGCCAAGACCAGTCAAATCAAACAACAGCTAAATTGAGCTTAACAATAGTTGAGTCTCCTCAAATGCATTCATTTGAATCACAAAGTCAAAGCCAGCTTGCCATGAGGCATTTTTTATGAAGCCTTCCAAAGCACTCCTTTTTATTCTAAAAGAGAATGTTTAGGTAAATCTTTGATATTTCTGAAGACTGTTTTTTTCTTGGTGGTTTATTCAAATACAGTGTTTTTGCATACTCAAATGCTTTCTTTCTGGACACTGTAGTGCTAATTCCCAATCCAAACCACTGAAAAGTAATTTTTATTAGTGAAGGGTGTGCTGTAGGAAGCACTGTTGTGGTGCAAGATTTCATTACAGGAATCTGTAGACTTTCTATTATTGTTTTCAAAGTGCGTAGGAGACGGAGCACACTGGGTTCTTCAGGTTCCCTGAAGCAGGCTTCAGGGAGCAGGCTTCCCTCTCTGCGGTTAGTTATCTAGTATTTAGCATTGTATCACTCTCTTTAATTATGGGTACTGCAAAATCCCTCATCTAGCTTAACATATTACATGTAATTACTTGCCATTCTGGAGTTCTGCATCATAAACTGCTCACTTTAAGATATCTGAAATAACAGATAAAAATTTTTATTTCAGAGTTGTAAATAACATGTCCAGCCACTAAACTGGAATGTGATTTTAACCCTTACCTTTCTTTAACCATGGTAATTGTCTTAGTGTCCTTCTACATTGGTCATATGCCTTTCCTATGTCTGATGCTGGTTTGAAACATACCCATTATTGAATTTTGACCAGCAACAGATTCCAGGCTTGAGCAAATGGTTGCATGCCTTTATATTATAAATATAATCTCTATATTTTGATCTTTACATAGTTTCTTCTTTGACATCAGACAAAAAGAGGAGAGAAACAGTAAAAATGAGATGTGGATGTTTCTTTCAACATGCTTTGTCTCCAAACACCTGCAGAAAGACCCTGAGCAGCCCACCTAGGGCAATCCAGCTGAGAATACGGTGTAGAAGCTCTTGCACATGCTTGGGAATAGTGTTTGAAGTTGTTCAGGAATGCACCACATGCACAACCTGCCCGACAGACTCTCAGCTGCTGCCTGTGCCTGGTGCTAATGAGGTTAAGGCAGGGAGAGGAGCAAACCACAAACACAAGCTAGACCCTGCATACCACCATTCACATACTCTTCCCCTTGCACCTCCTGCCACTTGTTGGTCTCTGGGAGCCACAGATGAGTCAGCAGTGCAACTTCTTGACTGTTTAGGATTTCAGGTGCTGCCCAGCCCTCCTGTATGAGTGGTGTATCAGAGGCCTGAGGGCAGACACAGCAGGAGGGAACATGTCCTCCTCCCAGGGCCTGTGGGGTGCAGGTGTCCCCAGAGCTGTTACCTGCTCCTTGGTCCCAGCCACAGGGACAATGTTTGAAGTGGAAGTCTGCAAATGGCTGAGGGAGACCAGGGAAAGCCTTGTAAATATGTTGATTCTAATGCTCTGCCTCTTTAGGTACAGATGTAACTTCAGTTAATGCCCTGGGGCTGGATGATGGGGGCTGTGAAGATTTACTCTTTGTTTGCTGACAGAGCTCTGAAACATTTGGATAAGCATGGAGATTACTTTTATCATGCTGAAAAGTCTGGAGCTATGTAATATGTTTGTACTCTTGAGACTGAGGAATTATCTCTGACACTTTAGAGGGGAAGAAATCATATATGCAGGACAGTGCAAATGTTATGCTGGAGACTTAAATTTAAACGTGTGCAGCACTGGTAAAATGGGGAAGTCTGTATATGGAATACAAAATTTTATGCTTGTATGTAAAAGGTGGAAAAAGGACTTCCAGCTTACCCATGGCCAAAGGGAGTGGGTTATGCCAAGGGCAAGAAAACCTAAGGAGATTGCACCTGAAAACCATCATGGCCCTGTTTGCACACTACAGAGGCCATTGACACAACCTCTGGACCATATGGATCCCAGCCTCTGTGTTTCATAAAAATATGCCAGCAGGACACAATTAGAAAATATTAACTCTGGGCCTTAAAACTTTGCCACTAAGCCAGCCAGATGCAAACTGGTATCTTTGATTTCTCTGGCTGACAGAGGGTAGCCCAAAACAGGGCAGCAAACGCCACCAGTGAGGGTTCATACCCTCGGCTGACCGTGCTGCCACAGTGCCCAGTGCTGGCAGTGCTGGGCAGTCACCCCTGGCAGCTGTGCTGGAGCAAGGTCTGAGCCAGGGGCCCTCCAGAGGCCCCTTCCCACCACAGCCACTCGATAAAGGGGCACAGCAAGTGGTACCCAGGCTGTTGGCAGGAGGAAGGTGCCCGTGGGCACCACTGCCCCTGCTCCTGAGATATGGGCAGCCAAGGGGGACTGGGGGTGGGTGGGACAGCAGGGAACCAGTGTACCACAAACAACGCCTCTCTACTTAGTTCTGAAGTTCCCTGTGCCTGTAAATGACACATATCAGCAACACATGAAAACCAAGTATTGCAGGAGTTACTCGATGTTACTCAGAGCTGGGTAGTGCTCGGAGGTGAGCGGGGCGGCGCAGGGAAGCTCATTCACCGTGTGGGTTAGATCAGTGCTGCGTGTTCCCACCAAGGTCGAGGGGCTGGGCAGGCTGTGGATCAGGACAGGTTCCTGCAGTGGCTGCCGCTGCTGCTGTGGTGGAATTTTCTCCTCCTGTGAAGTTTATTTGCTGCCCGTTTCCATCTCTGGAGGAAATCTTCCTTGTTGGAGATTTAGTGGAAGGCTTCAACATGCCTCTGGTTAATAGGACATTAGGGTAAATATTTCACAAAGTTTTTTTTGAGGGGAATGATACACTTTTTTTATTTAACAGTGTTTTGACTGCATGTTTTCCAATGCAGACTAATTGAGACATTTTAAGCTTTAATTGCAGAAGTTGGGCTTCTGCCAAATAATTTGTTATTAATTACCTCTAGGCCTGGGGGATTCATGTAAAATGTCACATGTGAGAGAACAGATCATGCAACTAGGAGAATGAGAATTAGGCCATGAAAAATACATCAACATGGAATCATAGAATCATAGACTGATTAAGGTTGGAAAAGACCTCCAAGATCATTGAGTCCAACCTTTAACCCAACACTGCCAGTTCCACTGCTAAACTATGCCCATAAGCATCACATGCATATGTTTTTTTGAACACTTCCAGGGACAGTGATTCCACCACTTCCTTGGGCAGCCTGTTCCAGGGCTTGACTACCCTTTCAGTGAAGAATTTTTTCCTAATATCCAATCTAGCCCTCTTTTGGTGCAACTGGAAGCTATTTCCTCTCGTCCTCCTCTTCCTGGGAGAAGAGACCAACCCTCACCTCCAGTTTGTTCTGTTATACCTGTCATTCTACCAGACTGCATGTGATAGACACAGTGCGCTGTGTCCTGGCCATGGGCACAGGTCTTGACTCATTCCTCAGTTATCCTGTACTCACACAAGATTCCTGAAGGTCAGAGCTCATGTACATCAGCAACACTAAAGCTGTCCTGTAGGTATTGTACTTATTAATGCATTTTTGGTAGGGATGACTTTACCACCCATTTAAAAGTCACTGAAGTTGACTTATTTCCAAAGCTACCTTTTAAAAAATAGGTGATAGTGTAAACAAAAGGAAGGATTTGGATTGCCTGTGATTATTTCATATATCAGTTATGTGTGTGGCCTCATTAATGTAGTCAGTTTTGAAGTGCTGTATGTTCTTGCTACCACTAGAAAATGTACCAGAAAGGTTTTTGAAAGCCCTCTGAGTTACAGTATCGTGCAAGTAAGAATAAGTATGTGCAGCAAGAGAGACAAAGAGAGACAAAGAGAGACAAATCCAGTAGCATCAGCTTAAAAGTCATGTCAAGACAATTATCCTTTTGGAGTGGTGCTACCCAAATTGTGAGACATCTTGTTAATTGGATTTTAGCAAATTTGTGTAAATAACCTGTAACACTCACTGAGACTGTTTTAGGAGTGCAAGAGTGTGGGAAATGTTTGGACAGGGTGACTGTCACAAGTCCTTCTAATCTTTGCTGGGGCTGAGTAGTAATCAGTAGCTGTGAAATTGAGGTCTTCAAGAAGGCCTCATCATCTGCACAGCTGAACATTAGTTTTGTGGTTGTTTTTTCTGTCAGGGAGTCACAGAGTTGTCTCAGTCTCACCTTGTCAGTATTTTGGGAAATTGAGCCGGCTCAGTGCTTGGTGTGGGCCTTGTGGCCAAAGAAGCAAGGGCAGAAGCACAGCATGTGGCTCCTCCCCAGATGCATCCCACAACCGATGGGCTGCCAGCTGACCTCAGCCTCAGAACCTGCTGTTCCTGAAGTCACCATTTACCCTGCATCCTATCCCAGCCTGCAACGAAGAGATTGGGTGTCTGAGGAGCAATAGACCATGCGTATATGGGAACTGGCATGGGATATCTGCATGACTAGGTCCAGGCATGGAATCTGCCAGCATGTCAGACCCTTGTCAGGTTAAGACCCAAGCCTGTACCTGTGCCTCTCCTGCACCAGTTCTGCTAGAAGAAAAGATCACTGTGGTCTGGAAAGAAGATATGGTATATCTGGACCCTACTCGCACTGAGATCCCAAAGTGGGCTTTGCGATCTTCAGCCTTAAGCTAAAAACATGTTGTTTGAGCTGTCCTGTAGCTCTCCTGTTTAGCTCTCCAAGACCGGCAAAGCAGGGGTAATAGAGATGCCCATTTTTGGTACTGCAAGGTCAGGAAGACTGTTCCTCTCTACTGGAGTGCAACAGTGTAATGCATGAGTGATGAAAGTCTTTAGCTAGTGGTTCCTTCCATGAACCTGACAAGTGGAGGAGTGTTAATAATATGGTCAGTGTGCAGTGTTAACTAGACAGGGTATCTGGGTATCAGCACAGAGGGCACAGTGCTCCACCCAGGTGGAGCAGTAGGGCAGGTGACACTTCACAGCATGGCAACTTTGCAAGAGGCCCAGAGAACTTTGAAAGTCTTTGGATCTTTGGACAAGATCTTGGCAGTATCTGGTGATCATTATAGAGATTAGAACAATGGTGCTGAAAAAAAACCCCAGCAACTTATGGCATGTTAGTGAAGCTCCCAAAGTAAAAAATTACCTCAGTGGCTTCAGCTCTCTGTCTCCCTGCACACAGTATTGCAGTGGAGCTTGTCCTTACAGCATCCTTCAGCCTAAAAGCTGCCATTTCCTTCTGTATGTCACTTGGCAGCTGAAAGTGTTAGTAAAAACAAAACCCACTCACTGTTCAATAATTTAAAGAAACAGTGGTTAGACTCAAGTTTTTCTATAAAATAGAAATGGAATATTTGCTTGAAAATATTATATGTTCTTCTAATTTTACTAACTAAAAATACTAAATTTCTGCTATTAGCCCATGTAACTTTTCAAAAGCAATTTTTCTTAATAATGGTTTTCTTAAAAAAAATCTCTCAAGAAATATTGCACACAGAAATATTGTATGCTAGTCCAAGATTTCAGCTGATGCAAATTTCTCCAGGTCCGTTGACTTAACCAGAGCTATGATGATTTACACCAGATGGCCCACCATGTTTGATATTATTACATTAAGATATTAGCATATGTATAATTTGCTTTGTACTTTTCTTTATCAGCAGTATTTGCTTTCTATCAGCTTCAGTGGACTTTTGCAACCTTTACTCAGGGGAATGAAATACATTCCATGTGAGTAATCATGTTCCATGATGGATAAATAACAAACTGCTACCACTTATTTAGTGAAGGGTTTTTTAGTCTTAAGCCATATTTTGAAAAGATTTGTTATAGTAGGGAGTTGTGACTGTGAATGGAGTGTTCGTGTAAGAATATTGTGGTTTTCTGTTTTATAAAAAATGTGTGTAATTTGAAGTGGACAGCTCTATAGTAAATGCAGGCTATGTAAGATCATACATTTCACCTACATTTCCTCTTGGGCATGAGCTTTTTTTTTCATTACTTGATATGGAACCATAACTAGGTAATTTTAGACTATAGATAAGGAATTCTGTCTGTTATAGTACAGGGAAATACAGTGAAAGTACCTTCATAAATAGCCTATAGCTTTCCAAAGATGGGTTTTTGGTTTGGCATATTGACTTCGCATTTATGAGGCAAATGTAAGAGAACATCTGGTTTGTTTTATCATTAATTCTGGGAATGTCCATTAATAATGCATTTTTGGGAATTGTTTTTGTTATTCCTGGAGAGCACTGTAATGAACAATCCTATGCTTGTTCTACCGGGAGACACATTTCAGTTTAGAGGTTGTTTTGCAGTCTTAATTATATTAGTTGCTATCTCCTTTTTACTGCCAGAAAGTGTGTCCTATTAAAATGAATTGCTGAGAAAGCTGCCAGTGGCCATTGTGGAAAACTAAACTTCATAGTAGTTTAAAAAAGAGGTGTTTTGCCCTTTTTTTTTTTCCAAAATTAAATTCAAATTTTTTTTTTTGTAATTCTGTCCTGTATTCATACAACCTTTGGAAACACACAGTATTAGTAACACACACCTTTTTTGTTCCCAGTTATCAGACTAGCCATGAAACAGTTATGAGTGGATAAATTGTTCTTGCTGTTGGCAGGAAAATGAGACATCAAACACCTCAATGTTCTTCTAGAATTCCTAGTTCTAGTGTAGCAGGATCACATAACTCCATAAATTGAAGCAAGATTTTCCCAGGTCAGTTAGGCAAGCAGTGGTATATGTTGGGTTGCGATTGAAGGCCCCACCTATGGCAACTTGGCATGGCTAAGGAAAATCTGGAGCTCCCATCAAATCCCTAGGTGAAGGAGCTGTGAGACTCAGCACTGGAAAAACAGTGTTGTCTTGTGGTTCAGAGTACAGTCAGGAAACACAGATTCTATTCCCCATTTTGGTCTGATGTCTGATCCATGAAAATTGTCTCTATGTAGAGCATTGCACTCATGGATCCACTGTGAAGCTAATTAAAACAACATGATATTCTTTCCCTTAACTTCCTGGGAGTCAGATCAGACCCACACATGTGCTCTGGGATTTCTACCTTGTGTCTGTTGCAGGGTAAACACTAAACCTTCATCTACTCTTCTGTCTGAATTAATTCTGTTTATTTACCTGAGAAAGAACCTTTTCCATAGATAGCAGCTGAATGGTGCGGGGCAGGCGCAGGGGTGCAGTGGTGATGTTGACTGCAGCAGACAAGAGCTGTGTGCACCCGTGGGAAACTACAACACAACACGCAACTGAACTCCCAGTGGTCACGCCTGGACTCAGAAACAGTAAGAAAAAACAGATCAAACATCAGTTTCTTAAAGAACCAGGGATTTTTATTTTAACACTGTTTGTTTAAACCCAAACTCAAATCAGCAACCTTCTCTGCAGTGAATTTTTCCTAAAAAGGGGGGAAAGTTTCTCCAATTGCTTATGCATTCTACCAACCCAGCAATGTATATAGCATCACTTACTGCACTGATTTTATAATTTTCCAGGACCTAGTATAGCAGCCTCTGAAGAGATCAGCAGCTGGGGAGCATTTTGGCTATCCAAATTCCTAATGACCCCAGAATAGTATTCCCAAACCTCTTGGCAGTTCCAAATTTCATGCCAAAAGTTGCAGGCATCTGTCTTACATTTTGAACATTTGTCATCAATATTCTTATTTAATTTAAACATCCGCTTAGGGGGGTCATGTATTCTCAATGAATAAAATTAGCTGCATGTAACCAATCTGTGAATTTGAGTTTAATCATAGAGCTCCGGTCTGGTTACAGATGTCTTTGTGCAAGGACTGTAGTTTACTACCGAATGCCTTCCCCATTAGCTTTGGGATTATCAAGCAAGGATTTATACCGTGTAGAAACCTTTTCCTTTCTAAATACATAAGTGAATGCTCTCACTGGGGGGATTAAATTCAGGCTCTCTGAAAGACCTACAGCTGGTTATCTCCTTTAGCACTGACTTTGCAATCCACAGTAAGGTGAGGGGCAGGGCATGGTCTCACTGCCTCAGGAACATAGCAAAGATCAAATTGCCAATGAAAATCACGATTCAGTTCCTGCTCCGTGTTGCTCCTGGCGGGGGAGGAACAAGGTTGCCACCACCTATTTTCCAGGGTCAGTTTACTACCTGCTGCCACCTCTCAGCTGCATTGGCTGAAGCTTTGGGGATGCTCAATCAAAGCTCCACTACCTCTTGCTCCTTTGTGTCAGCCTTTGCTGCTCCCTTTGCTTGTGATGCCCACTCACTGCCCGGTGCAGGTGCAGGAAGGAGGTGCACGGCTGAGTCTGTGAAACGTGACTGGGTTGCGTCTCTCTTGAATATCATCATGATGTGGTAACTGATCACAAACTCCTCAAATCTTTCTGCGTATCATAAACATCCTGCACAGATGTGATATCCAGTGCGTCACATAGCACAATTTAATTAATTCATCACTGCAGTCAATTTTAGCAGAAGTGTAGCTTTGATGTGACAGCAATGGCAGTGTGCTAGCAGTGCATAAACTACAAACATTTTAATTAATGTTCTTATTTGCATCATATCAACAAGGAAGAGGCAGAAAAAGATCTGAGATTCAGCCTCTGCTCTCCATCCTGGTGTAAATAGTGTCTATTTGTACAAAGTTTAGCTTATAGCATATGTAAGCCATCATGAAAGACAACCTATTCAGCACATGAAACTGTAGTCCATAAGCTAGACTCTCCCATTTTCATCATTGAATCTGGAACCAACCCTCCTTAAGGAAGAAATAATTCATATGGCTCTTGAAGCTGAAGGGTTTGACTGTGGTCCTCATGTCCTCAAATCTCCAGAGTCCAGGAATAAGTCCACTGAACTACCTGTAAAACCAGATTTTGATGCTGAGTCAGTAAGAGGTAAGGATAAAATTAATCTGTTTCTTTGCTGTGATGATACATACAGGTTTTCTTTCTCCAAAAGATGCTGGATTGCTCAGTCAATACTGACTTTTCCTCTGCAGCAGCACAGCCACATTACTCTTCAATTGTTAGGAAGGATGGCGGCCTCAGTCAGCTCTGTTCCAAGCTGAGTCTAAATGACAGAGTGAATACTAGCTGCATATTTTTCCTGAACTTTTCCTATATAAAAACAATATAAAGTTCAAACATTTTTGAAATACTGAAAAAGATGCGAATTTGTGAATTCCTGTTTTAGGGGATTGCTCTGGATAATGCCCGGTATTAATTACTCTGTTGTGCTAATAAATTCATATGGAAAGTAGAAATCAAGGGTCATGAAAATTACTTTGCTAAGAGATCCATAAAGAGCTAAATGATTGATGTGTGTGAGTTGTGTAATGAACTAATCCTTTTTCAGGTAATCCTGAGATGTCTTCCAAGACACATACTCTTCAGCCATTCATTAACATCACCAGACCAAATTCTTGAAGTGTTTTACTCATTACAGTGGATTTAATCATGTTCTGGCTTTTGCACTGTCTGTATTAAAAACTCTCAGGAGCTGAACACAGGCACTTGGAGGCCAGAGGAATACACATTGTATTTATCTTTCTCAGTCATCACTGTCTGACAGAATAGCACATAAATGTAATTAGGGGTATGGGATATAAGCCTCCACCAGCACTCAGCCAGGCTAATGGGGACTGTTTTCTCTTGTGCATCTTTTCACAGAAACTATTCTAAGATGAATTGGAACTATAACTGGAGATGATACCTTTCTGCACCCTCACAGTTAGAGTCCACAGTGGCTGCTTCAGACTCAAGGCCCGAAATTTACTTGCTTAAAATACTACCTGGGAGCTGTTTGAACTCACCCTGCCAGCAGTGCCTGGTGGGTGCCTTGCACCCAGTATGTGCTGTCTCAGGTTGTGCGACACCTCACATATCCCACACTGGACATTTCCACTTCTCTCCATGACTCTGTGCTGCCTAAGCACACCTAATTTTCTTCTACCTATGAGGTTCTCGCTTGTCCCAGTCACTGCAGCACATGGACATCCCATCTCTTGGGATGTGGCATGCTGGCTTGCAAACCTGTAACTGCTCAGCGAGACATAGCCCAAAATTTCCTATCTCAGAGCTCCTCTTTTTCTGTGTTTCCACTGTTCCACTTTCTGCCAATTTGCTAAGTAGTCATTAGCATAAAACCTGGACTCTCGTGACTTTTATATTCCACTAGCAGTTTCCCTGATGAAAATAAAGCCAGTTTTGCTTTTTTTTTTTTTTCCTTTTGCCTCCTCCAGCTTCATCACATTATGACTAATACAAATAAAATCAGAAGGTGGATTTGATTTTCTCCCTTGATTTCGGGATGAGAACCCCAGCAACTCTAGTACTGCATATAAAACACACAAATCTCTCCTTCCTGACTGTTTTCCTGGGGGAAGAAAGGAAACACCTCAAGAATCACTTTTATTCATTCTGCGACTCCACAGAAAAGTTGGATGTTACCCAGTAATTTTTTTGAGGGGTGAAGATTAATCTATACCATTCTCTTCTGCTTTTTTTGTTATATTAAGCATATTGGATGTGGAATTTGAAGGTTAATGCCAAGGCACCCATTTGAATTCTCCCCATTTGCTGCTGAAGGTAATGTAGACCACAGCTCAGAGATGGGACATCAGCACTGGGTAGGAGCCACCAACAACCCATCCCTGCCTGATGGCCCTGGCTCTCTGCCTGCTTGGGAAGCTGTGACAGGGGCACAGCATACCAGGAGCAAGAGTGACAGTGACCAGGGGCTGTAGTTGTCAGGAGTACCAGGAACCATGTTTTTCCCCATCAGAACTATGTGTGTGTGTGCGCAAAATCATCTAGTTGCCAGAGGTTCTGTAACAGGAGCAGCCATCAAGGGTTTGTGTCCTCTATTCCCCTTCCAAGCTGTTTTACAGGTATGAAACCTGTTCAGAAAAGAAGCAGAAACTGGTGAAACAGAGAACTAAACACCCTTCCACATCACCCTGTTTTGGCCCAACAGCGTTGAATCAGAGAGAAGCAAAGTGAGAGTTCTCCTAACGTGAGAGCAGATGTGAGCCAATGTTTCATCATCCCTCCAGTATCAGGGGTAGGGGTCCTGGCTGTGTGCTGCCCCCAGGCAGCTGCTGGAAGGGGTGCATAGGAGGCTTGTAGCTGGGGTCTAGAGGTTCACAAGGAGCAACGAGCATGTCTGCAGCAAAAAGGTCCAGAGGATCCTGAAGAAAAGGAGCTGTGAACATCAGTGGAGATGACATAAGCTAGCACGGCTCAGGAAACCTCTGGGGCATAGAGCTGGAGATTCTATCCCATCTTACAAGGACACCAAAGAGCTTTGCTTTAAAGCCTTTTACTTGAGCAGTCACATTTAGGCATTCAGTTTTCCCCTATTTACTGAATTTAATGTTTGGTTTGTTATTTTGTTCCGTAATAAAACGAATGCTTTAGGGATTGGAGGTCTTCTGGTATGCTGGCTTCACAGAAAGTCTGGAGCAGCTTCACTTCAAACCTCTCGCCAGTTCAAGTCCCATCACAGCATTCAGTGGGGAATTGAAGAACTGGATGTGTTTCTCCTGTCTCCAGGCTTAGCTCACTGTCTAGATTTATGTCAGCTCAGAGAAGCTGGGATAATTAAAAAAGTTGGAAATTAAAAAACTGGAAAATAATGTCAGCTGTTTTGAGAGGGCCCAATGGACCTGGGTATTGGTACATGTGGGGTTTGTGGTCTGGACAGGGTCTGTATCTGCTCTCTTTAATGTCATTCTCGTGGTTGCTAGGACAGTGCCGAACTTCCAGAGACTTTTCAGGCAATCTCAGTAGTCTTCCCAGTCCTGCCAAAAACTAGTCTCAGAATTAATATATTTTGTCTCTCAGCTGTCGACTTTCCTTTTAAAGCTCCTAAACCAAAAATATATCTATTTTTGTTAGCTGTAACAGTGACTTTGACAAGCACAGTTTGGGTGCCCCTGGCTAAGGAATATATTTCCCTCTGCGTGGATTCTGCAATCCTTTTGAATTTAATTATTTTTGCTCTAATCTCCATTAAAGACCCCATAGCTACAGGACAATAATAGCATCTCCAACTCTTAATAGCATCCCCAAATCAAAGGCCTAGGTTCTCCTCCAAAACATGGAACAAGAACAGGCACCCACATAGTGGATAGCATTGCCTTGACCAGACCTCTCTCCCTGTGAGTGGAATGTGCTCAGGGCAAGGATATGTCCCAGATCACTCACTTCACCCTGTTGTGTGAAACTATTCTTTCTCCTGCACAGGGCCTCCAGCTCTCCTCTGAAAGTCACTGCCAGCAAGCCATTTGGAAATCAGCCTGTGGTCATTCCCTTCTTTTAAAATATGGTTCCTCCTTTGGCTGGCTCCTATTTATGTTTAAAAGGAGGAGCTGGGTTCTGCTCTCCTACATCCTGGCAGAGGGAGTGCCTTCTCTCACTGCTGGGATGAGACAATGAAATGAGAGGGGGAGGCTGGCAGGGAGGCTAAAGGCATGGCCAATCTGGGTTTGCAGGTCCTGGTCACTGGGGCATGAGCAAGGGGCCTCACTGCTCGTCAGCAGGACCACGCAGCCACCCTCATCAAATCTTTAGCCCTGTGAAAACTGCAGCACATATAAAATGTCACTGCCTCCTGGGACACGTAGTAGCTAAATTTCAGCTTCGGTCTTTGGTATTTAGCCTTGGAATGAAGCAGAATTTGTTCCTCTCTCTGTGTGCTGCTGCTCTATAAGATTAGTTTTAACCCTCCAGGTGGGCTTTTCTTGTTTTTTTCTTGTCTGAAACCAGGAGGCATAACTAATTCCTGAGTCTTCTGATCTGTAGGAACTTCAAACTCCATGAAATATGAGTGTGACATTATGCCTGAAGTAATGGACATGCTTTACATGAAGGTTGCCCTTTTTTGGTTAACAATTCTAAAGGGTGAGGTGCAAAAATCCAACATACGACAAAATGATGTAATTTTAACACTGGGATCTTTTTTACAAAACATAACATGAGTTTCCATGACAAAGATTAAGTTATTAGTAGATAAACTAATGCATTAAGTAAGTAGAAACAGCTAATTGTGTGAGAGAACCAGGGGAAAGGTCACAGCCAAGTGTTGTGTGATTTATCTTGTCACTTCTCCTGTATTTAGTTAGCTACAAGCACTTTTGTTGCCTGTTCAAAGCTAATTGAGAGTAAGCTTTGAGGAGAAGCTCCACAGATGAAGCATGAACAAGGGGAGGTGACTTACAATCAGAGTGTGTGCCCTGCAGTGCTCTTTCACTTGAGAGCTGGTGCCAGGGCAGGAAACTGCCTTGGAGGTTTTGTCTCTGCATAACGATTGAGGGAAATTATACCAAAGGGGCATGTAGAACAGGCCAACATTATGAGAAAGGATCATGTTCAGCTGTGTGAGAATTTCATTTAAGCTGAAGATGACGAGGGATGAGATGAGGTCACAGACCTCATCGAGGCAGGTCATCACAAATAGTTGTTAGTGTGGCCTTGGGACAGCAAAGGTAGGTGCCACAGTTAGAGCAGCTGTCAGAAAATTTGAAAAAATATCCAGACATTGGCTACAAACAGTGATGCCATTTTGGGACACCTTGGGAGGAAGTGTCCTGAAGACAAATGCCGAATCAAGTGAAGTCAATAAGCTGGTCTTTAAAAACAGAGAGACTACCTCCCACTTCATTTTGAGGGGAGAGAAGCAACAGAACATGATAAAGAAAGAAAAATTGTATTTCTTTTCTATGTTAAAGGAAGACTACAGGACTACATTAAAATCTCCCCCTGAGTTGCTATTTTGTCTTCATGGTCCAGCTTCCTGCCTTGGGATGATTTAAACCTGCCAAAGCCAAAGCAGCTCCTGGTTATGCTCAGCTTTCACACGGTGACTCACTGGAAACTCTGGTGCAGCTACTTCTGGTGTTTTTCCTTTACAGTGTAAAAGTTCCTTGCAAATTAAAAGGCTTCCAGCTGAAGAATTAATTTCATTGCATCTCCGTCTCCCCTGAATGAAATAAATTTTTTTTCTATATTATTGTTATCATCATATAAATTATATTTATTTTCCAAGGCTGATTAGTGGCTGATCTAGAGAGGTGATTGTCAGGCCGTCCACATCTTTTCTTTTAGATCAGATTATTGCTTATAAAGAAACAGATAAAGTCTCTTATTATCCATAGACGTACTCAGATGATTTTATTTAGTCACATCAATCAATGATTATTTCAAGTTGTCAAAACTTTTCTCCAGACAGCTAGAAATAGTTTAAAAAAAATATACTATTATTGGGTTTTCATTAGGAGAGTAAGCCTGTAAAAACCAGAATTTTTAATGGATAATTGGTGGAGGTTTAAGAAAGCATTCCAAGTGGATTTTATGATCAGGTGCTTCTTTATAGCCTTTATACTCACTGAGGGTAACAGATTCAATCTGAAGGGGGATGTGAAGGTCATGGCTATGTTGAACCACTCTGGAATGAAGGATTGACATAAAGGTTCAGCTGTAAAATGGTACCTACAACTTACTGAAATTCCTTTAGGGAACATGGTTTACCAAGAGTTGTCATCGAAACAGTGTATATCCATGGCTTGACATGGCTAAAAGCTGTATCCTAGGAATGGGTTATGTAAGGTAACAATGATTTTTTTTCTTCAATATTTTCTGCTCCTACTTTGCAAACCTTTGAGGTAATCATAAATATCTGACCTAGTGGAAGCTGAGTAGTGTGCAGTCTTTGAGATCTGAAGTTTGCTTTGCATGCCACATAGTTCATTAAAGGTTGCATGACAGGTCTCTTGGGACTGTCTCCTCAGCTGATGGAAATCCATGTAGTTCCACATGCTTCAAAGGATCTGTCTTTCCTTCCTGCTCTAATGTGTAAACAGCCTCTTAAACTAATGAACCGAGATCTCAGGTTCATGACACAGTTAGAAAGAGAAAGGAGATAAGATGAACTCATGCAATATTCACATCTTGAGTCTTGGTTGTTTTGTATTTTACTGCATCAGAAACTGAACTGTAGCACTTAGTATGGGCTAAAGGTAGATCTGGATGGGGCAGACAGTCAGTCTTGGCACACAAAGGGGAACATCGTATTTAACAATTTGTATTATGTACCCTGGAGCTAAATCTGTGCAATTGTAAAGGAGTGTAATGCATTATCAGGGGGGTGAATAGTAAAATGGGATATGCCTGACTAAATGTAGGAGGTGCTTCAGAATTTCTGAGGTATGGAATGAGCCAGAGCTCAAAGGTTCTCTGCAACAGGTTTCACATTCTACACTGGGAAGTTTCTCTCCTGTGAAATCCTTACTCCTCAAGCATTTGCTTGTGCTGCACCATCCCTGCTACCTGAGCAAACAGGCTGAGACTAGACACTCGTCCCCCGCTGGTAAAATAGTTTTTGCCTGGGGACACTGCCCCAAACCCCTCCTGCAAGGACAGTGGCAGTGTCTGGAGTGCTGTATCACATACATGAGGGCTTTAAAAGGCAGCAGCAGAATGGTCCATGGTCTTTTTAGACTACGCATATGAAGGAAAGCTGGACAATAATGGCTTAAATGGTTTTGCTTTTACTAAATTGGATATCCATGAAGTTTAACTGGTTAGGAAATGTACTCACATGCCAACTTACTGATAGTTTAAAACCAGAAACAAATAACTCTCCATGCTACATACAGCAATTAATAACTTTTTAATAGTCTTCAGTGATGGTTTTCAGGAAATAAAGTTGTACTATTAACATTCCTGTAAAACCATTAGTCCTAACTGCATGTAATTGATGGCAGTACTAATGTTTGTAAAATGAACTGAGGCTGATTTATAAGTCTGATAATAAAATAGTTCAGTAAAGGGCTTTGATCTAATAGCTGTGAAAATAGTACACACACCTTAGAGATTATCCTTGCAGATATCCATCCTCCTTTCAACTTTTACTAGCATCAGTCATGACAATTTGGAAGGGAAAAATCCCAACTAAATACATCTTGATACAGACAACCATTGATCAGCTACACTCTGCTCTCCTTCCAGATATGAACACCCAGTAGTCTCCTTGGGACATTTTCAGTGATACTTTATTCATTGCTATTGACTGAGATTAAAGAAAATAAACGCCTTGCCTGCTTCCTGAACAGATCAAAGATTTTCCCTACCATGCATGCACTGAAGTCCAGCAAACTGGCTCCTCCAGCATGATCTTTCTTCTCTAAAAGCAGTACTTATGCATACAATATTATCCATGGTAAATCCCCAGTTGCTTTAGTCCGTTGGATCCACTCACTTTGCTAGTTTTTCTTTCTTTTTCCTCCTTCCCCATATAAATTGTAATTTAAAATGAAATCACTCAATATTCACACAGTTTTTCCATAGTATTGAAACAGTTCATTTGTTCACTAACTACATACTTTCAGTTAACTTCTTGGCACACTCAATAAACTCCAAAGACTGCATTCATAATGCTAGCAAGGGGTAATAGTCTTCCCACATATGGTTCAGTATTTACAGTGCTTCTCTAAGAGTCTTTCCTTTGTTTCAAAGGCCTTGGACTTGATATTGCACCAAAAGGTTTTATGGGCTGATTGTCTTAACCCTTTAAGATGAAGATATTGTCCTTTGCATAAATAATTCAGCATTTTTGTAGTTGTTCAGCATATTGACTGTCTCAGCTCCTTCCTCAATCTATTTACCACAGCTTTTATGGCCTCAGGCAATGTGTAAGCAGTTAAAGTGGAAAAGGTTGAAAAGAGCAGTTCCTCCTCTGCATACCTCCTAGGCTAGTAGGTAGAACACCCTCATGGAGAGTGGGAGACCTCACATCAACCCTCTGTGCTGAATCAGCAGAAAGACAGGGACTTGGGTCTCCCACAACCCATATGAGTGTAGTTTACTGGGCAGCAGAGGGCAAGCAGACCTTGCACTGCAAATTTCATCTGTTCCTGTGCATTCAGTCTCTAAAATCAACGTAGCTGATTTGGAAAAGCTGATGTCAACTCATCTCCTCTCCCTCTCCCTCTCCCTCTCCCTCTCCCTCTCCCTCTCCCTCTCCCTCTCCCTCTC